>JAGJXA010000012.1:0-528920 GCA_020726445.1 Chaetomium sp. MPI-SDFR-AT-0129 | reverse complement strand
AAAGATAATAGATAAAAAGAAGATAAAGGTTAAAATAACCTATATTTTAAAATTAATAAAACTAAAGAATAGAAAAGGATAAAGACTATAAATATAGATTAAAGGGATAAAAGGCTTAAAAGGAATATTTAAATAGTTAATAAAGAAGCTTTAAAAGATTATAGATATAATAGCTTTAAAGAAGAAGATAGTAAAGGAAAGGAGATTACTATAGTAGATAGAAGGTAATATTATTAAAAAGGGGAAAGAAAAGGTTTAACTAAAGCCTATTGAAGATAAAGAAGGTAATTAAAGAGAGAAAGACCTAGATATAAAAGGTTACTTTATAAACGGCTATTAATAATATTAAGCTACTATAGTCTTTAAAGTAATAGGTAAAATATAGAAGTTTTTTATTATTAGATCCTTTAAAGTTCTTTATATTTAAAGGATTAAAGAAAAGATAAAAGTTTATTATATATAAAAAGAAGATAAAAGCTTTAATTAACTAATTTTACTTTAATCTAATAATTAACCTTATAGATATAAAAGACTTAAAATTAATTAAATAGTAAACTTTAAAGTTTAATATAAAGAAGGTAACTATATTTAAAAATATTTAAAAGGTATTATTTAAAGTTAATCTATAAAAGGCCTTAAAGAAGGATTATATCTATATAAGCCTTTTTAAAGCCTATAGAAGGTTATTATATAAGATACTAATAGTATTAATAAAGATATATTTTAAAGTTAAATAGTTTTTAAAGAGGTTTAAAAGGATAAAGATAATAGTATTATAAAAGTTAAAGAAGACTTTAAAGATATATAAAATCTTTAAGAAATATAAATTAATTATCTTTCTACTAATAATTAAAAAGGTTATAAAAGCCTATAGTCTATTTTTAAATAAATAGATAGAGAACTAAGAATATAGATTTATAAAGATAGTAATTTAATTAATAGTAATATAGATATAAAAGATTTAAAGGTAAAAGATAATAACCTTCTTTTTATACTTAGATATTTTAAAGATATTTAATATAATTAACTATATTAAACTTTTTACTATTTCAAAATTAAAAGATTATTTACTTTAGATAATCTATTAAGTTAAAGTATAGTTAGAAAATAAAATTATAATACTCTACTTTAATAATTAAAAAATAAAGGATATTCTAATAATAATAGATATTCTATAAAGCTTATTAATTTTATTAATCTTATTTATCTTTTATATTATATTACTTTATAAAGCTCTAAAGATAATATATCTAATAGTTAATATAGTAAGTTTTATAGGTAATATTAATCTAATAGTATTTAAAAGAAGTTTAAAGATATATATTAAATAACTAAAGAGGATTTAAAAGATCTATCTATAATATATAAATACTTAAAGAATAGCCTTTATATTTTAGAAATATAAATTAATCTACTTTAATAAAGGAAGAAGGTAATAAAAAAAGTTAATAATATTAATAACCTGTAAAAGAAAGAAAGATAATTATACTATAAAGCTATAGAAGTTAATATAATTTTTAAAGATCTAATTAGATTAAAAGCTAAAGTAAAAGGCTTATTAATAAATATTAAAGAGTAAATTAAAGATCTAAGACTTTACTTTATTAAAGATTATAATAAAGATCTAAAGATTAAACTTAATAAAGGCTTAAAAGATATATATAAAGTATATTAAAAATATAATTATATTTAAGGCTTTTACCTATTATTAATTAATAAAGCTAGAAAAAGAGATAAAAGGTATTATTAAAGACTTTATAAAGGATTAGAATAAAAGTTTAAAGACTATTATTAAAGCTTATAAATTAACCTTAATAAGATATTTAAAAATAAAGATAAAGATCTTTCCTTTAGACCTTTATTTAAAGGACTTTAAAGCCTACCTTTAAAGAAGTGTTTTATAGTTAAAAGCTAAATTAAATATAGAAGATATATTAATAGATAATCTAATTAAAGAAGCATATAATAAACTATATAGAAGGTTTTAGAAAAGAGAGGTTTAAGGAAAAAAAGTATTATATAGTCTATTAAGCCTAATAAAGGTAAAGGAGAATAAAAGGATTATAGGGAAGTAGATAGTAGAAAGGTAAAGAACTAAAAGAAAAAGAAGAAAGGAGAAGAGTATTAAAGAAATAATAAAAATAGTATAAAAGGCCTAATAGAAGAAGGAAAGGGTAGACTAATAAAGACTAGTAAATAAAGTAATTAATAAAGATACTTTAACTAATATATTTATAGGAGGAAGGCGAAAGAAATATAAAGGTTTAATAAAGGCCTAAAGCTTCCTATTAGTCTAGATCTAAATTAGAGATACTAGACTATAGAAGTATCTATTTAAAAGGAAGGTTCTAAAGGTTATTATACCCTATTATAAATATAAGAGAGAAGAAAGATAATATAGTATCTAATAGTATAATACTTTAATCTATTAAAATAAAGGATATAGAACTACTAGAAGATCTAATTATAATAGAACTTATAAATTATTCTATAGAAGGTAGATAGTTAAATAGATAGGCTAATAAAAAAGGTTCTAAGCTAGTTAATAGACTCTAGCTAGTTATAGGAATATAGACTAGCTAAGAAGCTAGAGATAGAACCTATAGGTAACGGCTAGTTTATCTAAAGGCTAGTAAAGGGCTTTCTTTTCTTTTATAATAGCTAGATATAGGATTTAGTAGCTATAGAAGGTAGATAGAGGTTTTTACCTAGC
The DNA here is from genome assembly GCA_020726445.1 of Chaetomium sp. MPI-SDFR-AT-0129. NCBI lineage: Eukaryota > Fungi > Ascomycota > Sordariomycetes > Sordariales > Chaetomiaceae > Chaetomium > Chaetomium sp. MPI-SDFR-AT-0129. The sequence goes on along the minus strand of JAGJXA010000012.1, from coordinate 526,207 downwards.
TAGACTAGTAAGTAGCTAGAATAGTATAGTTTCCTTTATATTTAGTAGTAGAGGGACTAGTATACCCTAATGGGTATAGCGGTATAGGAAATAATAATAATAACCATTATAGGTCAATTATAGAAGATAGTTAATAAATACAAATAAGCTTTAAATTCTATAAAATATAGTTTATAATAATAAAAGAAGGCTTTCTAGGAATATAAAAGGTATATAGCTTTTTAGACGAAATATTTTAAAAGACTATAAGACTATAAAATTAAAGTTAAAAAGGAAGAAGTTCTTTAAGGTTTATTATACTAATATAAAATATAATATTAAATTAAAGAAATAGTTAGACAATAATTTAAAGGTTACAGATATTTAAGTATTAATATTATCAACTATATATCTAATATTATATTAAAGAAAGGGATAAATAAAACATAGCTTTTAACATATTGTATAGGTACTTTAAATATTGAATAATGCTATTTAAGTTTATTAATATTCTTATACCCTTTTAAACTACTATTAATTATCTTATTTTACTTTACGTTAATAAGTTTATTCTATGTTATTTAAGAAATACTAATAATATGTATAATAAGTATTTAATATATTATATTAATATTAGATATTACTTAATAAACAGAAATATAAATTTTATATTTAGAAATAGTCTGGCTAAAATATAAAATCTTATTAAATATGGTGAAGATTAAACTATAAAAGATCTAAATAATTATAGACTAGTTAATATCTATTAGGTTTATGAACTTTATTTCGATATTTATCTTAAAGTTTAAAGATATTATATAACTCTTATATAAATTTACTGAAAAAGAAGTAGAATTTAAATAAGGAGATGTTTAAAGATAGATATTTTAACGGGTCTAATAAATCATTCTAAGAGATGTAATATTTATATTACTAGACTTTAATCTACCTTTTAAAATAAAAACTAATATATTAAACTTTATAATTAGAAGATAATTAAGATAAAGTGATAAAAATAGGATATTATATTTTATAATATTCTTTTCTAACAAGCTAAATAGGCTTTATTTTAATTACTATATTTATAATAAAGAATTACTTATTATTCTTAAACTATATAAAAAGGAAAGGCATTATCTTAATAATACTATTTATCTAATATAAGTCTATATTAATTATAAAAACCTTAAAAACTTTATTAATATTAAAGCCTTTAATAGATAATAGATTAAATATATAAAGTTTATACTAGAGTTTAACTTTATAATTAATTATAAAAAAGATATAGGTAATATATAAATAGATATTTGAAATAAAAGAATTAATTGTTAAGATAGTAATATATTAGAAGATTTATAAATATCACTATAATAATAATTAAATAGTACTTTTTATTATATCTAATAATTAGTTAAAGACTATAAGATTATAATTATTTACTAATAATAGAGGAAAGAAGATGAACTATTATAATAGTTTATAGAATGTTATATAGTTTTTAAAAAAGAAAGAGAAGGATAATATATTTAAATAACTATTAGTAAGATAGAAGTAAATAGTTAAAAGATAAATCTAGAGGTAAATACTTCTAACCTATAATTAGATAAAATAAGACTTTAATATTATAATAAAGTCTATATTAAGGTTTAAGATTAAACAGATCTTATATTTGAAATATATTAATTAAAACTAAAAAGATATATATATAAGAATTATAAAGACTATTATTAAATTTAAATAGTATTATTACCTTCTATAAAGAAAAGGTAAAAAAGATTATTAATAAGTATAGCCTTTATAGATAAAATAAACTAAAATAATATAAGCTTTATAGGCTTTTATACTTATTATCTATTATTAAATAACTATAGAGTTTAATTATAATAGATTTAATTATTATATAATTAAAGTCTATAAATATTATAATATAAATAATATATTATAGTAATTTTATAATAGTAAATAGACTTGTAAAATAAATCCGTTTTCCACTTTATAAGAAGGTTGTGACGAATCGTATCAACCACACTCTGAAAGGGTTCACTGAAGGTATTGGCAAGGGTTGTGATTCGGTGAAGCCAAAAGGTTCACAATAAGATAATGATCTGGTCTCAATGTTCGTAGCAATTGGTAGCGAACAAGTTGTATTGCTTACTGGAGAACTCCTAGAGTCCTTTAGGCTGGGTGACTATATACCTATCTAGAAAAGAGTATTCTGAAGTACCTTGTACCTTGATCGTAGTAATTGCTCCTACAATCCTTCGACCATTGTTTCCTAGTGTTTTGGGGTGATCCGTCAGTCGCTTCCGCGATCCTGCGATCACTCCCGCGTTGGTCGCTGATTGGCCAATTACTGCTGGCCAGTATATTGGCCCGTGCACTGGTCCTGACGTGTTGGCCATCAGCTCGTGACAAAGGTCTATATAGTAAATTAACTTATAGGTAGCTTCTATTAATATATTACTTTAATTTATATATCTTTAAAACAGTAGATTATAAATTAAACAATTAAATTTACTATAAAGTATCAATAAATATTTATAATAAGATTTAATATTAAGAATAAACTTTCAATAATATATTATATATAGATAGATAAATAAATTAAATAATTTATATAAGTAGTTAAATAATATTGGTAACTCTATATTAACATTTTATAATATAATTAAGTTAAAGTATTATTTATTATATAATTAATATATAATATTATAAAAATTAAAAGAATAAATGTGTTATTATATATTATAAAGTTTAAATCTAAATCTAATTTATAAGTAAGACTGAACATTAATATACCCTAGATTATATATAGTTCAAGTAAATAAAATAAACTTACTATATATAATATTTGAAGAAGACGTAAAGTTTATAAAGGCTAAGATAAAGAAACTTTATAATTAGAAAAGACTTAAAAGGACTTTATTTAAAAAAAGGAACATATAATCTATTTTAGTTTCTACAATCTTAAAACCAAACAATATAATAAGAAATTACAGTTTTAGAAGATTAGACTATTTAAAATTAATAAAACGATTTTAAAGGATAAATATATCTTTATATCATTATTAACTATAAAACTATAAAAAATATTTGTTATATTATACTATTTAAACAAATATTAAATAACTTATATAGTTGAAGGACTAGATAAATTAATTAATGAAAAAAGAAAAATAACACTATAATAAAGATTAAATGTATAATCTTATATATATATATAGTCTTAATTATATCTTCAATATAGATAAAACCATATAAATACTATATATATTATTATTATACTCTATAATTATTTTATTTATTAGAAATAAAGTTAAGAATATTTACTTAAAAACAGTAAAATTAAAAGGATTTATAGAAGGTAAAAGCGATATAAAGTTGAAAGAATAAATAGAAGATTTCTCCCAGGCTAAATTAATAATTATAGTCTATTTATAAATAAATACTCTTTAGGTTTAGTTATAAGAGGTTTAAACCTAAATATTAAAATGCAATAACTTTACTATTATTTGGCTTAACTATAAAAGAATAATTATTTATTTAGATTTAAGGTTAGCTTTTTCTTAGATTAAAGAATACAGTATCAATTTACTAATATTATTTTAATTATAAATCGTATAATTAATAGAAATATATATATTATATTTCTTATTATTAAAAGTTATTATATTAGAAATTCAAATCTTATAATAACAGGAATAATATAATATAGTAACATTAAAGGATTTAACTTTTAATATAAGAATTATATATTATTTTATATTAGTTCTTAAAGTTATATGTTTATAAATATAGTTAAAGTCCAGTAAGTCATATAACTGGTTCGTTATAACTTGTTTAATACTATAAATATCAAGACCAGATTATTATATTATTGTAAAGCTTTTAGCTTTATCGAATTATAACCCTTAAGTTATACCTTCAGTAAATCCTTTAAGAGTGTAGTTAAGAACGATTTATTATACTATTTTATATTTATCATAATATTTTCCTACAATATAAGAATGCTATGAGCTATAATGAATCAATTCTATATAGTAATGATAGGACAGGACCTCCTGATTGTACCAATACAGTACCTAAATAGAGAAGTTGTTCTAACTAGAGGGGGGTTCCAGATCGGACGGAGGATGGCTCCTAGCTAAAAACTAGCCACACAACGGAAGATACCTTCAGGTAAAGTGGATATAATTAAAGCTGATAATGCAAAAGGAGGGCCAAAGGGCATGGGATGATAGTCTGAGAGGACCAGAGCTAAGTTAATTTAAGGACTGGCTTAAACTTACAATGCTACCACTCTTACCTTGAGTCTTCTCTATGATTTAGTTATATTCCAATGCAGTGTGCTCCCTCACCAACCCCCGGAGCCTCCTCAGGCTCCAAGGAGTGCCGTGTAATAACATCTTACAAGTTGTATTAAAATTGATGTTGTTATCAAAGTCCGGCACCCATATATCCATCTGAACCCTTCCCGCCCGGGAAATGTCGTAATAGCGCTGTGTTCACATGCTGTTTGCGGCGGACTCCTGCCATAAAACTATATACTGCTGGCTGACCTAACTGAGCAATTCTTTTATATCCTCAATACGCTGCATTCGCTTCTCTTCGTTGGACATCATACCAAGGGACGAGGCACTATGTTGTTAGTAAAAACTTGGTATCTCAGCCAAACCAATGGAGGTAGACTCACATGAATTTCTTCCGGTCCTGTATCTTCAGCATCCGCTGCTCCACACTGTCCCGTACAATAAACCGGTAGACTTTAACTTCGTCCTCTTGGCCCATACGATGGACCCGGTCGATAGCTTGCGCCTCAATAGCAAAGCTCCACCACGGGTCCATCATGTAGACACGCTTCGCACTGGTGAGGTTGAGTCCTACCCCACCAGCCTTGAGACTGAGCAGGAGGACGGTGAACGTTTTTGACGACCGGAACTCATCGAGAACAGCAGCGCGCGTCTTTTGTGCCATCGAGCCGTCAAATCGGAGAAAGCGCATATTGTTACGGGCGAGGGCAGGCTCAAGGAGGGTAAGGAATGAAGTAAATTGACTGAAAACCACAGATTTGACGGTGGGGTTTTCGCGGCGGAGATCGCGGAGCTGGCTGATTAAAGCGACGATCTTGGCAGATGAGTTGCCGACGCCCAATCTCTGCAGTGAAATGCGTGGGCCTTGGTCGAAGGGTGTCGTGTCCGGGTCATCGTCATGCCGTACGACCTCAAATAGGTCGCGGGAGTTGATGGGCTCACGGCACTGGAAGCAGCGAGGCACTTGGTGCCGGTCAGACTGGTGTTTGATGTAGTCCTGGAGGCATTTCTTGCACGCGGAGTGCCAACATCCGGTGACTGTTTGCTCAATCATTGGCTCCTCGGTACACACGGGGCATTCATTGACTGCTTCGTCCCGGATTTGGCCGAGAACATGGGCGCCGAACGCGTTGAAGTCGGCGGCGTCATCCGTGGCGGCGGTGAAACGCTCGATCAGAGACTGTAAATCCATGTCATCGGCGAGTCCGACCGCAGCATCAGCTGCAGCGCCGGCTTCTTCCTCCTCAGCAACGATGTCCTGGTTGCGGACGAGGACTGGATGACAGCATGATTGACGGAGCCGGAGGATCTGCGCGAAGATGCTGGTGAATGCTTTCATGACAGTCCCGGCTTCAACGTTGGCGTTAAAGGCCCGTTTCGCTTTAGTGAAAATGTAATCGTACACATCGCGCTCCGGCTTCGAGAGCTCAATGTCCAGGATCTCAATATGCTTCGGCGGAAGGGCGACTAATGGCTTATCATCTGGTGTCCTCATATCCTTTGTCCTTCTCATGACGAGCGGCTCAAGCACCGTTTGCACAACGTCGAGGGCTCGCATGTAATCTTTAGACTCGAATGGCACCGTGATGAAAGTCCGCCAGAAGGAAAAGTTGTTCCAGGGTTCAACCCGGAGGAACCGCACAAGACTGAAGAGATCCTCAAGTTTGTTGACAATGGGCGTGCCCGTTAAAGCCCACCGGTGCCTCGCGGAGATTTCATAGCAAGCCCGGGCCGTTTTCGCTTGGCGGTTCTTGATGCTGTGGGCTTCATCCAAGATGACCCGGAAGAAATTGAGAGAGAAGAGGCCACGACCATTGGATCGCTCACCGTTCTTGGAAGCGATTTGCGTAAACTCAGAGAGTACAACACCGTAGCTTGTAATGACTACATCTGGGGCATTTGCCGCGTTGTTTTCGCAACAAAGCGTCAACAAGTCGACGTTCTTCTCGGCACCATAGTATACCATGGACTTTAGCGAGCCCTCAACGGAAGCGTTCTCGGCTTCGCTTTGCCACTGTGCAAGCAGAGACATGGGGGCAACCACTAACGTGGTACATGGGGCTTCCGTCATGGCCTGGCTGCTCTGGGTGGATGGAAGACGTGGAAGTTGGTTGACCGAGGGAGCTGAGCGGTTTGACTGGCGGGCGCTGATGGCGACGTCGGATTTGTGTGAATGGATGAGACTAAGCATCTGGATGGTTTTTCCTAGACCCATTTCGTCGGCTAAGACCCCCCCAAGGCAGTGTTGCCCTTGCTTCGGGAACTTGAGAGAAAGATCCCCAGAGTAGGGATTGACGTAGAACGAGGGTTGTTCGGGGACACTCGGAAGTTCCTTGTCGTCATAGTCCTTTACCGGCCAGGCGTACTCTTCCCATAAAGGATGCATAGAGGTCTCTCGCTCTTCAATCCGCACATTCTTCTCCTTCCCCACCATCCAATGCAGCGACTGCTTCTGATATGGGCGTAGGGTTAGGGCGAAGGTGTCGGCGGGCTCTGCCTCCGGGGTGCTGAAGTCAAATGTCTGTGCCTTTCGATAAAGGGCATCGAGCTGGTCTTGTTCGAGTTCCTTCCCATCTTCCTTCTCCTCCGTCGGGGAAGAGGCTGCAGGATCATTCTCTTGGCCAGGCAATGCCAACTCCCTATTTTCCACCATCTGCGCTGCATCCAGTAGATCCTGCCGCTGACCTTTTGCGGCTGTAGCATTCCGCCTGACTGGAAAGAGGTTGATTTCCTGGAAGAGTGTGACGAGGGCAACCTGTCGTAACCGGAGATCCTTCTCTTCGGATGTTTCCGCCTCCTCAAACCGGCCGGCCGTCCTGTTATCCGCCAATTCAAACTTCCGACTCAAGAACGCAGATTTGAGCAGGGAACATCGAAGCTGGAGAAACACGGTATCGTTCGTGCGAAGCCTCTCCGGAGCGTAGACACAAATTCCTTCAAACTTGCAGATCTTCTGGTCCATCAAGGTTGAGACCCAATTCGCTTTTTCCTTGCTGAGACGGCCAATCTCTCTGCCAGAACTATCGGTAAAACGGACGATAACGTCGGCTCGCTTAGCCGCAACTGCACTCGTGCGAATGTTTGACTGAACTTGCCCAAGTGTATTCCCCCCTTTTCGGGACATGGGTTTCGGAACTTGGGTCTTTTGGCGCTCGATCTTAACCACGTCTCCATGTTTCAGTAGGTCGTTACCACTTCTCGTTACCCATCCTTCTACACCGAAAGCTCCGATATATCTGGAGTCGGGTATTGGGTCCACAGGAGCATGTCGGGTAGGCGCAGAATACGATCCTCCTACTTTGTGATCGGTGGGAGCGGGTGCCCGGCCGCGTGACGGCACCTTCCGTTTCAGGTGTTTCCAGGTACCATCGAGGTACATGTTGATGGCCTTTTCCAAATCGTCCCCGCAGGCTCCCCTTAGAAGCTCCGCGACACCGTCCTCGTGCTCTCCGACCACAGCCCGAAGGGTCTCTTGAAAAAAGCTGAAATTCAACTCAGGCTCGCGAGGCCAGGTCATCCTCGGAGGGCCACCGGCGCCACCAGGGGTGGCGTTCTTCGAAGCATGGGGTGCTTGTTTCGCGCCGGCATCGGGACTGCTGAACGGTCTTGGGTTAGGCCTAGAGGATTGAGGAACGTCGTTCGAGGCTGGGTTGACGCCTGCAGTCTGGCCGTGCTCGTCTTCGAGTGTAGAGACAAAAAATCGCCTTTTTTTCGCCGGAGGGTCGCCAGAATTACTAACGCTCATGATTCCGGATAATGGTGGCGCATGAGGAAGGTAATCGGGCACAACGACGTTGTCGACTCTCGGTAGGTGATGGATGGCGATGGTCTGGGAGACGCGACAAGGTGGGGCCATCAATTCCTGTTGTCGCGTTAATCAGCTGATTCCGCGACAACCAAGGCTAACTGGGCCCACAAATTTGGGGTCAAGTCCTTCTCTAATTACATCATTTCACTCAGTTAAACGTCCTTTGTCGAACACCTCTGCGTCGAAGTTACCACCACAACTCTGTGCGTGGGTTCGAGAAGGGATGGGGGTGTTGAAATAACAACTATTCCCACATGAATCCTGCCCGAGTCACCGCGAGCGGCCTTAAGCAGGTGGCTAGCCAAGCTTGCCTATCCCCCCAATGTCGGCATCTTGCAACAACGTCGACGGCGACGGGCATCGGCGCGGTTGATGTGACGAAGGCGCGGCAGTACTGCCAAAATCAACTCAGGTTGGCGCTCTCAAATTTTCAGCTTCGGTGGCTAAGACATATCGCTGACGGTTCGCTAGACATGGTGACTATGAGGCGTATCTCATCCGGCATTTCCTGCCTCGCTCGGCACAGGATGCATATGATGCTCTCCGCACACTGAATGTCGAGCTTGCCCGCCTACCTGAGACCGTGTCCAACGCGACAATAGGTCACTTTCGGATCCAATTTTGGCGGGACACTGTTAATCAGATCTTCTCTGGTAACCCCCCGCGCGAGCCCATATCGATCCTGCTGCATAGCGCCATTACGGGTTTGGCTGAACGTGCAGGCGTTAACAGCGTAAGCCCACTCAAGTTCTGGCTTCTGCGTCTCATCAACACGCGAGGGAAGCACATGGAGAACCGCCCCTTCACCAGCCTGGCCGCTCTGGAGGACTATGCCGAGAACACGTACGCCACGTTGATGTACATGACGCTTGCGGCGATGCCCTTACAGTCCGTGCACATGGACCACCTGGCGAGCCACATCGGCAAGGCATATGGCATCGCCGCAACACTCCGAGGTATCCCCGTGCTCGCGGCACCGTCTCAACCCATCCACGGACCGTCCGGTTCGAGTGTCGGCACAACGCGGAGCCCCGCACTACTGCTTCCGCTCGATGTGATGGCAGCGGCTGGTGTGAAGGAGGAGGATGTCTTCCGCCGGGGACCTAACGCTGAGGGCCTGCAGGATGCGGTGTTCCAGGTTGCCACTCGGGCAAACGATCATCTTATCACGGCGCGGGAGATGTTGAGAAATTTGCGGTCTGGGAACGGGCCGGGGCACGATTACGAACATCAGACAGAGCCGGAACACACGTATTCCAACCTGGCGCACGGCGAGGAGGATACCCCGGCGGTTATCCAACGTGGCTTTAGTGTATTGTTGGAGGCCATTGCAGTAGGAGATTATCTCCAGCGCCTCGAGAAGGCTAATTTTGACCCGTTCCAGGTCAAAACTAGCTGGAAACTACCTTGGTCCCTCTGGAGATCGCTCAAGCGGAGCGAAATTTGAATTCGCCCGGCATAGGTGTCGTCTACGCACACCATCTAAAATATACCGCATTGGTACCCATGTCGTTCTGTCGAATGTGTCCTCTGTGATGTCGCCATCTGCAATTACGAGGACTTCCTCCACCGGCCGGGTTAACTTGGAAGAAAAACAGTTGCGGCGCCAACATGTCAGTTCCATCCGTCGGTCGTGATGCATGGCGTGAACCTCCAAGGAGCCGACTGTAGCCGTCCATGTACTTGAAAAAAGGAATTTGCTCTCCACCGAGGTGAGCTGGAGCAGACTTAACGAGGTCCATCAGCCTGAGAAATTCCACTCGGGCCCATTTTCACCGATGGCGAAACTGAATAAATTTTTTTCTTCGGCTTTTTTTTTTGGTTTATGAGTCAGCCAAGCTGGTCGCATCGCAGGGGCATGGGTGTGCGTGGTGGACCCGAGCTGCAGCTCAGGAACAATGTGGAGTTGCTGCAATGGAGACTTCAATTTCATCGGGGCTTGCCGACGGAAGCAGTGTCAGAACAGAACCAGCCGGATTCAGTGGTGGCTTCACGCTTCGCGGGCCGAGGAACGTATTGGGCGAGGCTGGGCCTTAACACAGCCTTCAAGTCGACGACGTAACTTGGTGTCACGGCACACCATCCGGGCAATGGTGGAGGTTCGGCCGAGCCCGACATCGGCCCCTCCCTCGGCCGCCGCCGCCAGATGCCCGGCAGATGGCCCTGCCTCTCCCGGAGTGTTTCCCGATAGCCGGTGCATTTCCGTCCAGATCGCAGAAAGGAGATCGAGCGACCGTTAGCTTTTAGAAACGGGCGCGATCTGTGTTCGTCATGACATCGTATTGATATACGTAGCAGCCTTGTGGATCAATGGGTATGTCAGTGCGAGAAGGCATTCTCGTTCCCCTTTTCCGTCGAGGCTGTGTTCTGGACGAGTATTCAAGCACGTCAAGGCTGCAACATGTGGATATCATGTTCTCCGTCCATACTACTGTGGGGTAGGAACATGCGAACGGCTGTCGGCGGTTGGAGGTCGGTGCCGCTGATGACTGTGCCAATCAAGTTAGCAAAGGTTCTAATTCCGGGAAATTCTGCGCCAAGGGACTGTGGCACATGAGACTCTGCAGTTGGTGAGAGTTGTCGCCTGGAGATCGGTCGCCACCCGAGCCCGAGAACAACATCTCCGAGGGATTGAGCTACACGTGAAGTGTATAGAGTAGCTGGGCTGCATTGACAGGTGCAGACAGCCGAGCCGTCAGAACACCTTGGCACCTTGGCTTAGGTGCGCACTTCAACAAAGCGACACGAGTGATGGTGTTTACTTTATTCCCTTCTTTTCCCCTTTTGCGGTATCAGAGATGGGTTATTGGTACCCCAGAAGCAAAACTTTCGCAGTACTCCGTAATCTGTTTCAAGCATCGTGAGGTCGAAAGCTATTCGCAAGGACCAGCCAGGGGACTTATTGGCATCCATAGGGCTGGTTGGTAACTAACTAGGTGGCAGCGGGGTCGCGCTCCGAGGGCTTGCAAGGAACATCCAAAAGTGGTCAAACATCTCGCTGTTCCGCAGTCAGGAAGAAGGCCCGAGTTTCTTTCAGATTTGGAAGACCCGCAAATGGCAACATGAAAATGGATGCGTTCTTGGAGGAGAAAAATTTTCCGGTCCGCCAGGTGACCTGGCGCATCACCTGAATGCTTGGCCATTGGAAGGAGCTGACTGGTGTTCCAAGGCACCTCCCCTGGAGCCAGACCATTGACCCTGTGACCTCACATGGGCCGGCTCGCAGCGGCTGGGCATTTCCCTGAGCGACTGGCCCTTTCGTTTCGTGTGGGGCGATCATCAGATCTAGACCCGGCGTGCAAGTCATCGTTTCGGGCATTTGGGTACATGCATTATAGTACATGGTACAACACGGGCCACGGCGGTTCTTGGGAGAGACAATGAAGACGGCGTGAATAACTGCCTTCTATGAGTGTCACGTTGGATACATGACCATGGTGGTCATCAAAATGTAAAAGTCAAATTCAAGCCTAAGGAAAGATTCCAATTGTAGGATTGTTTGCTTCGTCGGATCCCGTCCAATGACGTTTCCTGTGACTTTGAAAACTTTCCCCAACGTCCCTAGCTTGTCACCGATCTCGAAATTCCTGTATTCAGCATACAAGGCACGTGGACTGCCGGGTTCCTACCGTACGAGTCGCAAGTGGCTCCCGTTCGTTTGACGCCCCTCCAGGCGAAAGGTTCGCGCGATGGGTGGATCGCAAGTACCTATTGCCCCGCCAAATTACACATAATTACTTGAGAGAAACAGTGCATCGTCTTTGCTCCGGAATACATATACAACATGAAATACAATTTGCTCCCAGGCCGGTTTGAGAGTCCCATTTTTGTGTCAACCTTTCCACTCACCTCCTTCACTCCTAAAGCCCAACATCACTGAACCACATCTCACTGATCCTAAATACTATTTCTCACCATTCGGTGGGGTTCACTTACTAGTTCCACCGCGACCAAGTGCTCCTCAACTTCACGGCTTAACCAATTCATTGAGCGCTACTATAATTTTCACTCGCCCGGTGGCAAAAAAACTGCTATCCCGCCCCCATACCCCGGAGTCGAGCCGTGGATGGGCATTTTGCAGCCCGGGAGCGCGCAGTTCGTTCCTTTTATCTCCGTCATTGGCCGAAGTGGAACACCAGAAAACTAGCCAAGATGCCACACCGAGTTGTGGATTTCATCCGCTCGTCAACACATTCACTCGAAGTCCAGGTCTCAAGTCTCACACATAAAAAGGCTCCAGGGGAAAAGGGGGGACGCACCGGCAGAGACGCCCTCAAGCCAGTGAGACCTCCCAGGCAGCCACGGACGCCATCGTCATCTTCCTCTTCATCCTCGGCCTCATCTTCGGTGAGCGACGACGGCTCAGATAGCGACGCAGCCCCGCCATATTCCCCACGGGTCAAAATGGCCGACTCCCGAGCGATCACACCTGGCCCCGAGACGCACAAGGGCCACAGACATCGCCATGGCAACCACCACCCCCATGCGCAATATCGACTTTCGTTCCCTGGTATGCACTTTGGCCGCTCGAACAAAGAACCGCTTCAATCTTCGCCAGCAATGCTCGACTGGAAGCTCGAATCTCCCCCATTGATTATGTACGGCGAACCCCAGACGAGCAGTGGTGCTTTGCTCTCGGGCCAGTTATTTTTAAGTGTCAAGGAAGACTCATTGGAGGTTGAGTCGTTGAAAGCATCGCTTCACGTCCGTGTTACCCAGAAACGCCCATTTGCCACCCACTGTGGCGATTGCGCGGTCCAGCGCACAGAGTTAAAGCGGTGGGAGTTGCTCCAGCAACCGCTCGTTATGGTGAAAGGTATGTTCAGATGGGCCGGAATCCCTGGTGGACACAAAAAGATACTAACACTCGAACCAGGCGAGCACTTTTTCCCTTTTTCGGTCTTGCTGGACGGGCATCTCCCTGCTACCATGGACAATCAGCTGGTCTCGATCTCCTACGAGTTCAGGGCGGAGGCGATCCCAACGCACAGCTCAGCCTTGATGGCCCCCATCAAGCTCGAAAGGACGCTAGATGTCCGCCGGAGCCTTCCGACCTCCGAGACGCCGCACCACTCCGTCCGAGTCTTCCCCCCCACCAATATCAAGGCCAGCGCCCATTACCCGCATGCTATTCACCCTATTGGCACTTATACGCTTTCCCTCCGCCTCGACGGAATCGCAAAACTGAACGCCAAAGTCAACACGGTCGAGTACTGGAAGCTGAAGAAGCTGACCTGGAAGCTCGAGGAAACGACAAAGACGATCGCCCCGGCGTGTGCTCGACATACCCCGAAACTTGGAGAAGCGGTAGCAACCGCGGAGGACCAGTCCAGCCGCAAGGGTGTGATCCGCTCCGAGAGTCGCATCATCGGCGAGAAGACCCTCTTCAGCGGATGGAAGAGCAATTACACCAGCTCCACCGACAGCAACGTGGAAGTCGAGCTCGACTACAGCCTAGCCAAGAACGCCAAGTATGCCTGCGACAGCAAGAGCCGCGATGGTACCGAGGTCAGCCACCAGCTTGTCGTCGAGATGGTGGTCTCTCAAGAGTGGGCGCCTGTCGACAAGCCCTCACTAGTCACTCACACGGGCGTCGGCCGCATCTTACGTATGCATTTTGCCACTGTTCTCACCGAGCGTGGTGGGATTGGGATTAGCTGGGATAATGAAGCGCCGCCGATTTACCAGGATGTGCCGCCCAGCCCACCTGCATATTGTCAGTGCCAGGAGACAGCCTTCATGCTTCCCTCAGCAACCGGGTCGATCACAGACCTGGCCGATGAGCCGACGCTTTCGGATGGGCCAGTGAGCTACTCCCGTGCTGGAGAGAGCCCGAGTGGGTGTTAGTTAAGGAGCCGCTAGCAAGTGCGGCCCAGGGTTTTGGCGCGAGACGCTGTCCTCGCATGTGGAAGCGGTCCGTGTGAGGTTATTTAGCGGGCGGTCATGTTCACTTGGATTCTTTTTGTTTTGTTGAGATACCCCCATGGACAACGTTGTCCTGGCTTGTTTTCATCTGTTTGACACCATGTGTCATTTGTTCCTTAGGTTCCTGGGGCGTCTATTTTCTCCAAGGGTGACCGGGTATCATATCTTTATCTTCGGGGGTGGCGGCTGGGGAGTTCGAATATGGGAACCTAAAAGTTCATGTCGGTCGTAATTGTCTTGGGCGAAGCCCCCATATTGTGGCGTGGTGGTAATTACATAGTAATTAATTACTCAATGTACATGAAAAAATGTGTGTATTCCTCAAGGTGGATGATAATGACGGGGCCTATTTACCTTTTGAGCTTAACGAAATAAATACACTAATTAGTACATAGTAGTGATGGCCCTTGGGGTTCGTCGTCTGTTGTCTTGGAGCTGAACGACAGCCTGGTGGGGTTGTTGTTGCGGCATGCTGTGACTCAATGGCAGTTACCCCTGATTCTCGCCTTGCGGGGTAAAACAGCATGGGGAACAGCCCTGTAAGTGGGTCCCCGTGTCACTCCTGACCCAGCTGTTGCTCATGGCCGATGACTCGGGGAAGACTTCAGGAAGATCGACTCAGCCGGCCAAACAGGCATCTTATTCCAGATGTTAGCATATATCTATCTACCACAAGCAAAAAGCAGAGGAAAATTCACCAGTCAACCTTTCTCGCAAATTTTCACTTTTCGTCGGTGATACTGTCCATCGTCAACCCACGAACTACACGCACCTAGGAACGGGTCTTGGCTACCTATTTCGCTGAATGAAGTCATCGCCTGTTTTCATCCGAAAACCACCACCTCGTCTATATCACAATCTATCTCACGCCGAAGGTGGTTGCCAGCCCTACCAACGGTAATGTCTAACAAAACGATAAAACAATCCGCGCATGACCGACGGAAAGGCGAGGCCGCGCTCAGCGACTTCGCCGAGTACGTCGAGAAGCAGCAGGCCCTGCGCTACCCGAGTTCTAAGCAGACGAATGCCCCCGGGAGGACAACAACGACAGCCGCAACGACAACAGCAACATTATCAGGAGCAACGACCACTGGTGCCCGAGAGGAGGAGCTTGAGCATCACGAGGAACTGGACGATATTCTCGACGGCCTAGATCTCTCCGACCCTACGCCGCAGGTGAGGTTACGAGAGCTGCTGCTTTCTAGTGATGGTGATGAGGAGGCGCGGGAGGGGCTGGCCGGGATTCTCAAGGAGCGACTATTAGAGGGCAAGGGCGAAACCGTATTCGACGTCGGGTTTGAGAACAACGGTGAGAGCCTGCGGTTGTCCCGCAGCGAATGGGACCAGGCCCGCCAAAGGTTAGAGGAGGCCGCCCGGCAGCTGCGCGCGGATACGCAGTTACTGTTGACGAAGAATGTGGGTGGCGAGTTGGATGGGGTCCCAACTAAAGACTGCGATTGCAGTGGTAAGTTTATGGTCCGCCAGGTCCCTGGTACGGTCGAGGATGTGATCGAGACCAGGATAGCTGTCGTTGGGAATGTCGACGCTGGCAAAAGCTCCATGCTGGGGGTTTTAGTCAAGGGTGACCTGGATGATGGTCGTGGTAAGGCACGCGTCAACCTGTTTCGCCACAAGCACGAGATTGAGACCGGGCGGACGTCGTCGGTCGGCATGGAGATCATGGGCTTCGACACCACCGGGCAGGTCGTGGTCTCCGACACCCCGGGCCGCAAGCTGTCGTGGGAGGAGGTGGGGCGGCACAGCGCCAAGGTCATCACGTTCACGGATCTAGCAGGCCACGAACGGTACCTGCGTACTACGGTATTTGGGCTACTGTCGAGCAGCCCCAACTACTGCCTGCTTATGGTGGCGGCTAATAACGGGTTGATCGGCATGAGCAAAGAACACCTGGGCATCGCGCTGGCACTCAACGTGCCAGTGATGGTGGTTATCACCAAAATCGACATCTGCCCGCCGCAGATTCTTGAGCAGACTATCACACAGATCACGCGTATCCTCAAAAGCCCCGGAGCTCGCAAGATTCCTATCTTCATCAAGAACCGTGAGGATTGCATCAACACGGCCACACAGTTCGTCAGCCAGCGTATCTGCCCTGTATTCCAGGTCTCCAATGTGACGGGCGAGAACCTCGATCTCGTCCGCACTTTCCTCAACATCCTCCCACAGCACGGGCGCTACGACGCGGGCGCCCCGTTCGAATTCCATGTGAACGACACCTTCAGCGTACCGCACATCGGCACCGTCGTGTCGGGCATCGTCAAGTCTGGCGTTATCCACACCGGCGACGAGGTCCAGATTGGCCCGGACTCGCTTGGCCGCTTCACGCAGACATCTATCCGGTCCATCGAGCGGAAACGTATTGGTGTGCCGGCCGCGTCCGCTGGCCAGTCGGCCACGTTTGCCCTACGTCGCGTGCGGAGGAAGGATGTGCGGAAAGGTATGGTGGTGTTGTCTAAGACGGAGGGCGCGGCGCCTAAGGTGTACCGCGAGTTTGTTGCCGAAGGTAGGAGCTCCCTGTGCTTCACTCTAACGCTCTCACACGGTATCCTAACCCTCCCTAGTACTCATCCTCTCTCATGCAACCACCATCAAAACAAAATACCAAGCCATGCTACATGTCGGCCCCGTATCCCAGACCTGCGCCATCATCGACGTCGACCGCCCCTTCATCCGCACTGGTGATCGTGCCACCGTTGCCTTCCGTTTCGTCCAACGCCCTGAGTATCTTGCTCCCGGCGATCGGCTTCTATTCCGCGAAGGCCGTACCAAGGGGCTAGGAATTGTCAAAAGCGTTGGGTATGATCCAGCACAGCCGTTGATGCCGAAGCAGGCGGATGCTGCTGGGGGGCAGGAGGAGACAGAGAACGGGGGTGCAGATGAGTCGGGAGCGGGCTCTGGGATAGGTGAACAACAGAACGTGCGAGCTTAACTATGGCGGTGCTGGAGACGACTACACCACAATTATTGGATATACCACACGACTAACGATGTATAATTTGGGATTCGGCGCTGGGATTTGGTCAACTAGAGTCATGTTCATTTTTTATTCCTTAACCTAGCCTGTACCTGACCGGCCCCCAAGATGTCGATTTAAGACGGCCACCTATGTCTCGGGTTGTAGCATCATAACTTTCCTAGCTGTGTTAAACGGGGCGAGAGTATCGTTTGAACTAGGCGAGGCAACGGCGATGGTCAACAGGGCGCGCTTATAGATTCATCCCCTCGCCCAGTAATGACCCTCTACTGCTCACCGCCCGAGTTTACAACCCCAACCTTCTTTCGACGTAGTGAAATCAGCCGCATGTGAAAATCAGCCGGATCGCCCGCCCACCCGTTTGCCCGCAGTTGGAAATGTGATAAACACGGTGTTCAGCGCGTATCTTAGCCCCTAAACCCAGGTCTTAGGGCCCCGGTTGACCCGGTTAGAAGGAGACCGTTTGTGGCGAGATAAGGACGACACTATCGCCTGATATGGGATTGCGTCAGCTAAGGCGCGGTTCGATCGTAACATGACGGATGAAATATATCCTGGCTGAATGAGACGGGCCTACCTCTCACGAATAACATCTCTGATTTTTTGCTTATGGTCTGTGTGGAATATTAGTGTGACGAACTGAGTGTCAACCCCCCAAAAGATACACAAACTCACCTTCACATCCTCTTCGTCCTCCTCGTCCACCACATAGATCGTTTCCTCCACATCCCCTAGAACCAAGTTGCAGTGACTGTCATACGCCTACACAAACAATCCGCATACCCATTGTTAGTTCTTGAAGCGGCGGGGGAGGGGGGGGGCTAAAGATTGCCAAAGGGGGTGGGGGTAGGCTACGCACGTGAAGCCGGCCCTTGAGTTCCCGGTCGCCTCTTAACTTCACACACACCACCTCGTCTAGGAGCAGGCGCACGAGATCAAGAGGCTCGGAAACGGTGCCGCTGGTCTCGTCCCTTGGTTCGGCCATTGTTGATCTCGGGCGGGACGTAAAATCGATGAGTGCTTAGTTGTTTCTTGTGATGGGTGTTGTCGGGCCTAATGGTGGTGGGTGGTGAGGGAAAGTATCCAGCTATGATGCACAACTGCAGCCGGATTTTTTTTAAATCCTTATCTCACTCTCCCTTTCTCTCACTCTTTTTTCGAGTGATCTGCTCGTTGAATGTGATACAAAATAATGTCGAGCAATAAGCGGGTGGATTGTGGGTTTGTTACTGTGTCCGGCGGTTGGATTCTGGGCGGCGGCATGAGTGGAGCCCTGGCCATCTGCAGCGCTGCGGCTCAACTACGGAACCTCAAACCCTGGAGAGTCCGCAACTGCCAACGTTATGCACCTACGGTATGGTAGGTATGTACCATGTATGTACCTAGATGGCTCTGCCTGCTTTGTTCAAATCCAGTCTGCATTATTTTAACGTGTTTGGTCAGACCTAGGCGTCTCACAACCAACGACAAGGCAGAGTCATACAGTAGTAGTAAGGGTTTTTATCTCATTTGCTGTGTATCTAAACTACGTGCTGGTTTTCCGTTATTTTCTGGTTCCCTCCTTTGCTTTGTTTGTTTTGTCGCCAACTGCCCCGCCCAGTGTTATCCCGCCGGCGCACATTGCGTAGTCTGGGTAAAGACGGCGTTTTTATTTGCAAGTTGTTTATTCGATAACAAACTTGACTTTGATTTAAGCAGGTCCCACCTTTTGCAGGTTCCGTCAGGTGACTCGGCGCCTATGCCCTGCCCTTCTTCACCTTGACCAACCTCAGGTCATTGATGTACATATAACGGCTGAGGGTGATCCAGCCGTAGCGGAACCAGACCATTTGGCTCTTGTGAGCCGAAATCATGGCCTTCCACGCAGTAGTCACGCTGCCCTGCCCGGCTAGGCCGCTAAGAAACACCAGCCCGCCTGGGTGTTTCTTGTCCTTCTTATCGGCCCCGATGGCCCAGCTAGTAAGTGTCGTCAGCACATCCAAAAACCCCGTGTACTTCCGAATCAGGGGTATCGTGGTAAGAGTGTAAAGGTCAACGGGCGACTGCCAGCCAGGCTTGCCCGCCACGAGCGACGCGACAAAGGCCTTTGCGCCGTGGTAAAGGGATATGTGGTTCGGATGGCCTGACACGCCGGCGGCATCAAACGTGATCAGCACGTCGATGGAGGCTGTCGGCGCTTCGTCGCTGTTATTGCCGCCGCCGCCGCCACCACGGGTACCACTGCGTATGCTCACACCACTGACGCCGCTGGCGTTGCTAGCGTTGCTGTTGCTGCGCGCCCGGGGAGTGGGGGGCGCAAAGGCCGAGCGGAGTAGTGTGGAAATTTGGGCGCTATCCCATTTGGCCGTCATGCTGTCGGGGAATTCGGGTTTGTCGACGACAAAGACATCCTCGGGCCGGCGCAAGCCCAAAATCGTGCCCGACTTGGCCAGTTCTTTCTTCCGTGTCTCGCCGAGTCCGTCCGCATTGCCTGTTATGAGGTGAGAGGCAGTCAGTCAGTGAGCCGTTGGGTTATAGTTGGGGAGGGGCTAAGGAGGGGTAATGCGGAGTGGAGCGAGGGCGCGACGGAAGGCGGGGGAAACATACCACTGCTCAAGCATAGGATCTTGACGTGGTTACCTGTGTCGGGACGAGCGAGGGCCATAACGGTGGGTGAAAAGAACATGGCCTCATCGTCCGGGTGGGCGATGAGGACGCAAATCCGTTTATTCCGCAGGGCCGGAAAGCGCGTGTTGACAACTGAGGCGGTGTAGACGTACAGCGACGGGAGCACGACGGCGACCACGCCGACAGTCCAAAACACGTCCATCGTGCTCCTGCGCTCTCGGCGAGATGGAAGAAAAGAGAAAACGGCGGCGCGCGGGTCTGAGAATTGCAATTCAATCGACGAACTGGTAGGCGAAGCGCGTGGAGAAGTGGTGGGAGGTTTCGTCGCGCGCTCGTGTCCTCGAGGAGAAAGGCTCGGGGGCCCTCGGAGCGATGCAGGTGGACATTCGCCTGGGGTTTTCGTGCATAATCGACCGGAGCAGGGCTGGCGGCACGCGCTAGCCCAATGTAGTAAATCAGGTTCGAGTTCCCTCTTTTATTACGTAGGTAGGTACCTAAGTACCTAATTATGGATGGACTTGTGCGTGATGCAGAAGCCGAGGGTCTAGTTGAGAGCGATGATATTAGGGCTAGTATTCGAGCACCGCTTTTGAAAATGAGACGGAGTTTCTCAGCACTTCATGTCAACTGCGCCAGGCGCCGGTGAGATGAGCACTAACTACCGAACTAACCGGTGCCTCGGAACTTTTTCAATGGCCACCGAAAGTGCAGGGGTTCTGGAGCTCATGGCCAGCTGGGGTACGCGGACCCCTGTTTTCCGGGCTGCAATGCACGAAGTACTCCGTACCTTGCACAGGTACGGGGGAGCTTCTCCAACAGCACCTCAGCTCCGGAACCCAAGCATCAACTTTCCGCTTGTTTCCCATCCCGTTATCGGCCTTACTGTGTGTTTGCACATGTGGCGTCAGAGGTCGCATTTCGTACCGCTAAACACAACCCATGACAATGGCAAGACGACGCCAGGACAAAACGCCCTCGAGCATCAAACTCCAGCAACCCGACCGGTCCGGCCCAACTGAAAAGACGCTGTTGGAGCTCGCCGATGAGAGGGGCTTGTTTGAGCAGGCGCAGAAGCATGAGAGGGAGATTAGAAAAGAGGCCGCTCCGATACCCATCCCGAGGGCGCAGAAAATTAAAACAGGGGATGCGAAAAGGGAGACGGATGACGATGACGAGACGGGCTTTTCACCCGGTGTCGAGCGCGTATTCGAGACAGTGCTGTGGTCTGTCAGCCTAGCTACATTGCACTTCACCTTTGATGTCCTCGTTCAGCACCAATACAACGTCGATAGTGTGGTGTGGCCCAAGGTCTGGGCGAGATTTGGACAAGCAGTTTTGGGTAAGTTCCATTCGTCGTTATTCTGGCTAGGTACCCACGGAAGTACAAGAGCTAACAGATGGTCTTCACTTTTTTCTTCTTTTTTTAGTTTTCGGTCTCCTCGTCTACGTCTTTCATCCCCACCCTGCAAACCCGGGGCTCATTCCTGGTCTTCCTCCACGATACCAATCCGCTCTTCGGCAAATCATTTTCTTTGCAACGAGCCTTTCTGCGGGCTGCTACCTCATCTATATCACCAATTCGTTCGGATATTTGGCCATCATGAAACGGGCGCCACCATTAGGATGCCTGTGGGTGTGGTCTGTTATTGAGCTGGAGCTCCCGTGGGCGATTCTCAGCCTCTCCGGGGCCGCGTCATTTGTGTGGGCTAAGGGATATAGCATCAAATGAGCTAAGGGGCGAACGAACATACACAACCCGAGACCGGGTGTTGGTAAACCTAGGAGCTGGCGAGCGTGAAGTTGTTTTGCCCTTTTTTTGGTCCCGGCGTTCTGCGGATCCTTCAAGTTCAAGGAAAATTCAGAGGCACCTTCAATTGGCTCACCGTGCACTGTTATTCTCTAGGCTTCATGATAAACCAAAGTATGGCCCAAGGCCTGAAATATTTACTCCTCGAGTTGGGTTTGGCCTTTCTCCTTCCAGAGCATCGGAACATTTGGTTTTTGGGGAGGGGTTGTTTCCCTTCCAGTGTTAGGGACCGAACGGACGGCAGTCTTAGGTTGGATGAACCTTCCTGTGAGGACTAGCACAGCAAGGAAGGAGAGTTTGAGTGATGCCCTAGCCCAGCTCCTAAGGCGGCATGCTGGACTAGGCCTCTCTGTCACCTCGGTATTCCTTTTCATCTTCCAGCTCGCTACGGCCGTTCTCCAACTCGAACCGAATTACACGCCGCACCCCCGCGTACCTGCGGTATTATATCATTGCTAGATAAACCATTCTTCTTGGAGATTTCCTTTTTGAAGCCTCAGAACGCCCTCGGTTCCAACAAGCATGAGCGCTACCAAACTTTGCGCGCTCCTCTTGGGGCTGCTTTTCTCTCAAGGACAGGCCGCACCTTCGCCCGCCGCCAACCTGACGGCCCGGTCCTTTACCAGTGTCCCGCGCGGCGTTATCATCGAACATTGCACGGTCCCCGGCGTTGTAGCACTTACATTTGACGACGGCCCCTTCATTTACACCAGTCAGATCCTCGACCATCTCGATGCGTTCAACGCCAAGGCCACCTTTTTCATCAACGGCGAGAACTGGTCCCGAGCCATCAACGATTTCTCAACGCCCTGGCCTGCTGTTCTTCGACGGATAGACCAGGCCGGCCACCAGATCGGCTCGCACACCTGGGGCCACGCGGACCTGTCGGTCGTAGACTCGGGCACGCGTGAATACCAAATCTGCGAACTTGAGCGCGCCCTCTTCGAAGTGCTCGGCAAAGCCCCCACCTACCTTCGCCCGCCGTACGGGTCATGTTCCTTCGAGTGCCTGTACGAGACACAGCAGTTTGGCCTTCATGTCGTCAACTTTGATGTCGATCCCAAGGACTATATGCACAATCAGCCCGGCGATCCCGGGGCGATGGAGAACTTTTCCCGGCATTTGGATGAGCGCCGCTGGGGAGACTCTTTCCTGGTTCTCAGCCACGACTCACTACAATACACGGCAGAGGCCCTAGTGCCGCATATGCTTCGTGAGATTCAGGCACGCGGGTATCGGGCGGTGACCGTGGGCGAGTGTCTCGGGGACCCCGCCGAAAATTGGTATTGGACTGCGTAACGGCCCTGGGTTGTTTTGACTAGCTTGCGAGGGCGGCTACGAGTTGGCGGTGAGCGAGGCTGGGTTGGGAGTCTTCGGCTGGGCACGAAAAGAATCCATGGTATTACGATGGTATAGCAGGGCTGTCATCATGGGGGGGTACCGGGACGGCGCGTGTCGGTTGATATATGGGAAAGGAGAGTGGAACGGAGATGGGGCTGGGGGCTGTTCTTAGGCAGAATACGAAACTTTGCATGCCAAAATTGTACGCAGTATGCTTAAATGCGTCAATAGAGCACACATGTTAATGTGTATTTCCTTCTAGGGGCTTTTGTTCTGCCACAGATGCTGGTAGTTCGCTGTTTTCGGACTCTTACCATCGCATAACCTTCCCTAATGTCACGTACCCCCGACCATCACTCATCTTGCTACTGCCCACGGCTCACTAACGCATCGAGCATGCCGTTGATCTCGACTGCTACAAAACCTGGGTCATCCTTCTGTACAAAATGACCGCAGCCCTTGGCGATCTTGACTTCTTGGGGGCTACCCTGGCTGGTGACCGGTACGAGACGGGTCAGTCCCTCGTTGTAGGCGCCCCAGGCTGTGTTCATGTATGAGTTGGTGATAGCGCTAGAGACGGTAAAGGGGGGCTTTCAGGGGTGTCAGTTAAGTAGTTACAGTATGTCATGAAGCTTTCGCGCCTGGGCGGCTGCTCATTGCCGTTTGATCAGGAAGGGAGCTAGCCAGTCATTTTACTCACCTGCTCGCTCTGCCTCGCAAACTCATCCCAGTCATGGCCCACCACCGTCAGCAGCGGCGGGAGACTCTCGCCCCCCGCGCCAGCATAAGAGGGTAGAGGAGGCTGATCAGCATCCGGGAGCAACTGGCGCATACCGCGCCGGTCAAAGCGCTCCTGGTTCGGCACAGTCGGATGGAAGAAGCGGCGGAACTGGGCGCGGGCGTGGCGCAGGTCGGTGAGTGTGACACCCGAAGGGAGGTCGGTTTCGTTGCCGAAATCCTCGCTGTCGGGGTCGGGGAAGAGGGAGACGAAATCTGTGTTGGCGATCATAGAGTCCAGGAAAAGGTAGGCTGCGATGTGGAAACTGGGCTGCTGTTTCTGCCTCCTGCTGTGCTGCTCGGCGGCGAAGAGACGGGCCAGGGGGCATCCGATAGAATTGCACACTAGAACAAGCCGAAGGTCCGCCTCCTGTTCGCCGCCGTCGTTCTGTGGCCGGTGAGATAGTTCGCTTTGGACAACTTGGGTCAGAAGCTGGTGGAGATCGGCGACTACGGAGCGGGCATCATGGCCGTAGGGCAAGTCCGACTCCTTGTCGGAAGGGTCTGGATCAGACTTCCCCTGACCGTAACGGTCGTAGGAGAAGAGAGTTGGCACTGGTTGCCCGTGCTCTTTGTGCAGAGCGATCAAACGCTCAATAGCCCCGGACCAGCCAGCGCTGGGGAGAGCGAGACCGTTGAGAAAGACGATAAGGGTGTTCGAGAGCGGGTTGCCCTTGTGATCATCACCGGCTGGGCGAAGGATAGAGGCATGGAGAGAGGCGCCGGGTTTGGTGTCCAGCGTGATGCGTAGGTCTTCCATCTTGGGTGAAGGGGGTGGGTGTTTAGGTGTTTATGATGGATGATTGACCTCCGGTTGTGCAACCTCAATCTCGCTGGTGGGTTGTTCCCATCTTATGTAGCTAGACCAAATGATGACGTGCGGGGATATGCGGAGCCGTGGGAAGCGAAGGATTGAAGAGTTGTAGTCTGCAAAACAGTAAGACCTAGCAAGATCCGAAGTCTGACATAGTAGGATCACAACGAATCAAATCACATCCTGAGTTCCGAGCGCCACCACACCTGAAGGCAGCTGGTGATGTGAGTCGAAGCACATAGTCCCCTCTCGAGTTTTCTTGGGAGCCTGGAAAGCACAGCCCAGTACCGAATCCACGAAATGCAATCATTCAGCCGTAAGATCGCACACGGGGCCGTTACATCTTCGGTTCGTGCTGCGAGTCCGCCTGCTAAGTAAATTGTTTCGGCTCAGCTCGATCTCGTGCCAGCTAAGGTCTAATTACCCATATGATTAATTATTGAATTTACGCCCCTCTGCAGAACCAATTTTCACCATTGAAGAGTCCGGTGTGTTTTGATGACATGAGCGGGGAAGTCTGCATTCATACACAACAACAGCATATCGGCATGCGTTGGCCACGATGCCTGACGATAGTAAAAAGTTTTGTAACCCTTAATCTACCTACCTACAGTACCTGGCTTCTTAAGTCCCGATACAACCGCGGTCACGTCCTACGCCCTAAAATTATAATTTCGAGGCGCTATGAGTGGGCACTTTTCTGGGAGAAAGCCGGAGAATACTTATTTGTCATTGGTCGCCCTTTCATTGGCAGATGTATGTAGTATCAGCTGTGCTCTTCCTTCCTCATCCGCCGTATGGAATCTACGAAGTCCCTCACATACGCTTACCGGCCTTCTCATCCACCGTTCTTCACCCCCGGCAGCTGGAATAGCTTAGGAGTACCACCGGTGTTAGTCCGTAGTGATGACCATGAAAATCACATCTGTTAGTCCCGGGCAACTCCATATGCCATGTTGGCGATTTGGCCTAACCTCTCTCAGCTCGCAGTTTACCCCATCAAGGGTCTACGGGGATTCAAACTTCAATCAGCCCAGATTGGTCCATTGGGCATTCGGTATGATCGCACATTCATGCTCTACGAGACAGATTCTTCTACCGGGGACATCACGAAAAAAATACAGATTGACTCGCACCCACTCTGCGGCTTATTCGAACAGCAAATCATTCAAAAATCCGAGGAAGAGCCAAGCCGGATTCTAGTTACATTCCATGGTAGCCCATCTGGGGAGTCGGCGTCTGAAAACGCTAGCGATGACAAGCCGACCCTCTTTGTTCCCCTCGAGCCTGACATGGCCCCTCTCGACAAGGTCACCGTCCCCCTACATCGCAGCCCGACCACAGCGTACCGCATGGGTGAGCCCTACGATGCCTGGTTTAGCCATCAGTTCGGGAAACCCGTGGCGTTGGTCTACCTCGGGGACGGTCGCCGGGCTGTCCTCGGCGCCACCCTCCCCCCCAAGCCCCTCCCAGAGCAGCAGCAGGAGCAGCAGCAACAGGGAGGAGGTTGGTTCTCTGCCATAACGTCGTACTTGATCAAGGGTACTCAGCAATCCACCACATCTGCCCCCGGGCCCTTCATTTCTTTTGCGGACGTGGCTCCAATGCTGGTGACCTCGGAGGCTTCCCTACGAGACGTTGAGGGGCGTCTCCTCACTGGATCAGACCCCAACGGCGGGAAGCTCGAGGTGGGCATGTACAAGTTCCGCCCCAACGTTGTCGTCGATGGCGTGGGCGAAGAGCCTTGGGCAGAAGACTTCTGGGCTGAGTTGGCCATTCGAGAACAGAAGGGGCCGACAAGGGTAGAGCCACGGGGGAGCGGGGTGACGACGCTGCAACTCACCGGTAACTGTGTCCGCTGCGTGAGCCTCAATGTGGACTATGCCACGGGAAAACCGGCCGAGGGGGAATTGGGAAACGTGTTGAAGCGGCTAATGAAGGAGAGGCGGGTGGACACTGGGTCTAAGTGGTCGCCGGTGTTTGGACGCTATGCATTTTTGGGGGGGCGGGATGTGAAAGAAGCGGTGGTTGGAACCGTGGTGGTGTCGGTGGGGGATGAGGTGGCAGTTACGAGGAGAAATGAAGAGAGGTCGGTTTGGGATTGGCCTGGGATGTAGGTCGGGTGGGAGCCTCGTTGGGGTATGAGCCAGAGTGCTAGAGATCTGTACAGGTCTCATTACTGGTGATGATTTAGGATTCGCATCATCTTTTTCTTTTTCTCGCTTTTCCTCTGGCCGCTCCGTTTATGTTCAACAACGCGGGTGTGTATATTAACCCTTTGGGAAATTTAACATATTGCCATTCGAATCATCTAAAATGGTCGGTAGCCGGGTTACCACATGATGTTCACAAAGTGGCACTCGCACTATTACTTGGGAGCGGTTTGTATTTGCTGAAGTTGTGATACCTTAGTAGTTGTGCTTTTCCACGATAAGTCTTGGGGCGCCGCTGCCCGAGTTTACACGTATGTCTTACCACACGGCCTAGTATTGGCCTGGCCCGAGATCCGTACATGGTTCGCCCCCTGATCTGCGGCTGGGTTCGTGTTCGATGGACAGGTAGAGTAGTCAAGCACGTTTCAAGATAGCCTGACTCTCTCGCGTCGTCTCTGGGCAGAAATACATAGCATCCGAAAGCACGGCGATCTGGATGGGGGCAGTGGAAAAGAATACGTTAATGGAAGCTGTCAGCTACCGGCCCCGGGGACGGTTTAGAGGGACTTGGGAGGGGGTATCGTTCAATGGGGAGTATCGGGCGTGAAGGCAATGTCCAGGCACTTTGTAGCACTTGGGACGCTGTGGGATACCAGCACCCTCGAGTACAAAAGGTACCACAGTTAGGGCGTTTGGAGGTACTTGGTGATTTTGTTATGAGCTAGTATTCTGATGCTTCACAGGGGGTCTGCTTTCAACACGTAGTCTGCTATTTATAGGGAGGTTGGGGAAGGCTCATACTTGCAGTTCGGTACGAAATCACACCGGCCGGAGCACCGCTTCCGCTATTTCGCCGTGGGATGCCCGTTTATAGCCTGGGTAGCCCCTAATGATGAGTCCATTTGTAACCTGTGATTGTGGAAGTGTACTGCACGAGTAGGAATGAGACGCGCCCTCAGATCGTGGGGTTTTGGGTAATGGTCTGATCCATCCCTCTTCTACTCAAGCATCATGCTACAGGGTCAGTAGTGGTGAGGTGGTCAATGGGGTTGAAGTGAGGTGGTCAATGGGGTTGAAACTCTGGGAATTAATACGGGCCACGGGCGTGATCCATCCAGGTTACTGTGTATCGATTATTATAGGTAGGATAGGCGTACCTAGGTATGGTGTTGTGAGCGGTATCGGAAAGGGCAAGTTGGGCGAGGTTGAGACCTTGCCCTGTATTCATGCCGGGAAAATGTATTTGTAGGTTGGAGTTGCCACTATTGCTATCCCTTGCCCCTGGGCCATTCATACACAACCTTTGCCGATCTTTCTTTGGTTGGTGCCTTCCACCGAGGCAGAAAGGGGAAATAATAAGAAAACGGATTGCGGGAATTTGGGGCCGGAAAATGGGCTGGTGCTAGCTGGTGGCGGACTCTAAGCACACAGCGGCAACACGGGTTTGCAGAGCCCGTCGTCGCATCGCAGGATGCCGTGCATATGGTCGGTCTTCAGTCACTTGCGAGCTTCAGGACCGACAATGTTCGTCTTCCCCAACGAGGTATCCTGTCATATTGGTTAACTTAGAGATCCATGGGGGACTATTCCCATGGTTACTACGGCAGCTCACCCCTTGAAGAAGGGAAATAAACGGGAAAATAACAATGGCCTGACTTGTAGCTTTAGGACAGGAGATTGATAGCCCTCTTCTGCATTGGGGATACTAGCTGTGCTACAGTGTTCGAAAGTTTGTTTCCGGTGAACTGGAGTTGTGTATATTCTCGGGTCGATCTAGAACAACCCATGTGGAAAGGACTTGACCAAGAGCGTGAGAGAGGTTCTCGATTTTTCTGTGAACGTGTACACACCTGCCGCGCTAACGAACCCGAGCTTTCCCGTCGCTTGTGCGTCGAATCGGGAAGATTGTGTCACGGACAGGAATGTTGTGGTTGCAGCCAGGAAATGACGAAACTTGAGATTCCTCTCCTCGCTGGGGTGGCTGGATGGGTAAGGGGAGTGACAAGGTGGTGTTGGGCTGGTGCTCGAGGGACTGTGCGGGGTCCTCCTTTCAGGGGCGGCCCGTGGCAGCTCAACGTGCTATGCTCATTGGACGAAGACGACACAAAGCTGGATGTCTGCAGAAGTGAAAAAGGACCGATGGCGGCCGGCTGGGTACACATCTCCTACGTAAGAGAGGCAACTTGTAAGAATACCTCCCCCCGGTACTGGGCTCTGGGGGCATGCGCCTGGGGATGGAATAAGATGTCGTGCAAAGGAACATCCTTTACTGGTAGGGGGAGCAAGCTCCATGAACGCACCGTTGATGTTTCGGGTTGCTGAACGGATATGATTGGAGCTGTGCGACTGGCTGGGAACCACTGGAGCTTGGGGAAGCTTTGACCAAGAACTGCCCCGCGATGCAGGGCTTATCGAATTTTACCCCTCCAAGCTCCTTATCGCGAGTGGCGGGGTAAATTTGGTGCCGAGGGATGCAAGAGCCCCAGCTCCAAGTCAAGATCTACGATGTGGCTCGCCGATATGATGCACCCAGTCGGATTTCTTATTTCTTGGGAAATTTTAATCTTTGCAATTGAGTTCCAAGTGTATCATTCCTGGGCCGGTTGGTGCTTGCTTCTTGGCCATTCCGATGCTCTATCATCTAGATCACAGCGAGCTGCGTCGTTCGGTGTTTCAAGTCTCCCGACTAACCGGAGTCCAAGTCTGATGCATCTGGTGTGTCCGATGCGTGGGGGCAATTGCGGGTTTTATTCTTTATTGCCTGTCATCGACTCATCGGCGAC
This sequence comes from Chaetomium sp. MPI-SDFR-AT-0129, assembly GCA_020726445.1. Taxonomy (NCBI): domain Eukaryota; kingdom Fungi; phylum Ascomycota; class Sordariomycetes; order Sordariales; family Chaetomiaceae; genus Chaetomium; species Chaetomium sp. MPI-SDFR-AT-0129. The sequence goes on along the minus strand of JAGJXA010000012.1, from coordinate 496,908 downwards.
CGTTTGCTTTGCCGCTGGCCCCGCCATTGCTGCAACTCAAGTGTCCTCCGTCGTGGGCAAGAGACGGTCCGCCGTGTGCCGAGGCGGGCCCAGGGTGCATGATTGGCTCTTTTAGTTACTCGCGGTTCTCAAGATTTTTCGCAAGCAAGGGGAGGGAGAAAAAGGGGAGTGGGCTTGGGCTTTGCATATCCTGAAAAAGATGACACCCCAGTCGTTAAAGTTGCTGCCCAAAGGTAGAGCCTCCTACAAAACCTCAGGAGCCATCACTTTGTGGGTGGTAGTGGGGCATTCTTGGACTTCGCTGCCAGGCTAAATTGGGCAGCGAGGGCCGGGCAAGCTGGAGCCTCGCTAGGTATATAGAGAACGGTGAGCCAGAGGAAGGCTGATGCTAGAATTGAAGGAGGCTCGCGCAACTCGGTTGTCCCCCCCTTATTTCTGTTCCTCTCCCGAGGAAAAGAGCCGTGATGTCTGGAAGCCCGTCAGCGCTTTTGTTTGACAGGAGAATCGGGTCTAGGCTAATGCCCCCGACCGATAAGATGAGCTTCTCGACTGTGACTGGTGAGACACAACCAACCCGCAGCCCAGCCGGCCGACAGGCCGCGCACACAGACAGGGAGGAGCAAAGGCAGCTCGAGTATATTAATAGTATCCTTGGGTTGTCGATCAAGAACCCTTTGGAGAAGGGTTGCTTTCTTCGGGCGGGCCTTTGAGGCTTGCCACCTTGCTGAGGATTAACTAACGTTAGAGTGCAGTCAAAATTGAGTCTACATCATAGTTGCTATTCATGAGGTTTCAACATCATCGGGACACCGTTGGAAAGAAGATATGTGGAAGGTTGTTATCTTGGCCTCCCCCGTTTCTTCTCTCTTCTTTTGCCCTGGTGCCTGTTTCGGAGCACTTGGAACAGGGATTAATCAATCAGAGCATCTCGAGCCGTCGCACGCACTCGATTTGGCGACAGAGAACTTGAAGTTAGACCATCCCCGGAAACGAAGCCCTATTTTTTTCGCCGTTTCCGTGGCTCAAAACCCCATCATTTAATATCCATTCTTCGGGCGCCTGTTAAGAAAACAAAGTTCAAGTTGCTCGTGGCGCGGTTTCCACCGGCCTTCGAGGTCGATCCAGAGCCGACTATCTGCTAGCATGTCTGGCAGAGAGTCAACGCACTGTCAAAGTGGAGCCTGCTCAAAATAGGAATAGTGCGGTGTGGTTCGCTGACCAATAACAATGCGCACTACTGCTGCAGAACCGGTCCATGCAGCCGACAGAGCGGACCGGTCTCTCCCACCGTGACGATCTACTTTTCCTGTCAGCCCAGAAAGCTTGCAACTTGCCAAAGCGCCAGGCGTCCACATGAAGAAGTTGCCTGCTTGCCCGAGCCCGTCACCCCGTGACGGGTCACGAGAAAAGAAGGCAAGGTTGCAGGGTTGCACTGAACCCTGTTCTTCTCTCTTGGGAGGGAAACATGGGTGGGACTTCTCTCAAATCCGCAGAGCCAAACAAAAGAGAGAGAGATGCGCGATGACGGAGAGAAGGCTGTCCGCCGCCGCGTCTCGTTTTGAGCTGCGAACGAAGTGTGTGAGGCTCAACGAGGGAGCGAGGGTCGATCCTATTTGTGAGAGGAAGAGATAACACTGGATGTCAACGCTTGAGGAAATATTCGGGCCAGCAACTTAGCCCAAAATGCGGCCACGAGACACGGGCCGTTTGGTCTTGCTTTCGCCCATCCCGGAAAGCCGTTGGCTAAAGAGGGAAGGCTTATCGTTCCGTTTGCATTGATAGTCAAATGAAACAAAAGACGATCTGAGAAAGGTGCTGAAGGGGACTGTGGTTTTTATATTCTCCCGCCATTTTAATTGATGCTCCTGTTGATATTGACAACGGCAAAAGGCCCCTTGGGCAGAGAAAGCCTCGTGAGCCTGGCGCTGCGGCTTCCGCAAGCGCAAGTCGAGCTCATGCAGTTTGCGTCTTTTGGGTTGCTCTCACCATCTTTCTTCTTGGCAGAGAGTGTGATTCTGACTCACTGCCAGGTTGGGCCCACCTTGCTTCGGAGCCTGGTTGGCTGCCACTCTCCGACAGGTGCCGACGCGGCAATACCCTGTTTGCATGTCCGCCGCCGAGGTTGTCGACGAACAAAGATATTTGGCAGGGTCGTGCGTGGGAACATCGTGCCAGGATCGCCCGTTCGCGCTCCGCAATTGATGGATTGACCCGGTACCACGAGACCCAGTGCTGTGCAGCGACGGCGTGTTGCAACCATGCTCAAGCACGGCGTGGAGCCTGGTACGTACCTGCGGTCGTCGTTAGCGTACGCCGTTAGTCTGTATTTGCTGGCACTGTGTCGCTGTTGACCAGCCGGGCGCAATGCTGGGCCGGGTCCTCACACAATCTCCCTCGACAAGCCTTGCGCCCACAATTTCGCCATCCGCAGGTCGCACCGCTTTGGGCAATCCAGCCAAGCCCCAAGGATCCAGGGGAGCTTCCAGGGGACCGCGCGCACCTTCTCTGGTGTGTGTGGGCGTCCGGCCCCCGACCCATGTGGTTCATGCTCAGTTCCCTGACCACTGGCCAAGCAGAACAGATTCCTGTGTACCGCTCTCGGGCCAGCCCTCCTCCGTGGCGCCCGGACGGTCTCCCCTTTGCCTTTTGCAACCACAAACCACAAGGCAGAAGGCGAACAACTTGAGCGTCCGCTCACAATTCAAGTCTTTATACAAAATTTGGCACGGAGCCGCACAATCTACGAGCAGCTTCGGTCCTCTGTACATACCCTGCAATTGAACCGGCATAGTATGTGCGCATCGGCCTCGCTGCCTCGCCCCTCCTCGCCTTTCCGTTTCGAATAGAGCTTCTGGCTCTCCCCACCCACCGACCGCTTTCACCATATCTTTTCCCTGCCTGCCTCCTGCTGCTGCTGCTGCTGCTGCTGCTCCCCACCCTTCCCAACGCACGCACCGCGTACAGCTTGCTTCAGCATAGCATCGCGCAGTGCTGCAGCACAGAAGGGGTTCTGCGTTGAATGCCCTTGCAGCTTTTGCTCTTACACTCCCGCAGCCGCCTCTAAACAACAACACAGGGCTACCTAGTCCCTCGGCAACGCCCCCAAAATCCCGCGCCTGCGACCATGACTGTGTCAAGCGACGCCGGTAACAAGCTCGAGACGGTGACGACGATGTCCAATTCGTCGACTCCCTCTGCCGCGAGCGCCGGCGCGCCCGCAGGTGACGAAACTGGTAAGTCTACCTCCGGCAGTAGCGCACGGCGCTCCGGCCTTGAGACCCCGCGACTTATTGCGTTCCGTTCACTGCACCCCCCGTCCTTTTCCCACGTACCCGGGTTCGCGGGGAGAGCAAAAAAGACACAAAAAGATGACTGCTTTTGACGGATAAGGCTAATTTGTCCACAAGCTTCGACTATTATGGTCAATACAAAAGCCCCTACTGCATTCCCTCCTCCCAAAACCGACAAACCACGCCCCCACGTCTGCGGGACCTGTTCACGTTCCTTCGCGCGGCTCGAGCACCTGAAGCGCCATGAGCGATCTCACACCAAGGAGAAACCATTCCAGTGTCCCGAGTGCGCGCGATGTTTTGCTCGCCGAGACTTGCTCTTGCGCCACCAGCAAAAACTTCACCAAACAACAACCCCGTCGTCCCGGCCGCGCAATCGCCGTGAGAGCGCTAGTGGGGCTACTCCAGGCGCCGGCCGGGTTCGGAAGAACAGTGTGGCGGGGCCCAGCCCGGCTGCGGCTAGCAGCAGCAATGCTGCATCCATGCGTCCCAGAGCAAACACTATCAGTCATATCGATAACACCGCCATCCAGATGATGGCTGCTGCTACGGCCCAGGCTTCAAGAATTCCGCCGAGCCACAGCCGCCACCCCAGCTTAATTGGGTTGCCAACCCACCATGGCCTTGAGGCTTATGGTATGGCTTCGGCCTTGGCCCTTCGTGGTGCACCACTGGGTCTCCCCAAACTCGAAACGCACGGCATTGGCGGCGTGGATTTCTCGAGCGCTCTTCGGACTGCCCCAGTGATGCCTTTCGGCACTGACTTCGACATCGACGGCGGTCTATATTTTGGGGCGTCTCCTGGCTCTACCGTCAACCCTAATGCATTGCATTACAACGACTCCCCGCCTTCTATGGCCATGGACACGCTTTCGCCATTTCCCCACGGGCTTCCCGACATGTCGACGGCGACCCAGACCCTGGATGAGTTCGACTGGGTAACGGGCTTCGACCACACCATGTCGTTCAACAATGGGCCAACTGAGACCGCGGTGGATGGTTCTTCTCCTTCCGCGCTCAGCACAACAAGCCAAAGCGGTATCAGCGATGTTATGGTGGATGGCTCCAATCACCACCCGGCCACAACTGCAACTAGTTCCATGTGGCAGAACTCAATCATGGCCCCCCCGCAGATGCCTAATCCATTTTCTCTTGACATTAGCGGTTCCGTTTTCCCCGACCTACTTAACGGGGCCCCCGTGTCCCCCCAGCCATCGTCCGCAAAACCTATGGCGGAGAACTATTTTTCAACCTCCCCGCCTTCTCTCCTGTCGGGCTTGAATGCCCAGAATATGAACCAAGCGCTCAATTTCGGTGCCGGCCCAGAGACGCCGTCCTCGATGAATGGTAGTAGTCATCATGGCACCTTACCCGTCTCGACAATCACTGATTCAACAAGAAATGCCATCCTAGGTGCCCTGTCGGCCGCCCCGGCGTCCAAGCTTGGTCCGCGGAAATATTCGTTTGCCGCCTCGACCTCTCCTCTCGTCAACCATCCGTCCCCGATCTCCAATAGTACCCCGAGCCCTAGCATTAGCACGAGCAGCCCCGACGTCCGTCCCAGCCCCGATAGTTCTGATCCCATTGATTCGACGACACTTCCCGCCACCCGAGATCTGCAGCGATATGTTGAATCGTACTTGCGATGCTTTCATCCCCACCTACCATTTATTCACGTTTCGACGTTGACATTCGAGTTCCCTTCACAACGGTTGGCTAACGGGCGAAATAGCGGCATGGGCGGTAGTGGTTGTTTGCTTCTTTCTATGGCGGCGATTGGTGCCTTGTTTGAGTTGGAACATCAGGCGTCCATGGGTTTATTTGGGATGGCTAAGAAGATGATCCAGCTGTATCTCGATGAGAGGAGGAAGGCGAACGTAAGAAAGGCAGAATCCATTCGCCGCACTCCCGTGCTGGGCCCCGATTCACAGCAGCAGGAACCGTCCATGGAGACCCCCGTATGGTTGGTCCAGGCTATGCTCCTGAATGTCGTTTATGGTTATAATTGTGGGGACAGGAGGTCCGGTGAGATAGCCTCCACACACGCCGCCGCACTAGTAAGTCTTGCGCAAGGGGCTGGACTACTGCGGCCGATAAAACTTGAATCTGTGGGTGGAGATACCGAAATGATGGAAGTTGATCGTGCTGGCGGTTGGAACGTATCGGACGGCGAGCGCCGGGCCAACGAGCAGCACGCCGAGTGGCTACGCTGGAAGGACATGGAGGAACGGAAACGAACCCTTTACGCCATCTTCACGCTGTCTAGCTTTCTCGTCTTGGCATTTAATCACACGCCAGTATTGACGAGCTCAGAGATCCTACTCGACCTTCCCTGTGAGGAAGAGCTCTTTGGTGCCGAGGATGCCGACGCCTTCCGTACCAAGGGTGGGATACCGGCAGCTAATCAGAACCGGATGACGTTCCACGAGGCTCTAGGTCAGCTGCTACGCGCCAGCGAGAGAGGCCAGGGCCACCCGCCTCCCAATATTCCTCAATCGTTCGCCTCTACCGCCAATCCCGATGCTCGGCCGGTGGGAAACCCAAAGCCTGGTAGCTTTGGATGCCTGGTTCTGATTCACGCCCTGCACAACTATATTTGGGAAACGCGTCAGCGGCACCACAACAAGGTCTGGACGAACGAGGAAGCGAACAAGATGCATCGGCATATTGAGCCCGCCCTCCAGACATGGCACGCCGCCTGGGCTGGTGAGCTGCAGCATAGCATCCAACGGCCTAAACCTCACGGCACGGGGCCTCTGTCGTCCGACTGTATTCCCCTCTTGGACCTGGCACACATCCGCCTTTCCGTCAATATGTCACGGTCTAAGGAGAGGTTTTGGCAGCGGGACTGGGAGGGAATGGCCGAGGAATTGACAAAAAGCACCGTTACCATCCAGCGCAACGGCCACCCGCCCGAGTCAAAGATGGATTCCACTGCAGGTAGTTCCATGAGCACAGTCGGGACAACGCATCTCACGACCGGTACTCCGACAACACAAACCCCGTCTCCCGAGTTTGGTGTGTCTAAACCGGTAATCTTTGGAACGCTACAGCAACCCCCTCATTCCCAGGGAATGGAGACCTCGAATAGCCGCTCTTCGTCCCGGCTGGAGAAACAGTTGCGGAAAGCCGCGTTTTTTGCGGCTGAGTCACTCCATGCTTCTAATGAGCTAGGCGTCCCTTTTGTGAATCCAACTGGCCGCGAACTTCCATTACACGCCGCGGTCTGCGTCTTCGACTGTGCCCAGATCCTTGCCGAGTGGGCGGCGGCACTACAAGACCGCGTTGGACGTTACCTAGGGATCTTGGGCCGGGATAGCACCGACTATTCACAAGTGCCCGCTATCATGCTGCTAGAGGAGGAGGATGCAAAACTGTTGGGCAAGATTGACGCGATTGTTCACGGCGTCAGGACCGAGATGCAGACACGTGCGGCTCAACCGACAGGCATGGCAAACAGCGGTGGCAATGGACGGGACAGCGCGCTGCGAGTGGACGACGGGGTGGGATACGCTTCGAAGCTATTGAGGGTTACGGCGTACATGTTTGATAAAGCTACTGTATGGCCTGGTGAGTGTTGACGATCATGTTAACGATGTGCGCTAAGACTGTTGGAGGGTATTTGCTGACTGGGATGAACGTGCCTAGTAACACGCTTGATGTCGTCCGCCCTGGAAGCCCACGCCGACCATATGCACGCACGTGCCGAGAAGTCGGTGATGGTTACGGACTAAGGGAGTATCGATCCGCTCTATACACTTACCTCTCTGGCGATTTTCGGCGAGTTGAACCGCCACCGCTGCGCCCGAGTCCCGTCTCGAAAATAAAACGCCGTCATGCTCATGGATCACGGCCCAGACTCGTATCCGCAGAGTCCTTCTGCTCGGCTTCTCATATTTCTTCCCGCGACGGACAATTACAGTTACAACAGACATGGTACCCTGCTTCTCGATTTTCTCGCTCACCAAGGAAGGCGGGCTTTCTACCGCCGTGTTGCTGGGAGTGTTGGCTTCTTAACCTGGGGGGTAACAAGGCATGGGGAGACAATGATGTGGCGATGGTGGGGGGCGTTTGGGCTTCTTTTTCTCCTTACACCGTCGGCGTGGGGGGCTAAGGTGTTGAAGTACGTTTTTGTTTCTCGTTGCTCCCACACATGGTTGTGAACGCTCCACATACTGGGAAGGGTATGACGGGTGGTTCCCCGTATTACGTTGCTTTCCATTTTTTGTATTTTTGGGTATATTTCGGCTCATGAAGACTTGTCATGGGCAGATTTTCGGGGGCTTGGGTTGGAGGAGGGGGCTTGTAACTAGAGATCTCCGGGATTGATGTTTGATATTTCCGAACATAGGGGTGAGCTGAGGGTTCAGCGAGGACGGGGTGGATGGATGGACGTTGTAGTGAGTTTCATGATAGACCTTGATAAATGGGTGATGATTTTTATTTCCATCTCTGTGTCAGGCAAGGATAGATGGTTAACACAAAGCTCCCTTGATAGGGTTCAACATCCTGCAAGACCAACGCGGAAAATGTGAGTTGTGATGGTGGGAGTTTTGGCCTTGTTCCATGGCCCTGCTCTATGACCTGTCTCTTAACCGAACTAATTGCGAGATTAACCCCCTTCTCTATTTTATCTATCCGGCCTCAGCAGGTCCGTTGTAATTCTAATTGACTATGTACAATGGCGAGATTTTCATTCTGTTGACAAATGGTTCGTGGCTTTCCACACTTGCCTAGGAGCTCAACAGATACGTGTCAACGCGCATCCAGGGGCACGGGAGCTCCCGTTTTGCTCTTTGTCCCTTATCCGGGTCAAGGTCGCCTGATCAGCACGTTTGCCGGACCCAGGGTCTTTGATAGCTCCTCGTGTATGATCTGCGCATTGCACGCTCAACCGCAGGACTGTGGAAGCTTCTCCGCGCAGACACAGTCGGTGGAGAATGTAGATGCGGAACCCTCGATGGCTCTAGTACCTGTTCCGGGGTCACATGTACCTCACAAGGCGGCTAGGGCCGGTCGCGGTGGAGCTTGGGGGACACGGATCCTCACGCCAGGGACACCTGCTTGCCTCGCCCAGCCATGGCCCAACAGCTCGGGAGCGAGCGTCCTCCATCGAGCGGCAGGGGTATGGATATCAGGGGAAAAGAATGCCCTGGAACCGAGCGGCCACCGGCCGCTTGGTGGTGTACGAGCGTCACGAAGAAAACTGAATCTCCATGCCCAAGCTTCGGAACGGCTCGTCCAACTTGCGTAAGTCGATCCCTGAGCCGAGGCTGAAGATGAGTGATTTGACTCGGCCTTCCCAGAGCAGACCAATGCGCAGGTTCTGGTCAAGGCGGGCTTTGAGGACGCCTCGGTATGCCTCTTGGTCCTCGTCCTTTTCCGTCTTAGCGTTGTTTTCGGGTTTTGTCGGGACCGGGAGTGGATCGAGGGGGGGAGATGAGCTGATTATCGGTGGTGATAGTGTCTGTGGTGGTAGTGGGGATGGTGGAGTTGGCGGTGATGCTGATGCTGATGCTGATGCTGATGATGATGGCGATGGCGATGGGGATGGTGATGGTAATGCAGGGACGGTATCATCATCCTCGTCCAAGCGCCATTCTAGTTTGGCTTGGAAACTTCTCTCCTTTTTCGGCTTCTCTAGAATAGGCACGGGCCTCGTTGGGAGGGGCTCAGGAGGTGACGGTTGGGGTTTGTGCTCTTCACGGGCACTCGCACTCCTGGGGTCAGCGCCGAGTAAGAATCCAGCCGGCCTGCGGTTACTCCACAGTTCCATGCCCACAGCCCATTCGCTTTCATAGCTGTAGACATTAAACTCCATGCGGGTGGCTAGAGAGCAGTAATCGCGCGCGAGCACGGCATAGGTGGCACTGATGTTGCCCATGAGCGGATTGATGGTCAGTGTGGTGGTTAGTGGGGTGCCACGGTGAGTAGGAAGTGTGGCAAAGCGTAAACCCAGTGACGTGCCGCCGGATTTGTTGAGCGTGCCGTAGTAGACCTCGCCGCCGGCGCTGAAGCGGCCGTAGATGCGGTCCCGTTCCCGTTCCGTGGCTGCTGTCTGTTGGTCGTTTCCACTGCCGTTGTTCTCCGTGGGCGTGCCGCCGCTAGCCGGTGTGCCTGTAGTGGGCGATCGGGGCGGTGATGCGTCTCCGCCAAAGTTGTAAAGCCCACGAAAGCCTAGGAGGCCCCCATCTGTGGATGCGAGTCCTTCGATGCCGTATTTCCCCCGGTCATACTGAATAAGGCCGAGTAAGGTCCCACCATTGCGGAGAGAGCGCTCGCTGACGGCAGACAGTTGTACTTGCAGGTCCGCACTAAAGCGGCGGACGACCAGGCCCTCGAGAAGCGACTGCGGCAGGTATAGACGTCCGTAAAAGAGAGAGTCCCCGCATTGGTCCAGCCACCCTCTCGCGGAAGCGAGGGAGACGGGAATCGGAATCGAAGCAGCGGCAGTAGGGGTGTTGGTAGTGGCCGCAGCAGCAGTATCGACACCGAGGTCTGCAGCCTTCACACCCTCCACGCCATCCACCACCCCCTCCCCTTTCGGAACCCCCCATCTGCCAGTGTTCCTCGAACCCAAATCATGTAGCCGGCGATACGACCGAAGGAGAGCCGGCAAAGGGATGTGGTCGGAGCGGGCGGCGACACCGGTCAGCGGGACGGTGCTGTGGAGATAGGAGATGGAGCCATCTACGACGCCGATGCTTCCCAGCTGGTAGCTGGTTGCAAAGTGGGGGGTTGCGAGGGACGAGAGAGTGAGACGGAGGCCGCGCGGGAGCGGGAAGTCGATGAGCTCTGTTGGGTGTTGTTAGCTGGAGGGGAGTCCAAGGGAGCATAGCATGTTGGGGAGGGAATTTATAGGGGCAGGGGGGTAGGAATGGGTGAAAAGAGAACTTACCCCTCGCGGTGACGTTGAGCTCCTTGTAGGTGTTGTCGTCATTCCACCCTGTTGCGCCGTAAAATGCATTGGTGATGTAGTGCATGAACTCGCGCATCTTGTCTTCTCTTTTCTATTCCTGTTCCTTCCCAGGGCGTGCTGCGCGCCGTTGGAGCTAGCGCGCAGTGTCACCTGAATCGTATCATCGGGATAAGAGGGCTGGTGACTTGGAGAGTCCAAGGACTGTTCCGTCGCGTACCGTCGAGTTGGCGATCGCAAAAATGCGAGAGTTGGGATGAGCAGCACCACACAGTTGAGGATGCCCCGCTTGTCTTAGAAGGAAGCACGAAGCTGGGGAATTGCGCCAAGCAAACCAAGGCATTGGTGAGTGGGTCACCAGCCACCCACTGCAGCTTCGAACGTCATGGGGACAAAACAACGACATAGTTTCACGATCTGACATCGAACAATCCCAGGTAGTTCAACTCCATTCATTCGGGGGTTTCGGTTGCATACTACCTCACGTAGGGCTACATTCTGCGGAAACCAACCGACCTCACAACCCCACCAATTGTATCACCACCACGCCCCTAATTAAGCTCGCCAAAGCTGTCACGGCCGCTGGCAAACACCTTGTCGAACTCGTACTCGAACCAGCGGATGTTGGGGTTGAGCCCAGCGAACTTCCACACGCCGCCGACCTTGCGGTAGTAGTGGGTGTTGTGGGAATGAGCGTGACCCTTGACCTCGACGTTCTGCAGACTGGCATCGGTATAGACTTGGTGGGGCACGCGCAGCTGGTGATAGCCCACAATTTCTGTGTCCGAGACCTTCTCCCACTTGCTGGCGCCTCCGATGAAGTGCTGCGTGCGTAGCAGCGGGTTGCCCAGCACGGATTTGTCCGAGATCATGGCGATGAACTCCTCGGCCGGCATGGCCTCCCAAAGTTTGTCGAGGAACGAGCGGTAGTCGATCTGTGTTCGCCATCACAGATGGGTTAGTTGGGCAGACAAACCAAAGAAAAGCTAACTAAACCAAGAGTCGGGGCTCTTATGAACGTACTCGGAGTGTGGGAGTGATGCATTTTCGGAGGCGGTCCCAGTCCTTGGAATCGTAGCTGTCCGCCCACTCAAAGGCGGCCTCTGTGACCCCAAGGTAGTCTGCACAACGTGTCAGTCAGGCACCAAATATCTTGGAACGGTAACATCAGGTAATTTGGACGTACCCTCAAACGTGATTTGCTGCTTCTTTTCTGCTGCCATGGTGATTACTTATCAAGTTGTCGTGGAAGCTCTTTACGGTTTGCTTGGGTGCCTGAACCTGGCTTTCTGAGGGTCATGGGCAGCGAGCCCCAAAAGACGGAAAGAGTACCATCTTATACGTCCGTGGGACGATAATAGTTCTGGATTATTCAACACATTATGACACGGAAGGACGCCGGCACGCACCGCTCCTGCTCCTTCGGGGTCCGGACGTGCCCAGGGGAAACTCCGGGCGCTCGTCCATGTACTGTACCTAACCGTACGAGCGTACCAATTACATAGGCGGAAGAATACATGCAGAGGTTAAGAGACGGAAGTCGCGTGTAGATCGGTGCGTCCACTCGGATCGGTATGGGAGTGTGGGAATCCGGGACGAATCCCTTCCAATGTTCCTTCCTTGGAGTTGTGCCAATGAACACTACTCGCCCACCATGCTGTCTTTTAGTGCTACAGGAAAGTGGAGAAACTCGGTGGATGGAAGCTTTATTTTATGTAAGGCCCGGGAAACCTCAAGCCATGCCGTTAGCGGCTTGGCGCCCCCCAAGCTCGCAAGGTCCGCAAACAACCCCTGGTGGACCCCCATTTAGCTATGCCCAAATGGGTTCGAGAAAGGCCCCTTTTGTGGATTTTTTTTCTTCAAGACCCCTTTCGCTTGTCTGCAAAACAGAACCGTCGATCGCCAACGGTTGCCAGGATTGCCACAGGATCCTGGTTTCACGTGAACAAAAGATCTCGCCTCGGTTGGTTTCCGTTTTTATTCGTCGTTACACAAGTCGAGCCTCAAAAACGTGCTACCAACAGGCGAACCACACCGCCGGAGCTGATGGAACTACATGCCAATCTCACACTCTCCTTTTTGACACGCTTGTCGTTTGTCTCTCTTTCACCACCGAATTGAGATTTGCGGAAAGAAAATGGCCCGATGTCACGGCTGACCCAAAGGACGTCAAGCGGGAAAGAAAGAAAAAAGAGATCAGATGGGATCTGGGGCGCAATCTTAAATGGTCCTGGGGCCAAGCAAAGCAGCATGGATGCGGCTCGTTACCTTCACAACTGCTCCGTTGGCCAGATCGGTCAAGCAGTGTGGGCATTGTGGATATGATCTTTGGCGGGAGGGGGGACAGGGGACAGCCAACTAAAAAAGAAATGGGGGAGAGAGCGAAGCGGGAGAGAGCGAGGGTGGGAAAAAAATAAGATGATGGGGTGAAGAAAAACGTGGACAGTCCCGTTCGCCGAGGAGGGCTTCCGTTCTGCTTCTCCCCCTTCTTCATTCTTGTTACTTTTCTCCCTCGTGACGGATAGCTTTCCCTCTCTTCCTCACCTCTTCGCGGTTTTCGAGTAGCAACATCCAGTGTTGCCCACTCGACCTTGCGGGAATCACAATGTCGACAGTCACTACGACAACGAGGCGCAGCCGAAAGGCCACCATCAGCGAGGTCCCCTCGGCACCCATCAAGCTCGCGGAAGGCCCCGTGTACCCTGACATCCAGACTATCCGCGATGCTATCCCCGCCCACTGCTTCGTGCCCTCGACCTGGGTCTCCATGGGCTATGTGGCCCGCGACTTGACTATGGCGGCGGTGCTGGGGTGGGCTGCGCTGACCTACATCCCGCAAATCGAGAACTTTGCCTGGCGCGTGGTGGCCTGGACGGTCTACGGGTACGTCCAGGGCCTAATCGGCACGGGTATCTGGATCCTGGCGCACGAGGCCGGCCACGGTGCCTTCTCGGTACATCGCCGGCTCAACGACGTTGTCGGATGGACGCTGCACTCGGCGTTGCTGGTGCCCTACTTCAGCTGGAAATTCTCGCACCACCGCCACCACCGCTTCACTGGTCACATGGAAAAGGACATGGCCTTTGTGCCCGCTACCAAGACCGACCGCTCCAAGCGCCGCCTCGCCAACCTGTATCTCGACCAGGAGCTGTTTGAAGATGTGCCGGCCGTTCAGCTCGTCAAGCTCATTGCCCACCAGCTCGCTGGCTGGCCGGCGTATCTCCTGTTCAACGTCTCGGCTGGTCGGGCGAGCCAGCAGCGTGAGGGCAGCTGGTGGCGCCTGAGCCACTTTGAGCCTACCAGTGCCGTCTTCCGCCCGGGCGAGGCCTTTTACGTGGCCCTGACTGACCTCGGGCTCGCGCTGATGGCTGGTTTGCTCTACTTCGCATCGACCATTGTGGGGTGGAAGACGGTCTTTCTCATGTACGGTGTGCCGTACTTCTGGGTTCACCACTGGTTGGGTATGTTCTCTCCCCAATGTCAACCCCCCTTTCCTCCTTGATCCAGGAAGCAGAAAGCTAACCGTTGCGCAAAAAGTGGCCATTACCTATCTCCACCACACGCACCCCGACGTCCACCACTTCGAGGCCAACAGCTGGACCTTTGTCAAGGGCGCGCTCGCCACGGTCGACCGTGACTTTGGCTTTGTCGGCCGCCACCTCTTCCACGGCATCATCGACACCCACGTCGTACATCACCTGTTCCCGTACGCCCCCCTCCCTTAAATCCCCTTCACTATCTCCCAAAGATAAAAACTAACCCTGCTTCGTCCCTAGGCGCATCCCCTTCTACAAAGCCGAGGAAGCAACCGAAGCCATCAAGCCGCTGCTCGGAAACCTGTACCACCGTGAGGAGCGCTCCTTCCTCGGCCAGCTGTGGTCGACCTTTACACAGTGCCGGTATGTCGAGGCGGACCCCGCCGCGCCGGGCGCGCTGAAGTGGGCCGAGAAGACGAGGAAATAGAGCCGGGCTGCCCTATCGTCCGTCTTGGTGGAGGACTAGACCAAGACGGGACAGGATAATGGAGAAAGGAGCAGTTGTATTGTCATGTGTTATTTTGCGTTCTCTTCTATGGGTTGTTATGGGTAGATGGGTGTGTGGATGGATAGATTGGATGGATCGATGGAGATACCCCCGACTTTCGTTGGCTGATCTTGTTGTTTTATTCCTCCTTTTAATACCATGTTTTGGCGTGGGTGGTTTTCGTGTGATTTTGGCGGGAGAGGGTGTTCATAGAGAGGATAGAGAAAGATCTGATAGATACATGCGCGCACAAAAGAGAGGTACCTTGGACGAGAAGGAGGCTGGGCCAGTTTGGTTGGTGGGGTGTTGATATTTTAGATGGATAGAGAGACAATAGAGAGAGTCTTCCGCGTTCGAGTGCCCACTCGTCGTCGATGTGATCTTGCAGGCCTAGGTGAAGACACAATTGGTCTTGAGCGGTCGAAGGTGGAATCTCTTATAAATAGTGCATACATCACATATAATGACTGTAGTGTCCATCCCTCTTAACGTTAAAGAACAGCCCCAATCCAAACTTATCTTGGTAGCCCATTCCTTCTTGCGGGTATCACACACAACTCAACGACTCAACCCCACCCCAAGTCAAACTATCTACAGGGCCTTCTGCTTCCCTCTCCCCTTCTCCCCAGCCTTCCCCAAATCCAAACTCGAATCACTTTCCCCTCCAACCTTAAAACTGAAATCCACCACCCCAACCAACCCGCTCACAGCCCTAACCAACCCTTCCAAGTCATCACACACCAGCGTCGTGCAAATCTGCAGCACCGCAAACTCGGCGTACCCCGGCTGCTCCATGTTGCGCGGGTCGAGGATGTCAGCCACGGCCTGGTCGCGGCGGGTGGTTACTCGGCGGCGCATGGGGGCTGGGCGGGCCGGACGGGTCGCTGACCGTTGCCTCTGTCTGGAGGGAAGCGCTGACCCCCTTCGTCGGCGTGTTGTCCCGCCTCCGGGCAAGTAATCGTCGCGTCCGGTGCGCGAGTCAACCATGCGGATTGGCCCGCCGTCGGCGATATCGTCATCGCTGTGATCGTCGTTCTCATCAATAGCATCGTAATCACCCTCCCTTTCCTCTAATAGTACACCGGCGTCGGAATATCTCCTCATTTGGTCTTCCCCTCCCGGCTCAAACGCATCTCTATGGATCCGCATCAACTGTCTCGTCATCTCATACGGCCGGGGCAGCGGTAAGAACGGGGGCAGGCTCTGGCCCGAGAGCAACGCGTTTGATAGTAGGGTAAGCGCCGACAGGATGGTGTGGTGCGTCGGCTTGAGTACGTCGAGGACCTCGCTCAGCGCGTCGAGCCACTCGCGGTGCGTGGAGGACACCGACGGCGCACGGGAGCGGGTGTGCAGAGACAATGAGGCGCCGCGGAGCTGTGGGCGACGACGTTGTTGGCGCTGGGATTTTGACCCCGGTACGTCGTCGCCGTCACCGTCGCCGTCGTGGTTGAGGCGGACGTGGGTGGGGTGCATCAGGGTGTAGCTAGTGAGTGTGAGGTAGGCTAGGATACGGGTACTGCGCATGATAATGTCGTCGTACGCGGCGCGCGGGAACTTGCCACCAATGGTGGGCTCCCATTTCTGCCACTCCGAGTGCTGCGACATGGACGGTATAAGCATCATGACCTTGCCGAAAATCTTGCGGCCGACCTTGTAGAGCTGGTAGCCGGGCGTGCCGGGGACGTTGACATCGCCGGCTGTGCGGTGAACGTTGGACCGCAGCGTGGAGCTGACAACGCCAAAGTAGTTGGCCAAGAGGTAGAGCGTTGCCGAGAGATCACGTCGGAGCCAGGTCCGGTCAGTGAGCCGTGAGGGGAAGATGGTCCAGATAAAAGCGACAAAGCTGCCTCCAGCGACACAAGCCACGCGATATGGCGCCAACAGATACGTTCTAGGCCTCGGTTAGATTTATGCACACACCATAATCACCCCTATGTTGTTTATCTTCAGGGTCTTGTACGCAAGGGGTGACTTACGGATAATAGGGCTGGCCAGTCCTCTGTGCGGCCGCAAGACCAATAGTCCGCACCTGCAGCTCGTAGCCGATGATGAGGACCTGGGTGATGACGCATATCAGGACCGCAGGGAGGAACCGCGGAAACTTGATGAAGAAATAATAGTTGATGAAGACGGAGATCCAGAGGAAGACAATGACCCCAGCTGACTTTTCGTCGACAATGTACCAAATCACAAGGGCAAAGCACATGGCGGCGACAGTGCCCCCTATCCTGCAGAGAAGGCCAAAGATGGACTGACCGGAGGCTGTATGGGGTTAGACAAAGGTAAAGAAAGGAGGACGTGAAAAAGGGGGACATACTCATGGTCACTATTCAAGAGTGTCAGTCAGTGTCAATGTAACTAGGTCGTCAACTCGTCGTGCATGCGGGGCCTTGCACGCCACAAAAAGGGGTACTCACTTCCGATAGCGATGATGATCATAGCCCACACCAACCGCTGCTCAATAAAAAAGCGCTGCGTCTCTTCCAGAAACGCTACAATCCCGATCGTCATGGTCGCACACGCAACCCGGAACCCAAACGCTGACTCCTCGGAACCGAAAAACTTGGGAATCTTGCGCAGCCCATCGCCAAATCGTTCCCACGCGGTCTCAGGCGGCAGCCGCTCCGGGTTCTTCTTGCGGTTGTATTCATTCCCGAAGTGCACCAGGTTCGCGCCCGTCTCGAGAACGTCGGGTGTCTGGTCAGGTGATGAGTCCTCGTGGCCGAAGACGGCCTGGAGCCACTTGCGCAGGCGATGCACCGTCGGGGCGATGAAGCGCTTCTTCGCCATGGTGCCGTCCTCGACCTTCTCATCGGCAAAGTCGACGAGGTCCTGGACCGCCTCGCCCGAGGCGTGCATGAGGTTCTCCATGTACAAGATGATGTAGAGCTGCACCTGGTCGCGTTCGCTATTAAAGTGCGGGTTTTCGGCCGTGTGGTCATCAAAGAGCACGCCCCTTTCTTGCACCCACTTGCGTAGGAGTTCCCCCTTTCTCGAGTAAAAGACTTGAATCTTGTCATCCAGCACCCGGGCGAACTCTGGGTCGCCGGGCTTTGGTTCCTCGGCGGCTTCCAGATCAATGTCGGGGGGGTTAGATGATTCCTGCGTGGCCCCTTTTGCTGTCGGCTTCTTGGGTCGCTTGATCAGCTCAAGACACATGGCGGCGTGTTCAAGTCCCTGGTCGACTGCCTCGGCGAGGATGTCCAACGGCTCTTGCACCTGCTTCATAACCTCATTCCACACGTGGCGCTCTATATCCTTGCTGTCGTTTGCGTCATCGGTGCTCTCCCACTCTGGACGCGCGGAGAAGCGTTGGAAAATGTCGATGATGGTGTTCATCCCGAACCTAATGGTCAGGTCAGCAGGTACCGAAAAACGTGTGGGCATGTGAAGACATACACAGGAATGTAAACGTTGCGGAACAACTTGTACATCTCGCTCAGGTCCTTGGCATCCAGCTTTCCCCATGCGATGTCGCGCTTCGCAAAGGGTAGATCGGCGTGCATTTTCCCCGCTAGTTCTCTCAACTTCGCCCCCGTCTCTTCCAGCGCCTTGGCCGCCTCCCTCTCCTTACTCGGCTTCCCTTCCCCTTCCTCATTTTCCTCGCCGTCTCCCTTCGCTTGGAACGTCTCGGTCTGCATGGCGGCGTTGAAAGTTGCATCTGGCTCAAGGCTCGCAAGATAGACCTTCTGCTGGGCAATGAGCTGCCTGAGCAGCCCAACCCCACCAGTGAGCTCCTTGAACAGCACCACTCGGCTGCTGACGGGGAATATGAAGAGATTGACACCCGTGGCTATGGCCAGAGCAGCCAACATGGCCGTCATAAGCTGTTGAACAAAGAGGCGCGCGGCCGGCACCGTCGTCATGATGGGCCCAAAGGTAGCGGCCACATTGACCAGGATGCTGTACGTGATGATGGGGAGGTTGAACGCGGGCAGCTTGGCACGCACGACGTTGCCGAACCAGATATTCGCGAACAGCCAGATGGCACACACGGCCGATTGGCTCGAGTTGTACGCCGTTGGTAGCGCGCCGGGCTGGGCTGTGTTCTGGCGGGCCTGGACGGCAGACCAGAGGGCCAGCATGGATACGGCAGAGCCGACGCACACGGCGATCGCGTTCAGCAGGAGGTTCATGAGAAATTTGCCTCGGGGCATGATGGCCATGGCAATCACGCTGATGACGGGGATGAGGTAGCCGAGTGTCGAGAAGTAGAGCGCCACGGGGCGGGACTGCAACATGGCGATGGCTATTGTTGGTGGCAGTGAGCCTCTGTGAGTCGTTGGTTAGTATGCGTATTGTGATGTTTGAAGGACTATGAGTAAAACTCCCGCCTTACTTGAACATGGTAGCGACAGTAGGCACATCGAGACCAAGCTTTGCAGCAACGCCCTTGAACCAGTTGGGCTTCTTTTCCTCTCCCGGCGCGTCGACAGCACTACCCCTTCTGTCACTACGCGTCGTGGCGGTCCTTTTCACATCGTCTGTGGCCTCATTGGCCTCGCCTCGTTCGTCGTCTCGGCGAGGCGTAGCATCTTCCTTCTCTTGGTAAATATTTGGTGTGGTTGTCGTCGTAACTGGGCTGTCTTGTGAGCGGCCGCGGCCCGGGTCGGGCGGACCCTGCCCTGTCGTCGCCATGATGAAAGATCAACAACGAACGCTCAAGCTGTTCATTGGAGAGGAACGGCTTCGCTCGTTCAATCAATGGTACGTTCGCAATTCTTAACCGGGGCGTTTAAGGTAGAAGAAACGGAGTGAACCGGTCAAGACATGCCCCGCCCCGAGCAACCTGGAAGCGTTCGCCCAGGGAGAACGTCGACGGACATTGCCAATGCCGGTCTTGGGGAACGCGAAGGGCGAGGCTGGAAATGGGCTAGGCCATGCGACTGCGTCATGGACTGTGGGTTCCAGCCAGGAACAGGCGATTACTGTGCGCCTCGGGATGCCGAGAGCGGGGCATGGCCGGGATGTTACCCATTGAAATGGATTGGCGATGGCGATTGAATCCTGAGATTCTCGAGTTCTCAAGTGTCGTCTGGTAGGTCAAAGAACAATTTTCTAAGCTAGGTCGAACTGAGGGATCCTAGCCTATGCGACACAGTACCACTCATCTCAGTCCTTCCCACCCGGACTCCAAACCTCAGTTGAGGAACAAAGACATACTATGTAGCCTCGGCTTGCTTTCTCGGCATCTCCTCCATGTTCGAGATCGGCGGGGTGGATGAGAGACTTGATGGCCCCGCTCCAGCCCCTGTTTTGATTGGCGCCGGCCCTGCAAGCCCATAAACATAATGGGACGAAGCAGCTGGGATGAGGCGGGATGAGCGAGATCAAAAAGGTCAAAAGGCCTGTTTCAGAACGAAGTTGCATTTTTCTTCCCGCAAAGCATTGCCACTTGGTGCCAGCGGCTGAGAGAAAACGGGCACCTGGTCGAGGCAGGTCTCGATCCCTCCTTCCATTTCTGACTCAACGCTGAGAGGGAGGCACGATGAGGACAGATGAGGACGGATGAGGACGGCTGGTGCCTACTTCGTCCCGCAACACGGGTCGCACTTACTGTGTATATAATGTTGGCCGTTCTGTCCTTTCCTGGTGTTAGATTCTTCTTTCCTTCCTCAGCTCTCTTCGCCGTTCATGGCTTAGATCAAGTGTAGTATCTGTTCTTCTCGCGCTTAATCGCCGAGATCCCCAATCTCCGATTCCGCTCAATTTTTGTCACCCGAGGCCGTCTGCCCCCTGGGCTTGTCCCATGGCAGAAGCTTCAGTGTCCCTGGTATATCACTGCCTCCAGGCGACGCAACCCCAGTCCTATCATTATCTCTCTGTTCTATCTCTCTTTTCATTGCATTACTGGGCTGCGCTTGGGACGTGATGAAGGGAACGAGCCGTCGAAATCTTCGGGCTTTCACCCCAGTGTCGTCAGGAACATACATAGGTAGTGGATATATGTAAATACATCTGTACCCGCTGCCCCGAAGTAGATCCGCTAACCAACACCCCAAGCCAAGTGTCTTGGCTGCATCGGCCCGCTAATGTTAATTTCCTTGACAGTTGGTGACCATTTTCTCCATCCACCCGAGATTAGAGCAAATCAACAAATACAATCCTCGTTTCTTCTTCATCTTTTTTGTTTTTCCTTTTTTCGGTTTTCGGGTTCGAATTACCTCAGCTGCGCAGTTTCGCAACAAGTTCCGATGGGCCATTGCAAGCAGGCCAACCGACAACAGTGATTTGTGACAGCTTCCATTGGAAGCGATTATCACCCCTAGCCCTTTGTTGATACTTTTACCATAATTCTGTATTTTCGCCAATATACTGTAATTATGGACGCAAACTAATTGACAAGAAGCAAATCGCAACAATCTTTTTAGTACATCCCGTGATTGTTTTATGGCTCAGCGCAGGCCTGGCCCATCCGGCGAGCTCGCTCGGTTTCAAAGTCACCAGCCGAATATGAGGTTGTGCGGCACGGCCAACACCCCGTCAGACAGTTTGTTCCAGATTGCGCCAGTCTTGACGGCCCTCGTGTGAGGCGAGGTGGGATATAACACCTCGAAAGCTGCCATCATGTACCAATTAGCTCGTTTTCCTTCTTGCTTGACCTCTCTGATTCGTTCTCTCAATCTTCAGCGATATAACCATGGCAGTGGACCTGTAGTGACTCTTCACTAACCCCTTTCCTTTACCCGCAATATCAACACCATCACTTGCTTTTTTCCCTAAATATCTCACAATGCCGATGTACTACAGTCCCCCCCAGACCCCAACCGCCCTCACCACCAAACCACGCTCTCCTTTCCTACCCCGCTCCCGCTCCCATTCCTTCTCACACCCATCCTCATCTTCATCCCCCTCCTCCAGCAGAAGCCGCAACACCAGCAGCAGCACCGGCAAAAGCACCAACACCCGCAGCAGCAGCAGCACCAGCGCCAGCAACAACACCAGCACCCACAGCCGCAGCACCTCCGCCACCACCACCTCCAACACCTCCACGACATCCAAATCCGCCCATGGCCACAGCAAAACCCCATACATCTTCCTCGGCTCCATCGCCGCCGCCTCCTATCTCGCCCACACCTACTGGCCGCGCGGCTACCCCCACGGCGAAAAAGAAGACTGGGAGCTCTCCGGCCTGGCACGACGAGCGCGGGAACGGCGCGCGGCTGAGAAGAGAGCTGAGAAAGCGCAGGCGAGGGCGGCGGAGCGAGGGAGGAAGGTCGAGAGGGAGGTTGCTGAGGGTGGTCAGGGGCGGGGTCACGGGAAGGGCCGTGGGAGGAGTGCGAGTGTTGGGGGAGGAGGAGGAGGAGGAAGAGGAGAAGTGTGTGATTGTGGGTATGCAGGGGAGCGTGGTGGGCGTTGTGAGAGGGAGGGAGAGCGTGGGGGTATGAGAGGGGGGCAGGGCCAGCAGCGGGAGATTGTGGAGGAGTATTACCGGAGTAGACCGCAGCGGCGGGTTTCGTTTGCGGATACTACCGCGGGGCCTGCGAAGCGGGGGCCATACGGTGGTGCTTACGGCGACGAGGTGTACCGCGCTCGTGATGCCCACGCTGGCTCGTCATCCCGTCGCAGTCGGAGCCACACCCGCGAGCGCGAACATGAGGGCCGATATGTCGAGTATCACTCGATTCCCAAGCGGTACGTCCTAGTCGACCCGGCGGACAGATGGGCGGCGAATCCCCCGAGTTGGTCCTCGGGCTCGATGTCGAGCTCGGGATCCAGAGCAGCAGTATCAGGGTATGGGTTTGGACACGGGGAGCAGAAGTTGGTGGTAGGACGGCAGAGGAGGGGGTCGGTGGACGAGAAAGTGGTCTGGGATGGGGGGTATAACGGGAAAGAGTGGCGGTAGGGGACCATGATCCGGGAGTAGGGTGAAGAATCATAATCATAAGAGGGGCTGGGAAGTAAGAGAACTTAGAAACGCGAGGGAGTTGATGCAAAGAATGTTAGGACTGGTAGGCTATTGCTTGATGTCCAGCTGAGTTATAGTGGTAAATATCTTGATTGTAAGCGTCCTGCTTTTTGCTATTTACCCGCCACATGCCCACAAGATCGGGCGCCTTGATTTTCGTTTATATCATTTTCAACGTCAGGTCTCATCTAGCTAGATAACCCATCGCAAGTTCATGTGGTGTATGCCTTCCCCCTTGAAAGCAAATGCAATGTCCCCACCCTTACAATGCCTGTAGCTACTAGCATTCTTCTTCATCCTCTTCACCCTCCAACACCACCTTCCGCTTCCTCTTCTTTTGTACCACCCTCTTGGGTGTCACCTCCGGGCTTGAATCGGACCACACGCCTCCAGCGTCCGCCACCTTCCCCTTTTCTTCCCCTACCCCCTCCAGATCACCCTCCTCAAAGCTATTCCACCCCTTCCCAGCCGTCTTCGCCACAAAATACGGATTCATCTCCGCCTTAAACCACCTCTCCCCCCTCGTCGCGCTCCGCGTTCCGCCCTCAAGCGCCGACAGCGCGGCACGTGTCGTCCGCATACGCCTCGACCCTTGTCCGCCCGTGCCACCTTCACTGACTAGGCTGCTGAGTTTGACACGCTGTTTCTGGAGGTGCAGCTCATACGCGATGATGCCGCGGACGTAGGGCGCCACGTCGAGGGTGATGAGGCGCAGGGTGCGGTCGAAAACGGACGGTTCGAGATAGGAGACGGGTTGGTGATGGTGGAGAGATGAGGAGTCGGGAGCGGCAATGGGGTCGAAGGCGAAGGCGAAGTCTATGCGGCTGATCTGAGGGGTACCCGGGAGGGTGGATGTGAAGCTCGTTTGCAGTTGGTTTATGGCCCGAGGTTCGTTTAGAGGGTAGAGTGTGTTTGCCTGGACAAGTTTGCGCTTTTCGGTTCGTAGCCTGAGTGAAGACTTGGCGAGAGATCTGATCGTGGAGGCGATCAACGGGGACAGAGCGCTGTAGTGTTTAATTACAGGTGCTTCGAGGTGTGTGATGCCGAGAACAAAGTCGTCCCGGACCTTGGCTGCAAGATCTGGCTGGGTGGTATCAATGAGCTCCTGTGAAGAAATCGTTAGCGGGGGTCGCGTTTCCGCCAAAGCAATAAAAGGAAAATGAACGCAGTGCTAACCTCCTTGAATGTCGCAAACGACCCAGCAGAGCACACATCTGCAACACTCATTCCATCGGCCAACTGATCATATGCCTCTAAAACACCGGCCCGATTAGCACGGGTTGCCATCTCCGGCTCCAGGCTTGTTGCCCAAAACATCATCTCTTCCGAATCCTGCCACTGCCCTATATCAAGCCCCCACGATTCCCAAGCCTGATGGAGGAGTTCCTCCTCCACTAGTCGCGCGGACTCCTTGCCATCAATAACTCGGTCCCGCCCAAATAGATTCATTCCCAACTCATACGTGCTCTCACTCACCACCCTGACAACCTCCTGGTTCTCATCCAAGTCTGACCCCTTCGGCCAGCGGGGGTAGAACCAGTCGAATCCTCCCCTGCGATCACCAACCCCAATCTGGCACCAGTATTGCAAATCCATCGTGGCCGCCCGGAGGTCATGATGGCGAGCGTCGAAGAGTTGCTCAACTGACTGCCTGGTGAGCGCGTGGCCTTCATTTGCGGCGATGAGGAGGAGGCGGTCGATGGCAAGGTCCCTGGGTGGGGGGCTGAGGCGGAAGATGCCATGGAGGGTGAGGGTGTGCAAGGGAACGAGCGTCTCATCGTTGCAGGTAATGACGAAGGGACGTTTTGCTTGGGCAATGAGAGTGACGAGTGTGGTCCAGAATTGTTTGTCCTCTTCGTAGAGAATGTCGGCCTCCTCGAGTAGGATCAGAGACTGGCGCTGCGCCTTGGCCGGCTCCTTCTTGGCCTCCTTTTTTGTTCCCTTCTCTGGAGGGTTTGCTGAATCTTTAATTGTTTGCTTGGGCCCAGTCACCTTCGCTTTGGCTGTGAAGAAGGAGTTCATGGTCGCTTGCTTGCCCGTCTTGATGTCCCTGGACGTTTCGTCATCTGATGTAGCGTCTTGATTGCCTGGCGCATTGGAGGACTGGTGTTGCTGGACGTGATGATTTCTTGTCATGTCGCCGATCCTCTCCAACACGTCCTTGCCACTCCGCCGACTGCTCGCGTTGATCTCAAAAACCTCAAAGTCCAGCTCTTTAGCCACGGCGTAGACTGCAGCCGTCTTGCCACAACCGTGGGGCCCACTGATGACCAGCGTGTTGGGAATCTTGTCGTCAACTCCTTTCCCCCTGGGGCGGTTACGAGATCGGACAACTGTCTTACGCAAGATGCCTCGGCTCCCACTAGGTGCCCAGTCCTCGTCGTCCTCCGAATGCTCGTACCACTCCTGGTCCTCGTCTTCACTCGACACAATGAATCCATCCAGTTTCTTTCTCCGCTTCTTTTTGCCCGCCCCCGAAGGGTTTCCCTTCGACCCAACTTTTGATTTGTCGACATCAGGCGACCCAGTGTCTATCGACTGGACCATCAAAGTTTGGAGCCAATTCCGGAGGAGGAATACTTCTTGGCCAGGCTGTAGTAGATCAGCGGCGCTCGACGGGGCATATTTTTGCACCCAGTTCGTGGTCTCACATTGGGACATGTCGAATGCCGAGAGCGAAGACGCGATGGATCGGAAAAGCCGGGTAAGCTGTGGGGGAGGCCGAGCGTTGTTCGTATTACTGCTCCCTGGCATGCCGTTCTGCGGCGGCGCTGTTTTCGCTGCGCTTTTGAAGGTCTTGAGCTCTCCAAGGATACGAGATTGGAGCTTGCTCCCGCTTTCAAAGTGCTTTCGTGGGAGACGCAACTCAGGAGGCGGAGGGACAAAGTCTTCCGTGTTGACGTCTCTGATGGCCTTTGCCACAGCTGGAAGGTCCAATGCATCGGCAACACGGCTGATAATGGACTCACTTGGCGACATTTTGACGGCGTTTCCCTTTGACTTCCGGGCGGGGAAGGGCAATGGTGCGTCGTCGAGGCAGATATTATCCCCATCATCACCCCGGACGTGCACCATGCCTTGCCAGGGCCACGCAGGAAGTTTGGCGCCCGGAAACTTGAGTCCCAAACTCTTGACACCAAATTGAGGCATCGGAGCTTTGGACACGAGCCCAAGCCGTGGCTTCTTCGGGGAGCATGGGGTCGTACAATATTGTTTTGTGCGGCTGCTGTTCTGGGATGCATTGGGCTTCTTAGGCTGGGAGTCCACAGGTGCTTTATTGGTTGCTTTGGTCGGACCTCGAAAAAACGGGTGAGTGTCTTTTGAGGGCTTCGTCAGCGTGGCTGTTGCGGTCGGTTTGGTTGACGGTCTCGCATTCGTGTTGGCGTGCCTTGTTGTACCACTGAAGATATCCTCAATTAACTGGGCTACCCTGAGCCGTGAATCCTGGTCCGCCCCATAGACAATGGACACGATCTTTGACTGCGACTTTCTGCCACGCCTGCTGGGTGCCTTTTTTTTCACCTCCGGATCTCCTGCTGCTATCCGCGTCTCCTTTGGTTTAGGGGGTGGACCGATAGTCCCAGTCTTGGGATTGAACAGCAATAGCTTCTTTGGTTTCCCCTCCACGACCCCGGGCGTTGCAATGTGCCCACTTGCTTGTGGTTGAGGCTGGCCGATGGGCGAGGGGTTTGTCGGTGGTTTATTGTCCGGTGGGTTCTCGATCAAAGGGTTGTGGGTGCCGGTATCCCCTTGCACAGCAGTTTCTGTCTGAGGATTGTGGCCCTGGGCCGGCCTATCGCTGCCCACACTACCAGGCCTGTTGGTCTTGTCCCCTTCCTTTCCATTGTTGAGTTTCGCGAACAGGTTCTCGATGTCCCCTTTACCCGCCGAATTCCTTGTTCGTTTCGTTGGCCTTGCTTTTATTGGTGTACCGTCCAGTTTCAGCTCCTGATCCGCTTTGCGCCGCTTGCCACGGGTTTCTCCTGCGCTGTCTATGTCATTCTCCCCGGTCGTGCTGTTGTCTGTGGCGTTGTTCAGCACTGGGGCGATGTAGTTGGTACTCGAATCAGTTGCATCGAGGATCGCAGACGGTTCCGTGGCGGATGTTGTTGTACGGCCCTGCGCAAAAAAGGGGTGTACTGGCGGTCGCGCTGTCGGAATATCATTATCGGCAGGCGAAGCATTCTCGGCCATGGCGAGCACAGCGACAGGACCCATTAGGGGGGTGTCTTAGAGCTCCAGGAGGTTAGTTAGTTTCAGCTTGAAAATGGTATTTGGCGTGCTGTGCCCGATATCGCTCGGTCGCGATGAATGGGAAAAGGAGACTTCACGCACGGTGGCCGAGGATTGGAGGATGTGCTGAGCAGGATCGAGTGAAAGGCGATTATCATGCTGGGGAGAGACGAAGACGCGGGTTGGATGTGTTAAACAGGGCTAATTATGGGAGCGGTAGGGATTGTAATGCTCCAAAAATGCCATACTCGATGGTTATTGTTATGAGAAAATGTTGTAAGATAGGGCTCTGTAAAGGGGTTCTGAGAAATGGGTTTCGTTGCTCTCGGCTCTGCATTGCCTGTGAATTCACGGTTCTCGAAAGCACGCGTTTAAGGCCCGCGACGCGCTTCTTTGGGGGCCATCGCGCTTCGTTAATTGATCCACTTGCATCATTGATTTAGTGGTCTCACAGAAGCGCTGACGCACGTGCCATGTAGGCCCTCTTGGCCTGTTGTGTGCTTGAGGCGCTGAAAGCCCACTCGGACACACTGGAGATGTCTGGGCAAGGACCCACCAACCCACCCCTCCTGCCCCACAGGCCCTGCCGGTCCCACTTAATTTTTTGTCGATTCGGCAGCCTCTTTTTTTCTGCCATCGCAGCTTTCAGTACACAGCAATAGCCCCATCGTGAGAAGACTCAACTCGGCCAATTCGCCGGAATAGAGACTCACAATGGCGGCTAAACTCCAGATACACACGCCATATGTGCTCCAGACCCTCCCACGCCCTCTGGACGGATCCAACGGGCCCGGCCGGTATGTCGCTGGCGAGGTGTTTGGCCAGAAACAAGACGGCAAGCGGCGCAAGAGGACTGAATTGGCCGTAGCCATTGACGGCGTGGCTGTTTACCTCTACGATGTTAGTGTCTAATACGTTTCCTTTGTTATCAAAAGCACCTTATGCTGACACGCGCTAGGTTGTCTCCTCACAATCCGTCACCTCCTATCTCGTCTCGCCCCAGTCCGTCTTCACCTGCGCTCCATACTCGCTGCGCTGGCGACCGACATCCTCCAAGACTGTGACCCGTTACACTTATGTCTCGTTGTCCACAAAAACCGTTTCTTCGGCTGCGGCGACTCGGGAAATCAAGTTGTTCAAGGAGGAGACTTCCGAATCAGGGACGACGACAACGACGCCGGCCTCGCACATCCTTCGATGCGATGCACCTATTGTCAATATCTTTGCCAGCTCCACCCGTGCTTCAGCGGCGAGCTTGCTGAGTGACGAGGGCCCCCACCATGATCTCGTTGTCGTGGTTGCCGATGGCACGATTCTGTGTCTGAATGGAGAGACCCTGGAGGAGAGGTGGCGGGCATCTTCGTTGGTGCTCTCTAAAGAGCTCCTCTCCAATTCAAAATCGGGTCTCCATGTCGACTTTGCGCAGCCAACTTCCGCTGCCGACATTGCAGAGGGAATGTTTGGCGGGAACCATGAGCTTTTCGGGGTGTTCCAAGAAAAGATTCACCGTGAAGGTTTCAATCCAGACTTTCTTGTTGTTATCACCTCCGACAAATCGTCCCAGACTCAGCACTTGCACCTACTCGCCTTGCCATCCGAGAGGGAGGCACGGCAGACGAGCAATGAACGATTGATTTCGGTTTTTGCTGCTCCACTCCCCTCCGAACCAATCGACGCGAAGTTCCAGCTGGATGTCAGGTCTGGGACCCTACAAACGCTCGCCGATGGCGTAATTTCCACCTATGCTTTCAGCAATGGCATTCCCCGTCTCGAAAACAAGTTACGGCTTTCCGGGCTAAGCTCGTTCATTCGCCTCTCGAAGACCTCTGTTCTTACTGCGACCACCGACGGCTTCTCGGTATACAACCCTGTTTACCGTTCTCTTCAAGCCAGCACCCTCGTGGACGCTGAGGCTCCTAACAATCGCTTTGAGTTTGTCACTTATATCTCCAGCCGTGAGATCGCCATTGGTATTGACGGGGCAAACCTGACCGCGATACAAGTCGAGGCTCCCAAAAGCCGGACTTCCAAGCGGCGCGCGGAAGGGCTCTTGACCGATGCGATCCGCCGTGGGCTTCCCCGGGACCCGCCGTGTCAGAAGCGTGCGCGCGCGGAACATTTCACCTCCGCCGTCCTGGGCGAGGCCTTCCCAGGCTCGACTGACGCGTCATGGCTAGAATGGGAGAGTAAGTCTGCGCAGGCGGACGAGCTTCTCCACAGCAGTGATTTTCGTTCATGGGAGGAGTTTCTGGCGGAGGTGTTCAAGGTCCCAATCAAAGCGAACAAAGGCAATACAGAGAAGGGGACACTGACAAATGGTGACTCTTCCTCGGGCCACATGGAGTGGGAGTGGCCGGCATCAAGGGCGGATTATGCGCGTGTCGATAGACGGTGGGTGTTTTACGCCATCAGCAGAATCTTCTCATGGGACAAGCAGAGTGAAGCGGGCTCGGGGACGACGCGACTAGCTTGCTCTCTCCCGGAGAGCAGCGTTCTCAACTACC
This sequence comes from Chaetomium sp. MPI-SDFR-AT-0129, assembly GCA_020726445.1. Lineage (NCBI taxonomy): Eukaryota > Fungi > Ascomycota > Sordariomycetes > Sordariales > Chaetomiaceae > Chaetomium > Chaetomium sp. MPI-SDFR-AT-0129. Next base: position 468,033 of record JAGJXA010000012.1, on the reverse strand, counting down.
TCGTGGATGCAGGGCACCTGTCCACCTCCAACATCAAGTCGGCCTTCAAGAACGAAGTGTTAGAAACAGACGGGGCGGACCATATCATCGGGGCAGAAACACCCATCCTGCTGGCACAGATTGACCCAACTATGGAGCTGCTGTTGGGTTACCTTTCAGGCACACAGCTTGGACCTACCGAACTAGTATCTTCCATCAAGCTACTTCTCCGCAGCCTCGGCCTGTTCGAGGATTCGTCGAAGGCTCTGATGCGGCTGACGGAGAAGGGCGAAAGTGCAGAAGATCCGGAAACCGAGGCGATCAACATGGAACTAGACCGCGCAGAGGAGGAGTTGGAGATTACGGAGCACTACTTGGGCGGGCACCGGGCAAGAGGGCTCGGCGTAGCGTTCAACAAGTTGGCAGCCTGCCCGCCCGTCGCAACTGTGCAGAGCTTGCGCCGCCTATTCAAGCTCGAGGAGACCATCGGCCTGATGAACGTGCTGCGGGCTGAGCTCATCAAGGACGGCTGGACGACGCGCTACCTTGATCGGACCGCTACGGATCGCGGCAGCGGTGAGAGCGGAGCGTCTCCTGATGGCAGCATCCAGCTCATTGCCGACCTCATGTCGCGGTGCATCGACTCTGTTGGGCTGAGCGGGTGGATGGCGTCGGATGCTATGCTGGCGGTCTCTGGCTCACACGGAAACAACAGCAGCAGCAGCCTTGACGAATCGGCGGATTTTTTCAGCCAGTTCCAAGCCGAAGTAAGCGTCGCCCTAGAGGGCATCATGGAAGCTGTGCACCTGCAGGGCGCGCTGGCCGAGGCAGTCAGCTACGCTAAGCGAGCCAGGAAGGCGCTTTTGACCAACACCAACGGCACCAACGGCATGACGGCCAAGAACAGTAACAAGATGGTCGAGGTGGCCGAACCCCAACACCAATCCGTTCCTGGCGCCCCACAAGCGCTCCCGCTAGGCCTCAAGACCGAGACGCGCATCTCGACGGAGCGGGTGCGGTCGGGCGGGGAGATTGTGGCGCGCAGCAGTAGACAGATTGGGCATTTCATCAGCAAGAAGAGGGGTGCGTACTCGGTGCATAGGATTTCTGAGGAGATGTTGATGAGGGGTGCTGGGCGAGGTATCCAGGCAGCCCCCTAAGCTGTAGGGGCCTGAGGGTTTGGACGCTAGGAAAGGATGTGAATAGAGAGGTCGAATGTAATACTGTTTGGCGTGTTTCTTTTTGGAGGTATTCGAGTATGGCGATTGTTTCTAGAAGGGTTATGATGCCTGTGTGAATCGTGGGACCTTTACGCCGAGTGCAGGACAGCAAGGCGTCCTCGTCATGAAACATTATCATCAGAACCTTTTGGTCTTTGTGGCAGACAACAAATTGGCTGGCGCAAGCTTTGCCTCACTCTCCCGTCCATCTCTCAACTAACTGCCCCCCCCTTTTCCCGGCCCTAGGCAAGGCTGTAGGTTCTATGGCCCCCTCCAATACACCGTCAAAAACCATGCCGTGTCCATAATACAGAGCGTTAACTCGACGAATCTCCACAGGAGCAGCAGGAGCGGCAAGCGCGGCACGCGGGACTCGGGATATCGATCCCGTACGGCCGGGCACAACCAACAGACAGGCCAGCGGGCGAATCGGGACAGGAACCATAAGATGTTGCCTCACTTCAAAGCAACTCCCTACTTAAACCCTGCCTCATGTTGGCCCACTGGCCTGTTCAACTGCGGGGAGGAACAGGACAGTTGGGTAGGAGGAGAATGATATGTTAGGATATGGTGCATTCAACATAGCGATGAGAGAGCCTTGATGATTTCCCGTGTCTTTTATCGTGTTTCAACCTCCGGATGTCAGACCGGTGTGAGTCAATCTACCCGGCACCCCTGGGAGATAGAATACATCTGTCCTGTCGGATCAGGCAGTCAACCTTACGGAGAGGGGGATAGAATGATGGAGGGCGAGGGAGGTTTCCGTTTGGAGGACCTCATTATTATGCAAGCAAGACGGGAGGGAGGAAGCCTGGCTTGTCTATCGGTACCTACCGACAATGTGCGTGCTTGGTTTAGGGGCTGGATTGGAGGAGAAGATGCCTACCGTGCCTACGAATACCTCAGAACCTTTCTAGAAGAGCCAGCACGATGCTTCTTCCGAATGTTTGCGGGGAAGCCGGAGCAAAATACCCCTTGTCTTGATCGGGTGTTAACCCGACATGTGGATGGATCACCTTCACAGCCTCACAGCCTCGCTTTCTTTCCCAGGGGCTCCGAACCGGAGAACTCGCCACTTGGCTCTCCTTTGCTTCACACATGTCAGAGTTGCAGCTCGTCAGATTTCGGGCTACGAGCAAAAAAGGAGTCCGGTACGCTGACTCCCCGATGACTCCGGACTTTTCCAGAGTTGAGTGGTTCTGTGGGTTTAGCATAGACTCGAAGCGGCTGTGTACAGGAGATGTAACGGACGTGCAGTAGTGTATAGAGCGGTGGTTTCCGCCTCGCCAAGGCCCACCAGCACCGGTGTCTCTATTTGGGGCAAGATCGCGAGGAGAGAGGCAAAGAGGTTCGGTTGTCTGTGAATTGCCGGGGATACACAAACACGACGGGAGGGGAGGTGGGTATGTCCTGCGGTGTAATGGTCGAAATTTTTATGTCTTTTTTTTCTCCAGCTCGGGGTCGTCTTTTTGGGGGGGAGTTTGTGACCTGGCTGATATTAAAATCGATGTTTCTGTGTCTTATATAAACTCACTAAACTCTTAAGGAGATACGTTGTCTATTTGAGCATGACTACAGTACTCTCCTTTTCCGGGTTCGATTCCTTGACAGGGTTACAGAGGGCCAATTCGGCGACCCGGGTGCTTCCGCTTGGGTACGATGATGTGCAGCAAGCAACGGCCCGGAAGATTGGGACTTAGGAACAAATTTGATTGATGTTCCTCACTAATCGAAGTTGGCACGTTGGGACGAACGTCGTTCGGTCCAGCATGGTGGCGCAGCCGAGTTCAGCGAGGTGAGTGGGAGGGGTGGGTCTCTGAGGGAGGCTCAGTCAGGGAGGTTCTTTCCCACTAATTAGTGTAAAGGTTAACTCGCGTGATGCAGGTGCGAGGGACGCCTGGCGGCTGGTGGCTGGTGGCCTGACGTCATACGCTGGGCTTTCCTTCACTTTGCAGTTTACGATTGGCCAGCCCTCCATCTTCTTGGCTCCACTCTGGCTGGCTTGCCAGGTGCCGGCCAAATATGACGGACTGGGCCGGCAAGACCTGCAAGCCGCCGCAACCGACGGACGTCACTGGGGCAGGTTTGTCCCATGAGCCCACCCATGACCATTCGGGGTTCGCAACCCCTTCTCTTTTTTTCATTTCAACGTCTTTGGTGAAGCACTGTGGTTTGTCTTTTCCCGTGAGGTCTTAGCTTCTTTCGACTTGTCTCCTGACTTTTTGTCTCACGCCTCGTTTGTGTTGATTCCTCCAAGTTCTCAGTTTCGGGTCCGCGGTTTTATCCTTTGTTTCTATTCGACCAACCGATGCCTTGTTGTCCAGGGTAAGCGTCAGGCAGCCCCACGTTGAGCCTCGTGGTAAAACGGCCGTCGCGGCTCGAGCCACATGTATCGATGACTTGCTTTCATGCTTCTCGGCCCAAAAGTCAAGCGGGAGGAACGCCGCTGCGGGACGTTAGCCTCAAGCAGGGCAAACCATAATTCCACAGATGCACAGTTCCACGGTTCCACGACGGAACAGCTTTCCCTTCTGGGGGACGGACAGGGCCGATCTCTTTTGACATTCGTCAGAGGCTTTGGGCTGGAGCGGGGCCTTTGAACTTCGCAGCTCCAAGACAGTCCCAGCTGATCGGCAGTAGGGTGACATATTATGTGCACATGTATTGCTTCCTGTTTTGCGGCCTAACTGGTGGTGGGTGGCAGAAGACGTTTTGCCTCCCTTTCTGTACTCGCTTTCTGCTCTCGACTGGCCGCGTCTCGTCTCGCCCCTTTTCTGTTTTGTTTAGTTCCGACCTCGACCTATCACTTTTCTCATTTTTCAACAGTCTTCGCGTTCCAAGTTTTGATGCTGCGCCCCGCGCTGTTACCCCAGACCCAAACTCAGCCTAGTCACCACCTACTCACTCGCCGGTATCCGCCTCTGCCTACCGAAGCTGACAGCGATTCAGCCACCCATCCTTCCTCCCTTTTTTCGCACACGGCGCACCTGACCACCAAACTAGCCAAGGCCAAACAAGACCGGACCGCCCCAGTAGGGTGTGCCAAGATTTTCTTTGAAGGAGGGGAGGGGCAACGCGACTGAGAGACGAGAGACGAGACAAAGCGGACGCTGAGCCGCTGACTGGGAACCAAGGCCGACGGGCGAATCACCCACTCACACTAAATCCTATGACAAAACCCGACCAAGCCCCCAGCATCGAGTCCGCCGATGCCTCCGCGCGACACCTGTATCGACGCGCTCGCAATGCTGGGACCGAGTTCGTCGATTTAGCGATAGCGATCAACGACCTGCACATATCGCTCCAGCATCTCAACGTTGAGGCCCAAGACCCGGATTCACCCCTCTACGCCCCGCCCAGCCCGACGAGTAGTCGTCACGATAACAGCAACAGCAACGGCAGCAACGACAGCAACGGCGACCGCAACCCGGGGTCCCCAACGACTGTGTACGCGAGGCAGCTAAGGTCCCTGGTTGAGGACAGTGACTTCGCCCTCAAGCAGGTCAACACCGTCCTCGAGCGGCACGGAGACGCCGTGGGGACGGCGCCTGATAGACGAGGGCCAATCCCGGCGGCTACCGTGCAGCGGATCAACCTGATTCGAGGCGACATTGTTTCGCAAGCACTGAAAATCGGCATTTTTCTGGACACTGTCCAACTTCACAACCCGGCCAAGCAGGCGGCCGGCAAACGAGCGATGGCGGCTGCCGAGAACACCCCCCCGGTCAACGCCGAGAAAATCGAGGAGATCAAGAACAAGGTCGACCGTGTTGCCAACCGTCTGTTTCGTGAGATAACGGCCGGTCAGGACGAAGATGAGTTATGGCGCAGCTTCAAGACGGAGCTAGAGCGCGAGGGCTTCGCGCCGGACGTGATACATCAAAACAAGGTATGTTTTGCTGTTCCCCCCCCTGCGGGCTGCTTTATGTGCGCACGATGCACAGCGTCGGACCCAGCGAGCTGACCCGTGTCACAGGAAATTTTGTGTGCATATATTCGCGAGCTTGAGTCGCACCGAGCTCCTGGTGGCAATGCACCGCCCTCGGTGCGCGGTCTCCTCAAGTCGGATACCCAGCCGCCCATCAGTATCGCCTCGTCGGCGCCGTACCCAACCGACGAGGGCGACCTCAACGCCGGCCTAAACGCCGGGCCTGTGAGCAACCAGGGGCGACGGAGGATTGCGCCCATGGCGGAACGCGCTGATGATATGACCGTTGGGCTTCGTCCTCAAAAGCAGTCTTCTCTCCACGTTCCCCAGCTGAGTATTGAGCATTCGGGTTCTTTCGAAGCGTCGGACGAAGACAACACCACTTCAAGCGGCACCACGCTCATGTCGACCCGCGATCTCCTCGCGCTCGATCGCTACTCTGAGGCCAAACAGGCTGAGCTTTCGGGCGCATCTTTGCTCTCGCCCATCCAATCGCCGTTCTACTTTATCTCGCCAGGCACCTCGCCTACGAACAGATATCTCCCACCGGGCAGTCGACCATTGCCCATCCCGGGCGCCGTAGCACCCGGATACGATGGCCAGCCCGTCACGCTTCCACCACCGTATACCACCTCTAATTCTAGCTTACACCCGCCCCCGCCTCCCTATGGCAGCAGCTTCACCAACACCACCCCGAACGCCAGCTGGGACCTTACGGCTTACCCCTCCTCCGCCCCGGCCTCTACGGGCACCGACCTCCAGCACTACCAGCTTCCGCAACAACCAGCGCCTCAAGCCCAGCAGTACAGCCGCCTTAAACCCGACAGCAAAGGCCAACCCATCCCGTTGGACGCGACATGGACCAAGATCAGCCGCAATAAGGTCGCGTCTGAGGCACTGGAACGTGCGGGCGTGCGGTACGAGGCGCGGCCGACTTTTGTCGCTGTCCTGGGAGTCCTCTCGCATGAGGAGATTGAGGAGTATGCACGGCAGAGTCAAGAAATCTGGAAGAACCGGGGGCTTCAGCCGCGGACGCGGGCTGGGACGGGCGAAGAAGGGGAGACGTACGGAGACGACCACCGGCGATGGGCAGCTAGGGGACGTGCCCAGGGGGGTGGTTCTGAGGCGTTGTTTGATGCTAGTGAGAGCGATACCAACACCAAGACGGACACCGATAGTGACGGTACGGGCAGGCGGGCCAACTCCCACCGTCGACGACGGGGCCTGGCTCCTGATCACGCCCGGAACCGGTACATCCCCAAGAACTATACCGCCTCGAAGAGCAACAGCAGCAACAAACCGCTCGACAGCTCCGACGACGACAGCGATTCCAACACGCACACATACCACCGCAGCAGCAGGCCCTACCAGACTATCGTCTCCCCACCGCTCAGTGTCAACGGAGACGCGGGTGGTGATAACGCCAATGTTGGCTCGCCGTCTAGCACAGTCGAGCCGAAGCCCATTCTCAAAAACAAGAACCCGAATCATGTGCGGTTTGATCGTGCTGGGAGGCCGAGGGAGGTTTCGCCCGGACGGGATTCGGATCATCGGAAGGAGAGGGGGAAGAGCCGTGATCGAGAGCGCGACAGGGAAAGGGAGAGGGATAGAGAGCGGAACAGGAGGGATAAATCTAGGGACCGGGACCGGGATCGGGAGAAGGATAGGGAGAAGGATAAGGATAAGGATAGGTTGCGCGGGTCAGACAGTTCTCGAGACCGGGACCGGGAGAGGGACAAAGAGCGGGATCGGCTTCGAGACCGGGACCGCGAGCGGGAAAGAGACGACCGCAGCAAGCGATATTCAGAGCGCGATAGAGACCGAGATCGTGACAGAGACAGAGACCGAGACCGCGACCGCGACCGCGACCGAGACCGAGACCGGGATCGGGAGAGAGACAGGGACAGAGGGTCCCGTGATCCACGGACCCAGCGGGACCGTGACCGCGACCGTGAACGAGACAGGGACCGCGATAGAGAGAGAGATCGGGACAGAGATAGAGATAGGGACCGGGACCGGGATCGTGACGACGACCGGGGCTCAAAGCGCAGCGCACTCAAGGATGCGGCCGGGGCGATCGGTGTTAGTGGTGCTGCGGCTACACTGCTGAGTGTGTTTGCCCAAGCTGTTACACACTTGTAGTTCATTGCAACTAGGTCTAAAGGATTGTATTTTTGTAAGTATGTGGGAGGAAAAAAGGGATTTCTTTTGTCAAATCAGGCATGGCGATGATGATATGATGCATGGGCGCAGGGCATAATGAGACAGACTGTGGGACGGGTTATGATACCCCCTTTCTTTTCGTCCTCTCGCAACTTTAACGACGTAATGGTGGCATGAGGGTTCATGAAACGGAGCATTTAGCTAAGGCAACATTTTGGATTTGGATAAAGCGAAGTGTGTTGAATCTATATGGGTTTATACTTTTAATGCTGAATTTATTATGCCCATGCGAGTTTTCCTCCGCACTTTGTGTCCTTTTACGCTTTGGGAGATGGTCGCAAATTCTAAGTAAATCGCAAAGATACTCGTGATTGTGCCCCCTACTGCCCGCGAGCTTCCCCAAGGTCCCAATCCTTTCGGTATGCGGCGTCCGATATAGGTTCTCAACACCATCCTGCCCAAAAAAAGAGTAGAGCAAAATCGAAAACTAGTTTAAATCCTGTATTCATCCCAGTCATTAATTTTACCCTCCTGCCTGCCTGCCTGCCTGTCATATGCTACTCAATCTAACATGTCATGTATCGCATGCCCCATCTTCCCTGACCATGCTATGCTCAACCCAACCGCATACATAGCAGAACCAACCAACTGCTCAAGCCAACGACTTGTAGCCAACTTGTTGCGTTTTAAAGCAAAAAAGTCCAGCAAGCGCCCCTCTACTACATGCCCTGGCTGCTTTAACGGCTTCCCGCTTTTGTTCCATGCTCACATTGCGCACATCACCCCCCTTCCCAGTTGTGTTCGCCCGGTTGTCACCAGGCCGTTCAAAACCCCTCCCAAAAAACACCAACCTATCTCCTCCTCGTCCGCCTCGTCGTCCCCCCAACCTCACCACCACCACCACCACCACCACCAGTATCCCCCATCATCTCGCTAAACGTCAACTTCCCCTGCTGCTGTGCCGCCAGCGCACCACTCATCGGCGCACCGCCCTTTCCTAGCATCTTGTTCATTAGCTGTTCTTTGTATCGTCGCGCGTCGGGGTCTTCGTATTCTAGTTGTGTTGAGGCTGGTTGGGCGGGTTCAGTGGGAGCGTTGGTAGTGTTGGGGTTGGTGTTGGGGTTGAGGTTGTTGCCCACGTCGGTGATAGGCGTCGTGTTTCTTCTAGTGGGGGGTTTGTTGGCTGTTGTTGCTAGGGCGGACGGTGCATCAGTGTTATGGGTGGCAACCCGGCCAGTAACAGTATTGGAGCCATCGCCGCGCCAGTCGCTGGCACTTGTGCTGCTGCCCGCTGAGACGTTACTCATGGCCCGACCGAGGATCTTGCGTTCGCGGCGTTTTGGTTTGGGGTTGGGGAGCGAGCCGAGGGGTGTTGCGGCGGCGCCTTCATCTGCGCTGACGTCTGCTGATAGGGCGCGGGCTAGGCTTTGTCTTGGTACGGATGTGGCTCGGGCGGTTGTTGTTGCTGTTGTTGTGGTGGTGGTGGTGGTTATGGCCGTGGTTGCGGCCGCGGTGGTCGAGTCGAGTAAAGAAGTGACAAGTTTGTTGGAGATGGCCAGGCGTTCGGCATCAGCTTTTTCGGCCGCACGGCGGCGTCTTTCTTCTTCTGGATCGGGTGGTGGTGGTGCTTGTTTCTCGGCTGGCTTCGGTGTGCTCTCGTTGTCGCCTTGAGTTGGTAGATAGTCGGGCTCGCCGAAATCGCCATCGGTAGCTTCCGAATCTGCCACGCTCGTCGTCCTGGCGATGGGTTTACGGGGTGCTGGCGTGGCAGATCTCGGTCGGGTAGTGGATGTCTTGTTGAGAGAACTCGGAGTTGTCTCGGAAAGGGGGGCGCTAGCGAAGCTTTTGACGCCGAAACTGATGTGGGCGTCGCTGACCGTGAAAGCGTGGGTTGGGGCCGTTTCGAAGTGTGTTGTTACTGAGTTGTGGTCCGCTGCGGACTTGTGGCGCTGGGGGACCTCGTGCATCTCTTCTTTCGCCGTGATAAAGACCGACTCGCCGAGATCCGAGCGCGGCCTCGGCTTGGTGGCCGGCTTGGGCAGCAAATCACCATCTATCTCGTCTTTGGTTGTTGGCTTTCCCTCGATAGTTTTGATTTGTGGCTTCTCTGGTTGAACGGTTTTCTCCTTCGGCGGAGCAATCAGTTTCGGCCCATCACAGCGCTGCTTCAACTCGGGAAACATAAATGGCCTGATGTCCTCATTGACACCTGCAGCAATACATTCCCATAGCCAGTCTGCTCGCACCACGGGCACACCCCATGCCAGCGCCAGCTCCAACTTCTGCTTCCGTACTGTCTCCAACGACGAACAGAGGAGCAGGGACACCTGCGAAGTAAATCTCTCCTCATACCGCGCGCCCAGCTGACGTACTGACTTATCCATCTGGTGCAAATCCACCCCAGTGAACCCAGCAGTACACACCACCAAGTCTTCAAAACCCACGATCGGAAACACTGGAAACGGCCGGCCGATTGTGTGTTCCGCAGGGTCGAAAAAGTATTTCTTATGCAGACACCGTTCGATATAAAACTCGGTCACGGCGTGGACGGTCTCGGGAACTGGTGGATGGGTATCGGGCTGGGCGGTTTGTGGGACGACGAGGAAGCGGTGGGCCATTTGGGCGCCAGACATGGATACGACCTCCTCGAGGGTGTGGCAGACTAGGCCACCGAGCGAGGCCACGGTGTTGGTGAGAATCTCGGTTTTGCGCTGGGAGAAGCCGTGCACGAAGAAACAGCACGAGGCGAAGACGCCGCTGTCTTCCGGAACGCCAAACGAGGATAGCTTAGAGCCCCGGGTTTCGGCCGACTCGCCACCTGTCGGCTGGGTAGGTTGTGTCGCCTGCGTTGGTAGCGCAGCCGAGGCTGGGGCGGGCGTTTGAGAAGCAGCAGCAGTGGCGGCAGTCTGAGGCTTCCCCAGGATATCCCCCCATATATTATCCCGCTGGTGGTTCAACTTCATGTTCGCTGTCTTGCGCAGTTTGCGCTTGCCCTCCTCCTGCGCTGCATTGTACTCCCTTAGCCTCTTGCCCAGAGAAGACACCCGCGAGCGCTCCCTGTTCCACGCGCCTGCCCCGCGTTCCTCGCGGGACAAGATCGGATCATAGAGAGTTTCATCCAAGATCAGGCCGCGTTCCACACTCTCATGTACCCATTCAACCGAAACCGTCGCGACGCCCCAGTTCTTGGCGGCGTGGTATTTGCGCCCCTCCGGCTTGTGCACGATCAAGTGCGTGACCCGCTTGGTCAGGTCCCCCGTATACAGCCCGCCATTGGCCTCGATCTTGTCGCTAATGCGCTGGCGCTCGTCGGCGTCCTCGAAACCCGTCATACAGCACAACAGCCTCCTACGCTCGGGCATGGTGCCGTCCGCGTTGAGTTCGCCATTGCTGCTGCCAGCCTCGAAGGTGTGCAGCTGCCATTGTTTTTCGAGGGCGAGGAAATCGATGTCGGCGTCTTCGACCCAGAGGTTACGCACGGCTTCGACCCAGCCGGCGTCCATGACGCGCACGTCGGGGCGCTCCTTAGCGACATGGCGGTATTTCGGGGTTGCGTAGTCGCCGACGATTAGGTGGGTGCAGTCGGGGGTGAGGTCGTACTTGTGCTGGCCGCCAAGCTCGGTCGTTTTGGCTGCGATGTTGGCCTAAAGTAAAACGTTAGTAGCTGAATGGTGAGGAAAGTGAAGAGATAGATCAAGAGAAAGAAAGCAAAGAACAAAGGGCAGGGAACCGTACCCTCAACTCCGTCGGTATACTTGTGCAGCAAACGACAACGCCGCGAAACGGCTCTGATGAGTTGAACAACGACGGGGCGCTTCCTCCGGGAGGTGACGGGGGTGTGGCCATTGCATTGCTATGGGTTGCTGCTAGGTCAAGTGTCTAGTGTGAACAATGTACTATGGTAATGTTTTATGTCAAAGGGGAATCCGTTTTTTTTAAGCCTTTTCTTTTTTGGGCGTTTGAGGTCACGGTACAAACAATACAACTGCAGTGCAGTGGACAAACAAACGCCCCTGCGCCCAGCGCGTCGCGTGGGCAGCTGACAAGGTGGGGTCAGTTCAGCCTTACAGCAGGGGCTATTAAACATGGAAAACGGCGCTGAAGTCTCAAGAATCAGGGTTAGGGTTTGCTCTTGAGCAACTGCCCCCTTCCTTCCGTCTTTACTGTGATAGTTACTTGTTCCCATAATTTATCCTTCCATACTTATTTCTCTTGGTTATCTCGTCCCGGGGCCGTTACTCCCATTTCCGCCCCCTTCAAACTTCCTTTGCCTCATCCCGGAGCAAATCCTCCCTCCTCAACTTGAACCCGTCCAAAATCGCCATCTTCTGCTCCTTCGCTGTGTACCGGATCTTCACCACCTCCGCATCAACCACTTCCTCCCCATCCACCCCCAACACTTTAACCTGATCCGCCGCACACTCCTCCTCCGTCGCCCACAAAAACCTCGCATGCTCATTAGGATCCAACGTCACCTTCGGCAGCTTCTTCTCACCCCCCTCCTCAACCTCCACCTCCACCTCAAACGTAACCTTCCCGACAAGGTTCTTCCTCCTCGTAATCAGCGGATGTATCCCACTAACCTGCCTCAACACCCTCTTCGCCTTCAACCCGGCCTCCTCCCACAGCTCCCGCACCGCGGCATGCATCAGGGTAAAATCATCCTTTCCGTCCGCCGCGCCGCCGGGGATCTCCCACTGCAGGGGCATCGAATCGTGCGCGGCGCGTTGGATGAGTAGCACGCGGTCGGTTCCGGTGGCGCGGGAGTAGACGAGGGCGCCGATGGCGGCGCCGACGAATTGGGTGTGCGTGGAGAGGAAGCTCCGGATGGGGATGTTGAGATCGGCTACGGCGGGGGTGGTGGTGAAGGGGAGACCACCGGCGGGGAGGGCTGGAGGAGGCGGGGGCTTCGTCATGGTGGTGGGATGTTGTGGTTGTTGTGTGTTTTGGTGGACACTATGTAAGTGAATAGCCTGTGTTTCCTGTACGGAGATGTACACCGCTCAGGGTTTCAAGGTCAAGATAATTATGAAAAAGAAAATCCAGGGCATGAGAGGAAGACCGTCGTTTGTGCGGAGTGTCGACTTTTCAACGCAACACCGGGCGTTTGGCCATCTCTCAATAATTACAATAAGGCGTACACAAAACTACCGTGCATCCCATTCAAACAATTTGACCACACCAATGGAATTCACGGCCGCCTGCAGGTATCGACATAGTATGTCAAGCAAACCGGAGTGTTGTTACGCCGGCGTCGACTCATCGGTCAAACACTGTTACAGTCTGGGCAGACTGGGGCCAATGGCAGAAGAGGAATAGGGACGGAAGTTTCAGGCCTTCATTGAGCCACGACCCCGCTCACTCGATTCATCATTCTGTGCCCACGATGCGTGCTTTGGTTGCGGGTGTAATACGAGCAATGCGAAAAATGTAGTCAACCTGACCAATAGAAACAAACGATGGATTTGGTTGTTGAGAGTGTTCAACTTGGACCCCGAGTTATAAAAAGCTTTGGAACCTCGGTCTGCAGTTACACCGTTGATAGAGACATTCCACTCTACCTTTCAAACGCCAGGAAAAACTTATCTCAGGATCTCATGTACCTCGCCCCACCCCAACAATTATGACCAATCACAACGCACATACACGAGCAGCGCAAAACTGCGTGGACCCACATGCTACATGTGATGGGCCTCAATGTGCAGAAGCCACACCGTGGCGCAGATCGTCAGCGAAACCAGGCTGTGATCCAGAGATAAACCGCCAGCTGGCGAGCTGAATGACTGCCATCAGGGGTTCTGGTTCCCAGCGGCCCGGATTGGCTCCGAATGCACACAACCATGGAGAGCTAACTTACCCGGTGTGCCGGTCTGGCCTGGGTTGCATTCAGCTCACCACTCACCGCTTGGCACCGACGAGGCTATCAAGGGTTAAGGTTTAGTATGTCTCACAAGGTAAAACAACACATGCAATTGACGGTCCATCGCGGCGTCCTTCGCCAGCCCCGAGAACAATAAACGTGCTGCAGGCCAGAAAGCCAAGCGCTTCCAGGCTTAAGCGGGGGTGGTGGTGGTTTGGCTTGGGCGGTAAAGACCGTGAAGATGGGTTTTTGTGCAGTGTAATGCGCAGTCATAGGCGTGGTTTTAATTAAGTTTGAGAACGGATCCAGGTGTTGTTTCTCTTTGGATGCTGCCTGTGTACCGCTCCGGGACGCAAAGTTCGACCGCAGCGGTTAAACTCGGTAAGGGGCCGGCAACAAGCTCCCGCAGCACTTTGGTAATGGCCGTGGGCGTAAATGGTTCGTTGATAATGAGAAGGGATATTTTGGTGGCGTGGGCCTTGATTAAAGCGGCGGAGTCGTGGGCGAGCGAAAGGGCGTCAATCGGGCCACTGGCAGACACAAGCTGTTCAGATAATGGCTGCTGTGCTTGACTATTACTGTCACTCCTAGCATCCTTTAAAGTTGCGAGGTTGGAGATGACAATGTCGAGCTGGGTAGCTAAAGCCATGGACTAGAATACAGATTACAGTCTGCATCTTCAACTTGTTTATGGCCGAGTTTGTGGCCGGAGACCTTGCGGAGCGATTCCAAGTGAGGTGAGGTCTCTTAGTTGTCCAAGAGAATCGTGATATCGCTGTGCTGACTTATTTGGCGCTAATTTCTCCTGGCGTTTGAAAGGTGAAGCAGTTTGATGCCCCACGTTCGGCGACGCTTTTTTGGCGTTGCGGGGTTGGCTTGGCAGAAACTCTGCTGATTAATTCCTCACTTCCTCCTCGCGAGCACCGCGTCTCGGCAAACGTCAACGACGAGAGGTCATTCGGACATCCGAAGCTCCGAGCGCCGTGAAGCATCCGTCACTGATCGGAGCCGCATAACCCACTTGCATTGCGTCCTTCCTCCTCCTGGGCCTCGCACCCAGATGCGAGCCCAAAACGGTAACGCTTGGCTGCTCTGCTGAGTCACCCCACATCCTACGCTATGCGGGCAATTGCGGGCAATTGCGCTTTGACAGGACGAAGCAAAGCCAGAACCTGTTCTATGATGCTAAAGCTGACGGTGTTACGGCCGAAAGGGCGTTGCGAGGTGTAAACGAGCTGTAGTCGGGACCGGCCGGACCGTTAGGATTTGGCTACATGCTGGGTGCGTCCTGGGTGCCTTGCGTTGTAGGTGATGGTGTGTCATAGCCCTCTTGGCCATCACTACAGACTGGACTACGGGTCCCAGTAAAGCCGCAGTGCATCGGCAGCGAGGACACCGAGCGGGATGGGTACGGGATGGGGTATATAATGACAAAACCCGTCCGCTTGTGATGGAGGAAGTTTGTTCGCTTCGATTGAACAATGGCATCGCGTCCTCTCTGGTCTGGCTTACGAAGAGCAGCAGCAAACTCCTTACCTCGTTTCACCCCACCACCGGCTTCTACAGGAATCTTCAAGGTCACCAGACTTACCTCGATCACCACCAGAACCATGGCTTCCACCGCTCTCCCACAAACCATGAAGTCCCTCCTCCAAGCCTCGCGCAAGGGCACCGAAGTCATCTCCATCACCTCGCCCATCCCAACCCCCACCCACCCCGACGATGTCCTCATCCGCGTGCACACCGCCGCCCCCTGCGCCGGCGAGCTCCTCTGGGCCGTCAACTTCCCCGACAGCGTCCCCGCCGACAAGGAAATGGTCCCCTGCCAGGACCTCGCGGGCACCGTCGTCAAGGCCCCCGCGGGCTCCAAGTTCGCTGAGGGCGACCGCGTCTACTGCCGCATTGAAGCCAACCGCGCCGGTGCCGCGCGCGAGTATGCGCTTGCTCGCACCACCGAACTCGCCAAGATCCCCGCGTCGCTGGGCTGGATCGAGGCTGCTGCTACGCCGCTGAGTGCGTTGACGGCGTATCAGGCTGTGTTTGACCAGGGCGGTCTTGACCCTGCGGCTCTGCACGGCGATGAGGCTGCGCGGGCTAAGAACGGTGCTAAGCGCGTGCTGGTTACCGGTGCTGGCGGTGGTGTCGGCAGCTGGGTGGTGCAGCTCTCGTCGCTGGCGGGTGCTAAGGCCGTGGTGGCTGTGTGCGGCGGGAAGGAGAAGATTGAGTCCGTCACCAAGCTGGGCGCTACTGAGGTTGTGGACTACACCAAGACGAGCATCGAGGCGTGGGCGGCGGAGGACCCTGCTGCGCGCGAGGTCGACTTGGTCATTGAGATGGTCGGTGGGAAGACGCTCTCGGGGTGCTGGCACGCGGTCAAGAACGGTGGTGACATTATCGCCATCAACACCCCGCCTGAGTATGGCAAGCCCGAGGGGCTGAAGAAGGAGCTGGGCAAGGGGCTGTTCTTTATTGTTAAGCCGCTCGGCAGCAACTTGGAGGAGATTGGGCAGCTGATTGATGCCGGCAAGGTCCGTCCTGTGGTGGACAGTGTGTGGACGTTTGATGAGTTTGAGAAGGCGTTTGCCAGGCTCGACTCGGGGCACGCCAAGGGCAAGGTCATTATCAAGATTAGCGAGGAGGCGGACAAATAACTTGAGGAAATCCGGGAAGGAATCGGGAACGGTTGCCAATGAATGAGGGATGGATCATGGCGTTATGAGTATATAGATGAACATAAACGGAAATTGAATCAAGAATGCATACCATCCTGCTGTTGATTATTTTGGAACAACTGTTCCATAACGACGAATAATTTGAACTCTGCTTTCGTAGGTGGATGGAGAGGGCGAGAGGAAAAGAAAGTCAGGGATCGCGTGCACAGTTGTCGGTTTCGGAGCCCTGTGAGACTGGTGTAACCCGCATTTGATTGGTCGATAGCCGCTCAACACACCCATTTGAGACGACTTTCACCTGTAACACCCCGCAAAATGCAGGGTCCTCATCCCGTCTTTGTCGCCTCCAACATCAGCCTTTTCAAGCTTTCCACCTTCAACAACGACCCCTGAACGTGTCTGATCTCCTCCATCGCACTGGCTTAAACGTGCGCCCCTGTCGCAGGTTCCGCGGCTGGGGCGGATCCGGAGTCTATACGAAGTAGTTCATAGGCGATGCTACTCAAGATGGCGCGCTTGCTTGAACTGACGCGGCCTTCAGTTTTGACTGAACTTCTGTTTGTTCCCCTTTTGAGGAAGTTTTCCATGGCTGGCTACCTCCGATAACCCACATCAACACCCGTAACTCACAATAATAACCGCGCGGCTCCTCGCCCACCTCCTACACAATACTCCCTGTTTGCCCGCGGGATCACCCCGGCTTCGGATTTCGGGATGTGCCTGGGAGAAATGCCTTTGCTCGCTACGGCTTGTCGGCACGGCCCTGAGACGCGAGCACGGTAATAGATACACGGGGTCGTGTTTCGGGTACGCAGCCTTTTGCGTTCTGGTCTAGATGTTTTCTCATGCCTTTCTCTCACTCATGACTCTCGTATCGTTCGATAGACTGCCCAAGCACGGGTAGGCCCGCCCGGCTAGTCGATGGTGGGCTTTGTGTTTCATTCGTCTGGTCTACTCGTCTCGTCTATTCGACTGCTTCTTTTTTCCACCTTTAGGGTTTGGTGTTTCTTTTCCTTTTGCTCTTTTCCTTCCTCCTTCTCCTTTCCCTTCACCCTCGCCACCCGCTACAAACCCAAGAGGACTGGGGCGGTCTGATACCGTAGGCGTACTTTGGAGCCCGGTCTCCTCACTCCGTCTTTACCTCGTCGTTTGTCTTCCTTCTTGGGTTTGAGCGTGGAATCCGCTGGCCGGTGCCTCTGTAATACTCCCCTTTCCTTTGTCTTTACTTCCTCCTCGTTGGCGATCCGAATACCCATGTAGACGCTGCAGAGATACCCCGTCCTCAACCGTCGCCGCCAGAAATGGCATTTCCCTCCCTCTTTTTAGCCTCGGCGTTGCTTTTCACTTCATTCTGGTGTCCTACTTTCGCTCTCCAGCTACCAGCCCACATCGACGGGTGCATCCACCTCCCTGTCATCCACTCGACCAATGTCGAGCACTTCTCCATCAAGCGAGGCATCCAGCTCCAGCTAGCGAACCGGTCTGATGTTGCCTATTATGCTCAGCGTATGTTCTCCAGTTATCCCTCCCATACCAACAAGAACCTGCTCCTAACTCAAAAACACAGTCAGCATCGGCTCACCCCCACAGCCCGTATTCGTCCAACTAGACACGGGCTCATTCGAACTATGGGTAAACCCAGACTGCACAACCGTGACCGGCTCCGACGCCGCCTTCTGCGACCGAGCAGGGCAATACGACGCGACCCAATCCTCCTCCGCCGTCTCCCTCGGCAGCACACGCACGCTCCGATACGGCATAGGCTCCGCCAACATCTCCTACTTCACCGACACCATTTCGCTCGTCGGAAGCCCCAACGCCCTGCAACAAGTCCAATTTGGCGTGGCCACCGCGTCGGAGGACGCCTTCTCGGGGATTCTGGGTATTGGATATGGCCAGGACATTGCCACGCGGTATCCTAATTTTGTGGACCAGCTGCAGGCGCAGAATGCCACGCGTGTGAAAGCCTACACCCTCGCTCTTGGTAGTAAAGATGCCCGTGAGGGGGTCATTGTTTTCGGGGGTGTGGACACGGCCAAGTTTGCGGGGCGTCTGGCGAGGCTACCCATCATCCCAGCGGCGCAGTCCCCGGACGGTGTCCCGCGGTTCTGGGTGACCATGCAGTCCCTCGCTCTCACACCCCCCAACGGCGTCACTACCGTCTACTCCGCTGGTGGCAGCAGCAATAGCAGCAACAGCAACAACAATAGCGACACCCCCAACGACATGCCTGTCTTCCTCGACAGCGGCTCAACCATGACCCTCCTCCCCTCCGACCTAACAGCCGCGGTAGCACGGGACTTTGGGGCGTCAGCGCCTGACGCCAACGGGTTTTACCGCATCGACTGTGGGCTGACAGCGCTGAACGGGACGCTGGATTTTGCATTTGCTGGGACGACGATCAAGGTGCCGTATAAGGAGCTGACAAGGGAGGTGGCGAGTGATCCGCCGGCGTGCTTTTTGGGGATTATGGCTAGTGAGAGGTTTACGCTGCTGGGGGACACGTTTTTACGGTCGGCTTACAGTGCGTGCTGTCCCCTTGCGCTTCATCTCCCCGTTTTAGCCCTCATCTTAGTATGGCTGTTATAAAGATAAAGTGTTAACAAAGTAAACAGCCGTCTTCGACCTCGAAACAAACGCCATCTGGCTCACCCAAGCCGCCAACTGCGGCGCCGCTCCCGCCGCGCTCAACACCGTCCAGGCGCTGTCCACCATCACCGGACAGTGTGGGGGTGCAGATGATACCGCTTCACAGGAACCGCCTAGTTCGACGGTGGGGAATGCTAATGCGGGCGCTGCGACTACGGGTACGAGTAATGGTGGTACTGGGGGTGGACGGGGAGGAGTGGGTGGGAACGGGGGTGCGGATGGTAATGGTAATGGGAATGGGAATGGGAATGGGGGAGTTGGAGTGGATGTTGGAGGAGGGACGTCTCAGACTGTTGAGTTGGTAGGTGCCACGCCGACACCAACGCCGGTGTCAGGGGAAGCTAGGCCGGCGGCGGCGGGGAATTCGGGGTCGGGTAAGAGTCTGCGGGTAGGCGTTTTGTGGAGTATGGGATGGGGAAGGGGGTTGATGATGTTCTTGTTTTGGTGTGGAGGGTTGGGGATCTGATTGAGGATGAAGGGGTTTCGATTTTGCTAGGCACGGATTGGGTTATGGACGATAATGGTCGGGCAAAGTAGTTTTGAACTGTCCCCCGTAATGCTGATTATGATCATGACAATATTGCTTGCTAGTCCTGGTGTAGCGTTCAACCAGTTGTTGATGAATGACTTTTGACGTTTTGTTTTCCTTCTCACATCGCCCATTTCCCATCTCTCTGCCGTTCTTAACTTACCTTTCAACCGAGCAGTTCACCAGCACACCTGGCCGGCATCCCTATTTCTACATCCCCCGTCTTGCTGGAGAATCACGAGACAGGCACTATACACCCCATAACCTCCCATATCATCGTTAAAAGCCTCTGGTTTAGCTCTTGGAAAGGCAGCATTTTCATACACATACATACAGGCTCAACTATTGTGAGACATGAAACGGAGCAGGCAAAGAAGTAATGAATCAGGAGTAAGTAATTCTGCCCGGTAAAAAAAAAAAAAGTACTCCAAAAAAAGATCAAAATAGCAAAAGCTCACCACCCAGCCCTACTGTTATACCCGGCCAGTAGAGGTAAATCTGATGGTTACGAAAAGTCCCACGGCCTTAAGTATGTCAGCCGGGGACTTTTGCTTCGCGTTCGGTTCGAACCCATGCCCTCTTCCCTCAGGTCGCGTAATGAGGGCGGGTTACCTGCCAACTTTTCGACGCTCAAGACTTAACCCCGTCAGGGAATTAAATGATGCGACGCCTGAGCCAAACTCACCACCGGGTGTGGTCGGTTTGTAGCCCCATTGGCAGGCGGGTTGGGAATTGGGTCGTTGGACCTAATATATATAGTCTCGGTGGGAGGGAAGGAAGGAGCTGGATTTTGGGCGAGACGGTTGTAGCCTGAGGCGCTATACTATCATCGCGGGTAAGACGGGATAGAAGAAGCCTTCCGTGATGACTACGGACTAGCTGGCATTCTAATGAGGAGTACTTATCCAGTTGAACTGACAAGAAATGGAGTCTTGGAATTCAGTGTATATCTTGTTCAAGTGCTCGGCACCTCAACTCCTGGGGCATGTTCCTGTTCACAGAATCACTCCCCATCCCCCAGCAGATCATAAGGGCAGGTCTTCCGTACAGATTCATGTGCATTATTCCTATGCCACTCTTCGCTTGATGTTGGGCTGGCTCTTTAAGGTGTAGAAGGCTGACAAAACACAGCGGGTTCATCTCTCCCCCCTGGGTCTGAAGATATGATTCATCGGAGAAGAGGGTAGGTATTAAACATTTCAGATATGTACTCTTTGGTAACGTAGACTCACAATCCGAGGTACCTATCGCTCTTTCTCCCCGTACGGTAAGACGAAGCCATAGATTTCGCTAGGTTTGTTCCTTGTTAAGCGGCAGTTTACTCCAATCCATTGTTGCACTCATGAGGGCTAGCCATGTGTTGCGTTTCAGTCGGTCATGAAGGCGCAGTTGTTGAGCTCCCAGGACATATCAACCACATTATTTTCTTACACCTACTAGAGCTTGAGGACTCGTACTCTTTCCTCGGAGGGCCTCCGTTACTCCTGACTTGTCATTCTGTTCGTGAAGACTGGGCAATCCCCAGTGTTAGATGTGTAGATGGGGGTTAGGGTTGTGCGTGAACATGTGCAAGATGGTACTTTTTGTTTTGTTTCCTCTCCACTGGGTTGAGGAGGAATGCAACAAGTCTGAATTGTTTTGTTGTTTCAGTCTGGAAGCGATATTGGTTGACATCTCGGCCGAATAAACGCATTATCAATCTCCCTCTGCAGTCCCGCCCAAATCTGCTAAGGGCCTGGTTCCATAACCCATTTTTGGCCGTTCGTTTCAC
This sequence comes from Chaetomium sp. MPI-SDFR-AT-0129, assembly GCA_020726445.1. Classification (NCBI taxonomy): domain Eukaryota; kingdom Fungi; phylum Ascomycota; class Sordariomycetes; order Sordariales; family Chaetomiaceae; genus Chaetomium; species Chaetomium sp. MPI-SDFR-AT-0129. The sequence goes on along the minus strand of JAGJXA010000012.1, from coordinate 447,262 downwards.
CATCTCAGCCAGGCCCGGGGGCCCAGACAGCTTCAAAATCTCTTGACCGTTAAGCGACCCGATAATTCGAGATGGCTCCGAGATTGTTCAGATTTTGGGGGCTTCAATTTCATCGTCAGTGGATTCTCTTAGGCATCGGACCGGCCGAGACTCTCTCTTCCATGCCGTTGGCTTGCGAGAAGCTTGTTGAAGCTTGAAACGCCCCCCTTTTTCCCGCGTGCAGGCCTCCAAGCTTTCCATCAAATCCCGACGAATGTTCGCCTGTCTTGCCTGCGTGGCTGACTGGCTGCCCTGGAGGCCCCCCTGTCATTGCATCAGGGGCAGCTGTACCCTGTGGGGGGGCCGAAGGGGTCTGCCAGGTTTTGGGGTGGGTCTCGGCCAGGCGCGTTTCTTTCGCCGCGTGGTGGACCTGTGGTCTTCTTGTGGAACAAATTCCCAGCTTCGATACGAGTTCTTGCCTGAGTTGTGAAGTCCGAACAGAATGGAGGGCTCGGGACCGAGCGCTAGCGGTGTGCTGGCTTGGGAGTTGGACAGAGAACACAGCAGACGCGCGCCAATATGATCATCGTCGACCGAAATAGCTGAATGGATGAGATCGAGATATTTCTTTCCCCGTCGAGCCCATATTCCAGGCCACGGCAGTCCGCGTGAAACACCGGCCGATCGAAACGCAGACGCCGGACGGAAAGGGCCACACAGAAGAAAAAGAAGCGCATTCGCTCGTTCGGCTTGTTCATTCCTCGAATGATTCGATTCCTCACTGCGAGCCCAGGAGATCGGCACGCCGAGCTTGCCAAGGAGGCTTGAGGCTGTGTCGCCCTCCCGACCCGCTCTTGCAGCCGGCCGGGGGAGACCGACAGGGGGCCCCGGGGAATACTTTCCCTGGACAGTGAGTCTGTTCTGTTCTTGTTTTTCTCAAAACCGAGATCCAGCCCGATCAACGCGATTGTCTTTTCACCCTCCTTTCCTTCGTTAGGTATCTTGCACTTCCGACCGTCCTTTTGCGACGCCGACATTCTTTGGCTCTGCCGATTTTCTGCTGATTCGATCGATTCGGCACATTTTGCACACACGCTCTTTCCTCGAACCGAGGCTCACCTGTTATTTTCTCGCGATTGTTTTAGCACGCCATCGCGAATTTGCCAACTCGGCATCAACACAAACAAATTAATCCAACTCTCGCTATTTCATTTCCAGCAAAATCAAAATGCGTCCCTCTGCAGCTCTTGTCGCCGGCGTTCTCGCTGCTGGCGCATCGGCCGATGGCACCAACTACCTGGGCTTCAACTCGGGCGCCACCCTCGCGGATCGCTCGGCCAAGTTCAAGGACGACTGGCTGGCTGAGTTCAAGACGGCGCAGGCTCTGAACAACGCGCCTGGCAAGTTCAATGCCGTCCGTCTGTACACCAACATCCAGGCCTACTCCGAGTCGGACCCCATCCAGGCGTTCGAGGCGGCCATCGACACCAATACCAAGATCCTGCTTGGCATCTGGACCTCGGGCACCGACAGCATCGACAAGGAACTCACCGCGCTGAACAAGGCCGTGAAGCAGTACGGCAAGAAGTTCACCGACCTCGTGATCGGCATGTCCATCGGTAGCGAGGACCTGTACCGCGACTCCGCGACGGGCGTCATGAACAAGGCCGGCGTGGGTGCCGGCCCCGAGGTCATCCTCAAGTTCATCAAACAGTACAAGGATTCGGTGTCCGGCAACGACCTCAAGTCTGTCCCCGTCGGCCACGTCGACACCTGGGATGCCTGGACCAACGGCACCAACAAGGCCGTGATCGACGCCGTCGACTGGCTGGGCGTGGACGAGTACCCGTACTACGAGAGCGGCAAGGGCAACGACATCAAGAACGCGGGCACGCTCTTCGACCGGGCCTTCAACGCCGTCGTGGGCGTGGCCGGCTCCAAGCAGATCTGGGTGACGGAGACCGGCTGGCCCGCGACCGGCAAGGACTGGGACCAGGCCCACCCCAGCGTCGAGAACGCCAAGTACTACTGGGACGAGGTCGGCTGCCGCAAGCTGTTCAACAAGGTCCCCACCTTCTGGTACAACCTGCGCGACTCCAACCCGGACAACGAGATGAAGTTTGCCATCACCAACAACCTTTCCACCAAGCCCCTCTTCGACCTCACCTGCCCTACCCACTTCGACACCCCCACCGGAACCTCGACTTCGCACACCAGTGCTTCCTCCACTGGTGCCTCGACCCCTGGTTCTTCGTCCACCGGCGGTGCTTCGTCGGGAAGCGGATCTGGCTCCAGCTCCGGCACTGGCTCCCAGACTGGTAGCGGCTCGGAGACTGCGCCCAGCCCGTCGCACACGGGTGCTGCGTACATTGGCAAGAGCTTGTCGGGCGCGGCGGTCGTTGGGTTGGCTGTTGTTGCGGGTGTCTTTGCTCTGTTTTAAGTTTGAGTGTGGAGTAGGAGTAAGAGTGTTAGGGGGTGAAGAAGAGAAGATGTTGATAGATTGAGTTGGATGTGGGTGTTTTGTAAACGCATAAGAAAGGAATATAATTTTACTGGACTTGGACTTTGGAATTGTGTGCTGTTTTTTTTGTCTTGGATGTTTTGTTTGTGTCGTCTGGGTTGATTGCTCGGCCAGCTGGATCTGTGTGTAGACATGCCTGATGGTTAATATTATGGGATATTTCGTTCTAGATGTGGGGTGAGGAATAGACAACGGGTCATTCGATATTGTCTGCGATCACTTTTCGGTTTTGTGGTTCTTGTCTATCCTTTATGAAGCTGATGTTCAACTTTGTTCTATTCTAGCTGGTGATACCACTGGGTTATCAAGCTAGTGAAGAAAGCAGCCCCAAGCTTCGGACCTCGGCAGTTTCACGATCTGCCCCGGGGATTGACTCGTAGACTCGTGGAGTATGTGTACGAGTACGAAATACAAATTGTAAACGCGGCTGCGGCCCGTCGCAAGCCGTGTGTGTGCGAGTCGTGGAGCGCTGGAGCAGGTACGTCATTGATTCGGGGTGTTATCCACCCGGTACGTGGGAGCTATTGCTCCGGGGGTTGTTTTTAAACTTGAGTAGAGGAGCTTTGACGGGAGTTCGTTTCTTCTGTTTTGGATTTGTAGATTTAACTCTTCTGTGTAAAGAATCGTCGTGTTAACAACCCCCTTTTCTGTGGCCCAAGGCGTTAAACTCAACTTGCCGTTCAATAAACAACTCGACCAAGTCAACAAGCCACCCCTGACCCACACCACTACCACGACCGCTACCACTACACCATAACCACCACCATAACCAGCACAATGCCTACCCCTCAACCTCAACGACAACCACCCGCACCATCCTCCCACCTCCCCGGCACCCAAACCCCAGGAGCCCGAACTCCTGGATCCTACCCTCCCAGCGACCTCCCTCCCAGCAACTACACCCCCAACAACCAACCTCCCACAAAACCTAACCCAATGCGTGGACTCTCCGAGTACGCCGTGGCCGACACCCCCGCCACAGCCAACTCGGAATATTATGCCAACGCGGCAGACTATTGGGAAGCGAGGCCTGTTGTTGTCTCCCGGGAGCAGAGCCAGCAGCATGCGACCCCCCAAGTCCAAGACCGAGATCAAGAAGGGCTATCATCCCCAAAAAAAGTGACGGGAGCCGATGAGAGGGACGATGGAGGAGTAGCTAGCGGAGAGGAAAGGGAAGGAAGCAGAGAGGGAAGAGCGGGAACTCATATTGCTGAGGAGGGAGCAGTACAACAAGGAGAAGGGCAAGAACAAAAACAAGACCGCGACCTACCCACCACCACCCAGGCACAGGATATCCCCTCTGTCCCCCGCCCTATAGACAACTCTTCCCTCCCCCAACAACAAGAGCAACCAACAAGAACCGCAAACAGCACAGAAAAACACTCCGCCAGCCCATTCACCAGCAGCCCATTCAACCGCAGCAGTCCATTCCGTGGCAGTCCATTCCGCGCCAGCGCCAGCCCCAACAGCCACGGCCCAAACGGCGGACAAATGGGCGGACGCCGACGTCGCGAAAGCACAATGATAGCTGATGGTATCGATATCACCACGAGCACGACGGAAAATAACAGCCACAATGCAACAGACCCGGCGGCAATGGAAGCGATGGGTGCGAGGGGGAGGAGGGAGAGTATCATGGGCGCTCGTAATGCATTGGTGTGAGCATGGGGACTCATGATGGGATGGTGTGAGTATGGAATGGTGTGAGTACTGGGGCTCATAATGGAAGATTGGCGCGAGCATTGGGACTCACAATGGAAGAATGGTATGAGATCCGGAATGGCTTGATGTGGATGGGAAGGTAGAAGTGGGAGGTTGGATGAAGGAGGAGGAGTAATTCTTGGATAGAACAGGGGGTGTAAGGCACTCTAGACGGACAGGGAGCATATCAATTCAGACTTCACAGACCAAAATCAAAATGCAAATACAGTTTACTGAAAGAAGTATGCACAATTCTACTCGTATATACTATTCCCTAAAAATTAAAAGCTTCGCCAAAGTCCACAGCTTAGAGGCACCCACAAACGCAGGTTCGCCCTACACCCACGGGTTCGGCACACTCTCGGTCAACACCGTCCCATTGCCCAGCACCGTCCCCGCCCTCAACATATCTACCTTCCCCGGATGCAACGCTGCCGGCGGGTGATCCAGCACCGTGCCATTCGCAAAGATGATGCCATTCCACTGTTTCTTCTTCCTCGCTTGTCCCCCATAGACACCTGTCCCGTTGATCCTCCGGCTTTCGGCTGTGAGCAGTGAAGCAGTCCGCAACAAAGGCGACCGGTGCGTTGCCACACCGCAGTTCTCACTAGCCATGTACAGGTTCAGCCCAATCGCCAACGTATACGCCTCGGCGCTGAGCGAATCCCACGCCCACTGGTCCTGCTTCTGGACACCGATATAATCCAGCAGCACCACATTCGGCCAGTGCTCCGGGTCGATCCCATTGACCCCAGCGGAATACAGCGACGGATTCGTGGGCTCCAGCGCAAAGTTCTGCAGGGTGTACGCAGTCGAGGCGAGGGCGTCCGGGGTGACGATCCATTGGGCGATGAGGAAATTGGACGAGTCCGACGAGCTCCCGTCTGCGCCGCGCGTGCCGGTGCCTGAGCGCCAGGCGGCGATCTGGTCTGGTGCCATGTCGCTGGCCTGCATCATGTTGGACCAGTGGTCGACTAGCGTCGGAAAGGCGAGGCCGAGGTCGTAGATGCCGTCGCCGGGGGCGTCATGAGGCACGCCGGCCGAGGCGTCCAAGTGTTGGGTGTTGAGCAAGGGGAGCACGCAGCCGTGACCGTCGTTGCGGTCGAGGAAGTAGGAGGCGGGTTGGTTTTGGAAACCCCCGGAAGTGTCGAGGTTGGCGCAGCGGTTGTTGAGGCCGCGGAGCTTGGCAAAGAACGTGTTGGTAAGGCCAGCGTCCCAGTAGATGGGCCCGTTGTCGGGAAACTGGTAGCGGCCGACGAGGTAGCGCAGAGGCAGGAAGATGACCTCCCCCGGGTTCTCAGCCATGAACTGGTTGATGTTGGCGATGATGTCGTCCAGGCTCTCGCCCGTGTTGCCGATGGCTAGCGACGCCGTCTCGTCGTTGACGTGCAAGGCCCAGAAGCCCCTGACAGTCGCAGCATCGCCGTTCTCGTGCACCGAGGCGATACGTAGGTCGAACCACCGGGACCCCGCGCGGAGTTGGTCGTAGATGTTGACCCCCTGGGTCTGCGTGTTGGCCGCGCTGCCGATGCTGGTGATCTCGTCCGAGATGGTGCTCATCCCGGCGTCGTGCGAGCCCGGCACAATAAGGTGTCGCAGGGGCCGGTCCCGGATCACATCGTACAGCTCATGCATCCAACCGCCCGTACCGTGCCGCAGCGACGCCTGGAACCCGTACTTATCGCTCCCAGTGATCACCAACGACACAGCCGTTTCGCCGCCGGGGAAGACATACTCGCGCTGCCCGAGCTCCATGCCGCTGAGGTCCAGCATCACTCGCCTCCGGTCGCCCGACGTGTACGACTTGATCCGCAGCGCAAACGTCTTGCTCGTGCCATCGACTATATAATACGCCTCGCCCGCATCGTCCCCCGTGTCGATGGTGCCGCGGTACTGGATGGCGTTTTGCCTCGCGCGGCCCTGCGGCACGTCGCCAAAGTCAAACGTGTTCATCTGGTACGCGTGCGTCGAGTCGAGGTGGAACCGATGCGGCGTCAGGTTGACTACCGTGACGTAGAACTTGGTGCTTAGCCCGCCCACTACCGGGTTCAGCTGCTCGTACGGCTGGTGACTAGCCGCTGGAACCGTTTCGGTGCTGTACGTGCGGTCCGATGCCTGGCACGCATCGTCGGCCTGGCCGCGCGCGAGCTGCCACGCAGAGCCGGCCAGCAAGGCTAGTAAGGCGAGAGCTCGCATCGTCGTCGTCGGGACTCCGCTCCGTGGCGCAAAGACAGGTAAGGTATACTAATAAGGAGACTAGGGACTTAGGTATGCCCTAGACGGTATCCCCGAACCTGCGAAGTGAGCTCCGTGCAAGTGATACGGTTGCGTACCTTCAACAACAGCATGATGGAAGTCGCGGCCGGGACGGATGCGCCCCCTAATATAAGGTCATATACCGACCCGAACTTCCTCCCGCACGCAGGCACGCAGGTACGCACCGCACGATATTGCTGCTTGGCCCCATTCGCCATGGCCCGTCTCCCATTTCCCATGTGGCGGTTGTGCCTGACCACTCGGTCAGTAGCCTCAATATCCCCCAAATGCCACCCTCTCACCACAACCCCCTCACCATATCCCACCATACCTCCTAAGGTAACGCAACCACATCGGCGCAAGCCACAGCTAGCAGCCAAATCACCTCCCCCTTTGGCCACGGGGCGTTGGCCACGGGGATTCGGCCGCGGGAGCCTGGGCTGGGCACGGCACATCTCTGCATTTCTGCCGGTTTAGATCATTCAGCCTCCAGCCCGACCAATCGCCAGTCTTCCCGCCCCCAAGCCTTTGTGCGCTCCCGTTCCTCACACCCGATTCGATACCGCCGACGCAGTAACGTTTAAGCTCACAAAGGGCTTTAATTGAGTGTCTCTTGGGATCTCAAGGGATCGTCGGGCCTGGCCATCGGCGGCCGAGACCTACCCGGTCACCAGGCATCTTCGAGTAGGCCCTTTTTGTGTGTGCATACATACACTAAATAAAGTGAAGTAGAAAAAGCGAGACATGTCGCATTGTGATAGCTAGTGGGAGTTACCGTCAAGTCACCTTCCCATTTGCGATGCGGAAGGAGGGGGGTGGGAATGAGGGGGAGTTCTCTTTCTTTCACATGTCTTCGTCTTCATATTTGACAGGTTAGTCTCGATCGCGTGTAGGGAGGATCGGGTCGCGATCACGTAGCTGCGACAGTCACCGAGAGCTGGGAGGGGCAATTGGCCCGGAGGATTGGTTGCAGTTTTGAGCCGGCCCGTCCAACGGTCCTTCTCGTCGGGTTGGTATAATTCATGCATGAACGATGGGAAATGGACCACCGGCGGGAAGACAGGTCCCTTCCTTTCGAACGTTGCGTTTTGAGTTGATGGCCCAGATTGTCCTGCCTAGGAAGTGTACTTTGGGGGGTCTTGGCCCGCCTTCCTTCCAAAGTCGCGCCTTGCCAAGTTGAGAAGGGATCTCCAAGCTTTTGATGGCAGGTGAGGGGGTCGTTTGACTTGAGGTGCAACAACAAAGTCAGGTTGCTTCAAGTGCGGTGCGGGGTTATGATCTTTGTCATGTGTGTGCCTCAGGTGGTCGGTTAGATGGCGAGTGTTTGAGGGAAAGATTTTGGAGAGAGAAATGGGGTTTCGGGATCTGGGTTGGTAAAAATTGTACCTGCTGCGGCAGTCGTGCCTGCCTTGCATTGCGTCTGCATTCTGCATGCAAAGTCACAGAGGTCCAAGACCTGACTGACATCAACAATTCATCATTTATCTACAGGTAGGTCAGTGCAATAATAGACACAAAAAGGAAGTCTACCACTGGAAATGTCACCATCGAAGGATCCTCTTTTAATAATAGGCAATAGCAAAAGTGAAAAAGAAACTCTCCCGCCGGGAATTGAACCCGGGTCTCGAGCGAAGTCAGTTCTTAGGTGACAAGCTCACATACTGACCACTATACTACGGAAGATTGGCTGATGTGTGCACCAGCTGTAGTGAGGAGCGATGCTGGTCGGTCCACTACTGGGGTATATCAAGGAGACCCGGATGTCGACACCCAGACGGAATTGTTTTTACCCCTTTTTCGTCCCCCTCCCCCGAAGGTAAACATTTCCACATTTTGAACACACCACGGAGTTGGTGAGTGCAAATGTGGTAAAGACTAGCCAACGTGTTTAGCAATAAGCTATCCTCTGTCCAAAAACAATTCTTAAAAAACTTCTACGCCGCCTTTCCCAACTCCCTCTATCCCGTCGAGCATGTCCAACCGAACCAGCTCTCACATTCTCCCAGTAGCAACACGTCATCCCCCCCAAACCCCACATCAAGCCCACGCCCCAACCAAACTCATACAAACAGCCCCCAACAGCACCAACCCACACGCGACCACCCGCTTCCTCCCCCTTAGGACCGCCCAGCTCTGATCGCTCAAAAAGTCCTCCGCCAACAACTCAATCAGCGCGGCAAACACCAATAACCCCGACGACACGGCGTTCATGGTGCCGACTAGGATCAGGCCGAACTCGGAGTCGGGGCTGTAGAGACTGTGGGTTGCGAGGCCGATGGCTTGGCCCATGGGGGTTCTGCGGGGGATGTGTCAATCAACGTGGAGTTGGGACGGGCGATAGATAGGTTGGATGGCAGGAGATAAAAGGGTGGCGGTGGGGAGTGACTTACGTGCAGCCGTAGGCAAGGACCATGAGCCAAGGCTGGAGGGTCTTTTTAGGCCATTTGATAGAGGCGATGCGGGCGCCGAGGGCGAGGCCTTCGAAGGTTTCTTTGGAGGGTTAGTCAGTCATTGAGGACTTGCGTGTGCTGAGATGCTGAGAGCGGTGGAAAGGGGGTTTGGAAGGACTGCACTCACGATGAAAAGCAATGGCAATCAGCAACACGACAAAATTTCCTCCCACTGCGACGCTCAGGGCCATGCCGATGAACACGCTGTGAAAGAGGATGCCGACTTCCAGCAGCATGCACTGCAGGATACTCTTCTTGTGAAGCTGTTCTTCTGTGAGAGCGCCTCCCAGCTGGGCTTCCACCTGTCCGAGGGACTCTTTGGAGGCCGTGACCTGCATGTCGACGGCTTCCGAGTCAACTTCTTGCCGCTCATGTCCCCGAGCAGGCTCAATACTCGCCCGGCTTGTCTGACGGGCCGTCTCAGATGGACGACGGGTGATGGCTGCGACGACAGCCGCGTTGCTGCAGTGCCCGCCGCTCATTGAGGCATGTCTTTTGTGTCTAATCTGAGGCTGAGGCCCGGTATCCCCCGCGCTGCTTCCATCGCTATTACTTCTACCCTCCCCGCCGGCGGTCCCCTTCGTTGGTGGCGCCATAAACGTCCGCGCCGGGCTAAAAATCATCTCGATCACGCTAACAAAAAAGATCCCCACGAGCGCAATCGCGCCCGGCATGGCGGGGTAATCCGTCGTCCAGAAACTCGACAGACACGGGTTGCCCAACGAAATGAACGCCGTGGGCAGTAGATGCACAAACGCGGTGGCCAGCAGCACGCCAGTGCCAAAGTGGCGGACGGCGAAGAAGAAAGGCTCGGGGATGCGTAGCACGGGGAACTTGGCGGCGAGCATGGGGACGGCGGAGGCGGCGCTCGAGACGGTCAGGATGATGAGCAGCGCTCCGACATGGAGGGGGGTGTTGTACTCGGCGCCGGCGGTGCTGCCGGCACAGGTGGGCTGGCGGGGGGTCAAGTTGCGGGGGCTAACGAGGGCCGGAGCGGGATCGGCGTCAACTCGTCGGACTTCCACCGGTTCGGTCCCGTTCGCAGACCCATTGACTGGTCTCATAGTCCCTAGTAGTGGGAAAAGTAGACTCCCAGCTCCATGGACGACAATCGACCCGACGACGACCGACGCGAGCCAGCCGAGCCACCCCGATGGGGGGCGGACCCGGCCGCGAGAAAGACAGACTTGGCCTTCACCACCAAGCGCTGTCCTGGGGGCAATGGGCAGGCCTTGAGTGTACAGTTAGTGTCTGGTCCAAGAGAGAGAGGTCATTATCATGAGAAGCAAAACATACGGTTCGACCGCCTGCCCACTGCGAAAGGGCCCCCTATGAATCCTTCACGTTCGCGATGGTACACCTGGCCATCACACGTGTGTTTTTCGTCAATTACCAGTCCTAAGCCGTTAGCCGTCCCAGCATCCGCGTGGCGATGTTCGCGGGCGTTGGCGAGACCGTTGAGGTCCTGGCGGGTGGTCAGATCCGGGGCTAGAAAGGGCGGGTTCTGGTTCCAGGTGGGATGCTCGAGATCATCTTCGGTTCTGGACGGGCGGTTCATGATCGGTTGTGTTGTAAGTTTGAGGTTTAAGTTTGACCAATAGGATCATGTGTCTTGTCTTTACTTTATTTAAGGCTGGGCTGGGCTGGCGTTAGTGAGGACGGGCGGTGGAATTAAGGATGGAGATGAAGATTATGTAAATTCTAGGATCGAGGTTTTCGGGACGGACTGAGATGAGTGAAGTGTCTGTTTGAAGGTGCGTCACTGACGGAATGGCGGGTGCCAAAATCGTGAATTTTTAGTGGGTCGCGGCAGTGGAAACGCCGCTAACACCCGGCGCCCGCCCCGGACTGGCCCAGGCCTGATCCGATGCCTGCAGGGGTCCGCACGGCTTCAGGGCATTTTAGAGGCACTCAGGGCAGTGGCGCTCGGGAGTTCCAGCGAAGCTTCGGCAAGAACCTTGACGGCTCGGGAAGACACGGGGAATCTACGGCAAGAATGACAACTTCCACCTTCTGGTTGGAGGAACTCGTAACTTGGGCACATGCAACGATTTTTACCTTCAGTTTTTGGAGACTGCCGCATTTTGGAGAATTGTTGATCAGCAATCTTTTCACTGGAATAAGAAGCTCCCGCCGCTATCTGAGAGGCGGTCACCGTTTGATCACGCCATTGACGCTAGGCTTAACGACGTTTGGACAGTACGGCGAGGGCATGTCTCATTCTATCGTGCCTCGTGGGGGGTGCAACGATTTGAGAGCTGAATCAACTTCAACCCGGCGACTGACTAGGTGATAGCTTGTCGACTACAGATTTGTTGATGGAAACGGGATGGCAGACTACATGTCTCGTATAACTCCTCCCCACTAACGTTAATCATCATTGAAGTTTGGGAGCAAGTACCTAGTCTCAGCTCATGCCCCCGGAGCATGTTGGCACTCGTGGAATCATTACCTCAGGCACGTCGGGTAGTTTCTTGATAGAACGGGACTTCAAAAGACACGTCCAACTGGGCCATTGCCTCGAGCCGGTCGTCTCCTGTTTCGCTTGTACTCTATGGCTCCTGGAAATGATGAGGATGCCATGGAACCACAAGGTTGAATGTACGAGGGATGAAACTCACGAGTGATGGGTACCTTACTTAGCGACCGCAAACCTAAACCCGAGCAGCGAGAAACTCCATTCCTCAATCACTCAACAAGCTAAAACCGAGCTCAATATCACCTCGGTATCAAGTACCTGGGGTTGGGTGGGTAGGCACCTGGGAAGTGCCTAAGGATTTGGCACTGAGGGGAAATGCTTCAGCGTAACGGCGCTCTTGAGTTTATGTTGAGTTTAGTACCTAATGACCGGCTAAGATGTGCATCCACAACACTGACAAGGTCGTTGAATCAAGAGGTGCAGTAGTTTGTTTGCCGAAGGGAGAGATGCCGCCGGAACGGTGCGAATTCAATAGGGCCACGGACTTGAAATCATGATCAGGCTTCCCTCGTCACCACAAAGAGCTTAGCCGTGTTGGTTGAGCCTCAAAGTTCAGGATCCGAGGGATGCCCAACTTAAAAGGAGAGCAGGAACCCCTCGCCCAACTCTCTTTGCTCTTGTACCTACAATCACCTTTCCGTTAAGCGCCCTGCACCCCCACAATAACCTCCCATATTCAGGCGGCCCAGCTTTTGCAAAATTAGCAACCGAAGATTCGTATTGAAGGGGTTGTCAGCATTCACTCTCTTTCTGCCGGCCTTCACTACCTGTGGGTTGTCAAACTCCGAAGTACGACCACCCATCAGTTCCACCAAGATGAGCCACTCAGTCGCAGACAGCACGCTTCTGCAATCCATTGTCGATGCCCACCAGCCTGACTTTTCCCTGTATGCAGGTTTCTACCGCGATGTCCACCAACACCCTGAGATATCCGCCATGGAGGAGGACACGGCCAAGAAAGTAGTAGCGCACCTCGAGCGACTTGGATACACCGTCCATACTGGAATCGGCGGCCATGGCGTTGTTGGAGTGCTGCAGAATGGGAATGGGGGCAAGAAGATCCTGATGCGAGCAGAACTCGATGCCTTGCCCATCCAAGAGCAGACAAACCTACCCTACCGGAGCCAACGCCGCATGATCGACCGATACGGCAACGAACGACCCGTGATGCACGCTTGCGGGCACGACATGAACATGGCGGCGCTTCTTGCGGCCGCCGATCTGCTCAAGTCCGCTTCCGCGAAATGGACCGGCACAATCCTCATTCTCTTCCAGCCGGACGAGGAGGAAACAAGCGGGGTGTGGGCTATGGTGGACGACGGCCTTTAGGACCGTGTTCCCGTCCCCGACCTCATGTTGGGTCAGCACGTGGTCCCCGCCCGCGCGGGCACCGTGGCCATCAAACCCTCCGGACCTGCGTGTCACGGGGGGCCTTGCGAGAACACCGTCAACCCTCAGATCTGCGTCGACCCAATCCCGCTGTCCATGAAAATCGTCTCGGAGCTCCAGGACGCTGTCACCAAGGAGATCGGGCCCGACCAGGATGCCACCGTTGCTTGTTGGGGCTTCTGGGCGGGCGAGCCGGGAAACGACTACGTCGCGTATGCCGACATGCTGCTCGACATTAAGACGGTGAAACCGGAGATACGACGGCGGGTCATTGACTTGATCAAAGAGAAGTTTCAAAACGATTGTCGGGCCGCCGGCGTGCCGCGCGATCCCGAGTTCAACATCACCGTGCGTGCCCCGCTGACGAGTAACCACGACGACGTCGGCGGCCCCATCGCACACGTCTTCCGGGCCTACTTTGGAGAGAAAATGACGGAAATGGCATTCACCCGCGCCTGCGAGGACTTTTCAGTCCTGGGAGAGGTTCACGACGTGCCGTATGCCTACTGGAATTTCGGAGGAACTCACGAGGATGTTGCCGAGCCCGTACCGACCAACCACTCGCCCTTTTTCGCACCAGAGGTCGATTTGACCCTCAAGACGGGCACGGATGCCATGGCACTTGCAGCTTTGACATTTCTAGTGGCAGAAACCTGAGGAACCTGAGGTAGACCAGAGTCTAAGACCCCTCATGAACAGGGATCCGTGGACAAGAGAAAAGGAGGCTTGAGAAAAGTTTTCAGGGGAAGATAAACTTTGATTCATGCCTGACCTTTCTGATGTCTTCCGTTTCAAATTGCTAACGAACGTGAAACGTAATCTATCCCGGTACTCTCCCGGGCCCGAAATTCCAACCCACTCCGTAACGAAATCACTCCGTAACAGCACCCAAACACCCTCAAAACCAGGCCCTAAAAGAAGAAAAGCCACCTCCAAAACTCCATCAACCGGCCTGCTCATCTCAAGACCACCCCAAATCCGTTTGCTCGATCCGGAAAGCCCCAAACACAACCCTCACATCTACACCCCAACCCAAACCCCCATAACCCCAACAACCACTACGCCCACTCCCATCCCCATACTCGGCCCCACAACCGCCCCGGCATTATGGTGGTTGTTATTGTTGTTGTGGTAATAGTTGTTGCAGTTGTACTTGCACTTGCGCCATTTGCGCCTGTGTACCTCACCGTGGCCGTTTTCGTTGCTAGTGCTGCTAGAGTGAGGGTCGCGGGTTGCAAGGTTGAGAGCGGCGTTGAGGGGATTGGGGAGGACGAAGGCGGTTGTTAGGGAGAGGAGGGAGAGCAGGGTGAGGAGGAGGAACTTCATTTCGTTGGATTTGCTGGGTTTATTCTCTTATGTTGGTTGGTAGGTACCTTGTTGTATGCTCAACCGATGATTGTGGTGGAATTGTGCGTTGGTTGTATCTGATTCGGGTGTTGTGATGATGTCGGCTACAGTAGTAGTTTAACTTTTGTAGGACATCGATGCTGAATGAGAAGATGATCCGAACTGATTGATCCCCCTGACAAGAGATACCGCACAATCTTATAACCCGCCGATTCCCTTCTTCCATCTAAATTCCACACCAGCTCCTCTCGCACGACCCCAACATCAGACCGACCCCAGACCATATCCATCCATCCATGGTCAAAACAACCCGACCAGCCTCAACCAAACAATCGAAACAATCCCATCTTTTCCCTCGCCTTAATCCCGCATTCTGATTGGATACTCTCCATCAGCCCGACGGCGCAGCACCCAGGCGGGCCGTTTTAAGATCGGCAGAAACCCGGTCTTCCGACCTGCTTGGCCGGCCCGGGCCGAGACCACCGGGGATCGTCTCAATGGGCCGGGTGGGGGCGGGGCCGGAAGGGATCGATTGAGACAAATTCAAAAGGGAAACCATACTTAGGTAATTATCATGTGGTTCATTTCTTGGTGGGTTGGGTCATGACCTGTGGCTGAGCGACTTCGGACTTCTGTTTTCGGAAGTAAATGATTTGGATGCTGAGGTGTAATAATAATTCGATATACCCTCAAATGGACGGCTGCGAAATGGGGTCGTGTTTGAGGTCAGGTTTCCTCGAAGCTTTGGGCAAAAGCGCAGTTGGATTATTTTCACCGTTTCTTGGATAATTATTGAGGAAGGAAGAAAATAATTAATCCATCGGGCGGCGGAATACAGTTGCAATAATTGAATTGGCGGTGATGAGGTTTCGTTTCTATATTGCAATCAAATACATCTCTCATTCCAAGTAAACTTATCCCAAGTCGAAGCTTTCTGTCACTCCCCTGTTACTTTCCCCTCTATCCCGAGATATCATCCATTCCATTTTGCCAGTGACCCCATTTGTCAGGACGCCCTTCAGGATGAGGGGCCATGTGCTCGTCGCCACCTACTGACTCCTGCCACTGGAATCTAACACTGTCACCTCCCCGCGGGATCCCGAACTGGCCGCGTTCGTCTTCGTCGCCGTTTCCCTAGATCCGTTCCGGGACGCCTTTAGGGCTGCCAAACTAACTGCGTTCGTCATCGTCGCCGTTTCCCTATTAGATCCATCCCAGGCCATTACAGCGTTCCTGCGCATCTCTCGTGACAATGGTTGTCCTTCCACGCCCTCCGTCGTTTCCGGTGCAGATTCCGTGAGTTTGTCGCAAGCCAGTATCGCCCTTCGGAGCTCGGATATGGTGATACGGAGCTCGGGATTGTGTGTGAACACGCGGGCAAAAAGATCCGTCGCACCGTCTGTCAGAGTGAACAGGGGTCCCAGGAATTGTGGGTTTTGTACGACGTATGTGTCATACAGGAGGTCGTCGAGCGAGGCACGGGCCCATAAACACGCTCCAGTCGTAAGTTTCAAGAGCATAACTCCGAGAGCCCAGACATCGGCTGGGGCACATTCGTAGGACGACCGCCCAGGGGCATACGATTCCCAACATTCTAGTGGTTGGTTATACAGCTTAGCAAACCGCTTTGCAAATTGAAGGGTGGAAGGGCAACATACCAGGTGCCATGTATGACGGTGACCCATGATCAAAATCCTCACTTCTCTTGTTAGTGGTAGCCATGCCAAACCCGGCCAGCTTCAACCACACTCCTCCATTCGTTACAAAAACATTTTCCGGTGTCAGGTTTCGGTGGTAGATACCGAGGTTGTGGCAGTGCTCGACAGCATCAAGCAACTGGAGGAAGAGGCGCTTGTCTAACTCGTCTTGGCCGGCAATGATATCTTTATCGTGCTCGGTAATGTAGTCGTCCAAATTCGATTCCGGGAAAGAGCTCAGGATCATATACCAGTGCTCGGACGTGTCCACAACTTTCCCAATTGACAGAACGTTAGGGTGTGCTGATGCCAAATGGTGTATCCTGATCTCATTTGGCTGTTCGGTCTTAACATTGCGCATGCCTAGAGGTGATTCAATGCTAAACTTTTCAAAGCATTTTACCACGCATTTTCCTGACTGCACAGTATCGATGGCCTCATATATCGCCACCCCTGCCTTCTCCTTAAAGTCTAGGAGGCTGGTAAGTAGCACCGACGGCGTAATATACTCGCCCACCATCTCCTCTAGGCGGAGGATTCTGTCGGACTGCGGTGACTTCAGAAGCGCCACAATATTACTGTGTCCCCCGGCTTCGGCCGCTGAGATAGCACTGCCCCAAGTCTCTCCGCCCGCCAAGACGTCCGCACCTTCTCCTAGCAATCGTCGTACCTCGTTGATGTCCCCCGCAAAGGCAGCTACATGGAGTGGAGGATCCGGGGACCAATTCGGTTCCGCGTTATTGGCATCCGAGGTGGACTCCAGAACTTGGCTCGGCAGTGCTGCGTTCGAACTGCCGCGGCTGCCACCTCCCTGCTCGTGCTCCTGTTCCGCTCCTGGGTCAATTGTTGATCGTGAAGCAGCGAAAAGCGCGAGTTGTTCCATGTGGGAGGCCACATGCCTCCGGAATTGGGTACGCGTCACGACGAGGACGTCTGCCGGGGGAACAGTACGATTCCCCTCGCTCCCTGTGGTCGACTCATTGTTGTCTGAGTTGTCGTTCCGCATGGCAACCCGAATCTTCTGCTCCCACTCGTCGCAGAAAGGACAATCGGCCGCGGGAATAAGATCTAGTGCGCGGCGACTGGCCTGGTCTAAGAGCCGGGTTTCGGACTCGGAAAATCCGGGGTGGGCACCCTGAACGTGTTCTTTGAAGGAGTCGGCCGATCGGAAGGTACCGGAACCACAAAGCGTACAGGACCAGGTGCATCGATGGTTTTGCAGTTCGTGCTCGAACCAAGTGTTGCTGTCTGCAAAGAGCTGGAGGTCACACTCGGCGGGGCCCATTGTGCAGACATACGATTTGAGGTCGCTGAACGCGTGACGTCTTCATGAAAAGAAGTCCGGGGGGTTAGTGTTATATTGGTAAGGTAATAAATAGTTATAGCGATGATTATGAACCGTTAGGTAGTGGTTGGGGCATACATACCTCCATCCCTTGTCCCGCTTGAACCTTTGAATGATATGGCAAAAAGGGCACTCAAAATCGGCCGTGGGGTTGTCCTTCGTAAGAGTTTGAAGGGTTGGTAACTCCAACACCACATCATCCCCCGGTGCCACGTCAGAATGCGCGGCCGAGGTGTACGACACCCCGTCGTCTTCCGGTCCCTCCTGGACGATGTCTAACTGCCCGGCAAACAGGGTGGACGCTGTAGTCCCCGGTTCTGTAATTCCCGCCTGGGACATGCCACTATCCACACCCAGCGGCAGATGCGGCCCAGATCTGCTCGTGCCGCTGGAGATATTAAGCGGCAGGTTTAATGTTTGGTTGGGGTTGGAATTGGAATTGACGCTGTTGTCGTCCTGGTGCGCCAAGGAGTCCTGGTGTTCTCTGCAATACCGTAGATATTGCCGTCTCAGTGTGATGGCTCGGCCCAGCCTTCTAGCCAGCCATTCAGAACCTGGCCTTGCTAGCTTCGGGTATTTCTCCCGAGTGTGATTGATGTCAAACTGATCCATAAATGTATCCCGTGATCTCTGGAGCGCAGTCTGGAAGCGATCCCTCGAACTGGCATTCCTAATGAGCGTCGAGGTTTTGAGTAAGCCGCGGCAACATTCGACGGCCGCACCGAGGATTTCGCGTGCGTCATCTTCAGGGACTGGTATCGGCGGAGGCACACTGAAACCAGGGTCATCTGCATTGATGTCGGTGGAAAGGGCGATCGGATCCCTGGGCTCTTCGGACACGGTCTCAAGCACTCGAATCAGTTAGGTACCGCGATCACTTTCCAGAATCAGGTCGGTACATTCCCTGGTGAGTAGTCCGTAGGGAATGGATCATATCTACTTACCGTCAGTGAGAGCATCCGCCAGGTCGTTTAATAGTTCGCAAACCCAATCTCGAATCTCGGGGGCATCCCGAAGGCGTGACTCAAGAGATAGTTGAGACTGTGGGGGTTGGAAAGCGCCAATATTTCTGGCCCAAAGAGCAAATCTCTCTGAAACATCCGTGGCAGCTTCTGCAATGACGGCGGTTATTTGTGGGTGCCTCTTGATGGATTCAACTTGGCTATTTATCGCCGTGGATTTGGATAATATGGACGTCATTCCCGCAACAAAGTCCCTGCTCGAGGCCCGGGGAGTTGCTTGACAGTGTTCCAGTTACCGCTGTCACTAGAAGTGAAAATTGGAGACGACGTATTGCAGAGGAAATTCTTGGGTGGCTGCCGGTTGTGATTAGCTGGAGCTGCAGCTTCGCTTCGGCCCCGCAGGACAACTAGGTGCGTCCAGTTACTCCAGTCTGCCTTGCCGCCTGCTTCTCCCCGAACAAGCGAGACAACCCCGCTCCGGTGAGGCTTCACAAGTTGAGGCAGGTGCCACCTAGAGAAGCCGCTCTGGAATCCTGGGGCTGTTTAATCTCACTAACCTTTTCGCGCTCCTGTTAGTCACGAACTTATACCGATTGACCCATCCTTCACGGCATGACAGTGGATAATCATGTCAGGGTTCGAGATTGCCGGCGTTATTCTGGGCGCCTATCCAATCCTCATGTCCGCGCTTAAAGGATATGGGGAGCTGGCCAGAAAAGTCGGGGTCTGGAACAACATCCGCCAAGAATACCAGAAATGCAAAAACGAAATCAACGCCCAGAACGTAGCCTTTATTGGAAATCTACGGCGGTTACTCCTCACCATTCGCGTGGACGATGTGACGATCTCTTGCCTTTTAGCCGACCCGGGAGGGCAGGAATGGGGGGACGCGGATCTGGCACAATTGCTTGAGAAGTATCTACAAGACTCACACGATGTGTTCCTGCAAACTATCGAAGATATGAATCGCGTCATGATGGAGTTGAAACGGGAGATAGTCATCGATGCGGAAAATCTGCGACAGAAAGTGGAAGCGACCAGGGTGAGTGATCTACCTTGGTGTTCATTGCCCATTCAGGTCATACTAGCAAGGCCACGGGTGGTGTAGCTGATTAAGATAGTCAGCGGAGTTGTCGACTCGACTCAAAGAAGCTTTCAGGAAACTCGGCACGACGAGGGACTACCAGTTGTACCGGATGCAGTTTACCCTAGGAGAAACCACACGAAAGCGGCTTTTTGAGGAAATTAAGAGTTATAACGACCGACTTCGAAATCTCCTTGAGACCAGCAGTGCTATGTCCCAAGCGCAGAAGTCTAGAGATACAGTTAGAAAGGCTCGCGAAGACGCCTTAGTTTGTGGGCTTTGGAAACGTGCCGACCAACTGTACAGCGTTCTCTCCGAGGCTTGGAACTGTAACTGCCGGAAGCATCACCATGCACATATGATGCTGCAGGACCGGCACCGACCGTCTTCTGAGCCGCATTTCCGGCTTCTGCTGTGGTCCAGTTCGCCTCACCTGCCATCTGACCAGACCCCTCAGCCTTTGCTCTGCCGCCCTGTTCGAGTCGAGATCTCCAACGAGCTTAACATAACAGGGATTGTGCCCATCACAGTCGACGCAACAACCGCCTTACGCCCAGGCACATCCCCAGCACACAGAACTGCCACACCGCTCCGGCCCAGTACGGCCTCCAGCAAACAGCAGAAACAATTCCTACGGGCAAGGTTCATAAGAGGCCCAGGGTATGAAATGACGACAAATGCCTCCCTCCATCAGCCTTGAGTCTATGTACTAACGCCGAATAGAGTCCCACTAATTACAACCACCTTGACTGAGAACAACCCGAACCCAAGAACGGAAGCCCATGAATTGGCACAGCGAGAGCACCAGCAACAGGTTCCTCAAATTCCAAGTCTCTGCAGCACACTCCGTCAAAAGCAGCCCCCCCCAACACGCTGCCACGGGTATTTACTTGACGCGGCGGGCACCAAGCGGTATTACCTACATGCGATCGACCATGCAGCGGATACGGAGAATAGCACCCCCAGTGATTCAAATCCGAGCAAACCAACGGCCATTACGCTCGAAACCATCCTCCGTGATTCGAAAACCCCATTAACCCGACTGCAGCGGTTTTCTCTAGCCGTCACCGTCGCCTCGTCATTCATCCAATTTGCCGGTACGCCATGGCTCCAATCCCGTTGGGCCAAGTCCGATGTGGTGTTTTTCCCCGATCCGGATGACCCACGCGCCCGAGGTGTACTTCCCGAGCAGCCGTTTGTCAGCCGGGATTTCCTCATCGACAACTCTGCTCCTCAAGTGCCAGCTCCAGCCTCACCACAACTCAGAGTCGCCGACCGGATTATCGACGGATTGGAGTCCCTGGGTATAGTCCTACTGGAACTGTGCTTTGGTAAACCGATCGAGCAGCACTCGTCCTGGCCGTCGATAGCGCCAACCGGGTCGAGTCTGCTGGCGGCACTGGAGTGGTTAAAAGAAGTCGCCGAAGAGGCCGGGCCCGAGTATGCCGATGCCGTCGCGTGGTGTCTGATAGGCGGTCGGACAATCTCAACGGATCGCGGGGACGGCTGGAGGGCGATCATGTCGGACCGTGTTGTCAAGCCGTTGGGACAGTGTCGAAGTTATATTGCGCCTGTGAGGTAGGAAATAGAGGGACTGGACAGGAATGACAAGCATAGATATTTCCCAGGTTAAAGGTACATTTGGCAACATCCTGTACCACAGCGTTGCAAGCCTGCAGCAAAATCAGGATAACGACCGCAATTTAAGAATTTCAAGAATAAGTGAATGGAAAGGGTGGTATTGTGTAAATACCATGTTACCTCAACACCATTCAGACTGCCATAGTACATCTCGAGATCAGGTCTTGGAATTTCTGTTGAATTTTCTGAGCCGGCGGGTGTCTTCGCAACAGCCCAGCTCTGATTTTCAATTGTCATTACTGTGTAATTATAGTTAATAATTACATACCACTCGACATTGTGCTTGGGTAAATGGAATGGTGATAACTATCTGTTCCTTGGAGATGTGTTTGGCGGAGGGTTGTGGTTTGGGCCCCAGTAATTAATTAATTAGGTACAGTACTTGCTAATTAAGTTGGGAGGTTCACAAGTAACTATGCAATGCAACTCCCCGTTTTGTTTTCTTATCGACTCAAAAATACAACGAGTTAGACTTCATCCAACCCAGGTCTCGGTCCTCGCACTTCCCGTGACGTCACATTGCTGGGATTAGCTTCATCCCAAAATAACAGAGCCCTCGTTGCCTAGTGTTCTGCGGTTAGTAACGAAAAACTTACAACTCCAATTAAAATTCCTTGCTAAGCATTTACAGCCCACCTTATCCCACTCAAGCTTCCCCTCCATCTCACCTCATCGCCCAAAACATCCCAAATCTCAGCAAATCTCCTTTCCCCTTCCTTTGTACCCTCACCGGCCTCATTGGCGTGACTCAGCACGGCAGTCAGACGGAAAACCCGCAGCCGCAGCGCCACTGCATACCGGCGCATCCCCACAAATTATCTCCGACGAGTCAACGACAATGTTGACATGGGGGTAAGACAGGCGACTCGCGAGCAAAGGAAGCCGCAATTCTGCATTCCCAAAATCCACCCGTCTCTGAGAAACCCGATTCGCTTGGGCGCAAACCGAGATTTGTTTCACTGCATTGCAACTCTATTGGACCACCGCAGGGCCTGCCCCGACCGACGTGGTGCTTTGCGGACCAGGGTGTCATGTTTTGATGCCTGGCTTGCGTTGTGGGAATGTATGCCTGTCGGAGATCTGTGAAGGTGGGAACATCCACGAATATTAATTAATTAACCTTCGTATGTTCCCCCATTGCTTGTGGGCTTCTTCAACCGTTTTTAACCTTATTTTTTGATACAAAAAAAAGTCCGACGCATGGCATAACCTCATCACCAACAATGCCATCACTCACATCCCCCACCACCTGGGGCCTCCTAGCAGCCCTCATCGGCCTAACCAGCATCCTCCTCACCGTCATTCCACTCCCACCCACTCTCCTCGCCTCCCTACCCTTCACCATCCCCCCTTCTATTACTATCACCATCCCCTTCCTATCCCCAGTACTATCCCAACAACCCATCCACCCCCTAACCGCCCACCTCTCAACCAACGCCCAACTCCATCTTCCCACGGACCCTTCCTACCCGCACTCTACGCACCGTTGGTCCGCTTCACCTCGCCAATCCCCCGCTCCGCCGTCCTTGGTGGTCCTGCCGGCTACGGAAGAGGATATTGTTGCGACTATTCAGTACGCGAATGAGAATGGGATTCCGTTTCTCGCGACGTCCGGTGGACACGGGACGACGACGTATTTATCTCAGTTTGGCAGCGCCGGGGATGGGAAGAAGGACGAAGCACCCAGTGGGATCTTGATTAACCTGCGGCAACTCAACTCCGTCGCTCTCTCCGCCGACGGGGCCACGGCTACCGTGGGTGGTGGGATCCTCACGCACGAGCTGATCACCGCGCTGTGGGCCGACAACAAGCAGACAACAACAGGGATTTGCAGTTGTGTGTCGTTTGCGGGGCCGGCGCTGGGCGGCGGGCATGGGTTGTTGCAGGGGCAGTATGGCCTTGCGGCGGATCAGATTGTGGGGATGAGGGTTGTGTTGGGGAATGGGGAGGTTGTTGATTTGGAGGATCCTGCGCTTGCCAAAGGTGAGGGGAAGGCGGAGCATGAGGATTTGTGGTGGGCGATGAGGGGGGCGGGACATAATTTTGGGGTGGTGAGTGAGTTTAGGTTGAAGGTGCATGATGTCGCGGAGGATAGGAAGATGTGGGCGTATGAGGTGTTTGTGTTTCCTGGGGAGCGGCTGGAGGAGGTGTTTACTGTTTTGAAGGGGTTGATGGAGGAGCAGCCGGCGTGGGTGACACACTGGACGATGTGGGGGGATGACCCGGTGAATCCTACTGGGAAGGTGAGTGTCTAAGGATGGTATCAAAAGTTTGGGTTGAGAAAAGAATCACTTACACGAAGGAACAGCCCGGTATCTCATCGATCGTCTTCTACAACGGCCCCCTGGCTGATTCCCAGGCTTACACGGCCCCCATCCAAGCCCTGAAGCCCGTCGGCTACGTCTCGGGATCCGCGGAGTACCCCGACGTCAATGCCGTTGTCGGAACTGCCAAGGACAGCCCGATCTGCCAGGCCAAGGGCACGGTCGGCCTGCGTGCCGTTGACGTGGACGAGTACGATCTTGCGGGCCTGCGTAAGGCGTTTGATATCTTGGAGGAGTCTATTGCCTCGGACCCGGCGCTTGGTGCGTCGTTTGCTATGCTGGAGGGGTACTCCGTCCAGGCGGTTCAGGCTGTGCCAGCGGAGAGAAGTGCGTTCCCGCATCGTGATCTTAGGCTGATGCTGTAAGTTGTCGATTATTTGGTCTGACTTGAACTCCGAGATGCTGACAGAATATTTTAGGGCGCCGATAACGTTCTACGATGCCGTCGGCAACAACACCCTTGACGAGGCGGCCAGGACCTGGACCAAGAAAATGGCCAAGGCTCTTGACCCCGGGCCAAAGCCGAGGTCGTACGTGAATTATGGATACGGCGACGAATCGTTAGAGGCCGCATATGGGTAAGTACTGCAAAATTAGTGTGTTGTGTGAACGCGTGAGCTGACATAAGTAGGTATGAACCGTGGCGGCTGGAGAAGTTGCGGGAGGTCAAGAAGAAGTACGACCCGGAGAACCGGTTCCGGTACTATGCCCCGCTGGTGAGGTCTGCAGATGAACAATGAGAAAGATGTGGGGTATAGACAGCACTAAAAAAGTACCCAAAATTGCATTTCCAAATAATATCATACCGAACACTCACGGCCAAAGTGATTCAAACATAAACAGCCAGTCCTCCCAGTAGTTCTCATACCTGCCGACCAGCCAACTCCGGCCGTCACCATCACCCCCGATCCTCCATGGCCGTGTGTAGAGACCCCCCTCTTTCAAATGCCGCTTCCCAGCCACGTTCATGCTGAACGAGCTGGGACTAACACCGAGGAAATAGTCACACTCCAACAGCACAATGAAATCAATCAGCGCTTGCTGGTCCCACGTCAATTTTTGCAGCGCCTCTAAGTCGTCCGGGTGCTCTAGCAGCAAGTCATGCTTCGTAATCACCGCCATATCATTCTCTTCGTCTGCCGCACGCGTCAGCTTCAGCGCCTCTGTCTTGTTGCCTGTAGCTAGGTACGCGGCCTTGAACTTCATCGCCCGCGCGTGCTGGAGGTAAGCATCGCGCTGCTCAGGGAACTTGGGCCACCGGCTGAGCGCGTCACTCTCGGTGCGCAAGTGCATACCCGCATATGCGCCGTCGCCACCGCTCAGCGACGAGAAGGTACGCATGTACCCGGCCGCTCGCTTGCCCAGGGCTAAAATATCGGACCGAATCCTGAGTAAACCGCCATAGCTAGCGACGAACTCCGGTCCGTCACGAAAGACCGGCCAGTCCCACTGTACGCCCCAAGTAAAGCGAATGATGCGGGGGTGCAAGACGCTTGGTGGCGGTCGGTCAAACTCTGCCGCCGTGTCGTTGATGTACGACCAGAACTGTTTGTCGAAACGACCGGTATGCTTGTTGAGCTCCCTCTTGTCGCACCCCCCGCGACGGCCGAAATTCCGCGGCGTGATCTGCTCGGCCTTGAACGGGTCGGGTGCATTAGGGATATGGTCCGTCGAGTCGTACAGCGTAAACTGCGGGCAGGCCCCGAGCAGGCTGCGACGGAAATGCTGCTCATCAAAGAAGTAGTCGAACCCGCGGTACGCCAACATGATGTTCGACAGGTTTTCCTCTGACCGCGTCCGGATCTGTGGGAGCACCAGCCCAGTCGCACCCGCGTCGATGGCATACCGGATGCACGTCAATATATAATTGCGGATATTGCCGATACCACCGGAGTTGTTGTCGCACACAAACACCACACCCGGCGTCCAAGTCGTGCTCTCGTGGCACACACGCTGCAACGGCCAACTGATGAACGGCGCGTCGGCTTTGGAAAGATCCACGGTGGGTCGTACGGGCGGGCTCATCCCGGTGTCGATAGCCCGTGGTGGTGGTGCAGGCGGGGGCGTGTGTGTTGCTACCGCTGATACAGGTGCCATGTTCTCGCCGTATAGGCACATTTTGGGCAGCCGGCATAGCCAGATGGTGACCAAGCTGATGCAGCACACTGTGATTAGCAGTCCTCGTGGCCGCGCCGCGGCGTGAGAGGTGAAGGAACCCGTCATCGTCCCATAAATACGGGTGATAACCACATGCAGGCCGTGGTGAGATTGGGGATCAGAGCCGGGTCTTGGGTGTGTGTGGTTGATGAGATGTCAAGTTGCTCAAATTCATGAGAATGCCCAATTGAGATTCCGCCGCGTGTCCACTTTGGCCTGCGGATCGCGGGGCCGAATCCTGGCTGGAATTGGCCGGATTTGACGGCGGAAACGGACTTCCGGGTCCGGGTGGGGGCCGCATCCCTTGTAGACGGAGGCCATCGTTGCGTTGGTTCGTTAGTCTTCGCCAGAGGTTGAGGAGGAAAGCGATTGCAGAAAACTCCCAAGCAACCATCAATTCAACTTTTAATTGGGAAAAGATGGAGAGGGGGAAGTGCTGCGAGTTTGGGAACCTCAATTTGGAAACCACCAGGGGAAGGGTTAGGGTTGATGCAAGGCGATAACGATGTGCCCCGCAAGGAGGGGTGATAAGGATGCCCCACTGAAAAAGTTCCCAATTCCACAAATTTTGGCTGGAATTTGCGACAAGCCGGCGCCGACGAGACATCAGGATCCCATTTTCTGGCGGACACAACACACAATGGCGAAGCGCACGGCAGACCAAGCGGAGGCCGGCCCGCTCAAGGCCGGCGGGCGCCCAGAGGCAATGGACGTCGACGACAAGCCGGCCGACATGGGCGAGTTCGAGGACGAGTTCGAGGACGAATTCGAGAGCGAAGATGAAATCATCGAAGCCGGCGTTGATGGGCGGCCCGACGCCGAGCGCGAAGCTGAGGAGGCCATGGATGTTGATCCCGCTGCGCCCGGCACCTTCATGGTCGGCCGAACAAAACTCGAACCCGGCCAAACACTCTCCCCCGACCCTTCCACATACCGCATGCTGCACAACCTTAGCACGCCGTGGCCATGCCTCTCCTTCGACATTGTTCGCGACAGCTTAGGCGACAACCGCAGCGTCTACCCGGCGACGATGTACACAGTGTCCGGGACGCAGGCCGACAGCGCTAAAGCCAGCGACAACTCGCTCATGGTGATGAAATTCAGCGGGTTGAGCAAGATGCAAGGCGGCGAGGGCGACGAGTCAAGCGACGACGAAGACGACGACGAGGACGCCGACCCCATCCTTGAGCACCGCAGCATCCCGCTCAACACCATAACCAACCGCATCCGCGCCCACCACACCCCGTCCCAAGACCCATCCAAACCCCCTGTTACCCTTACCGCAACTATGACCGAGTCCTCCAACGTCTTCATCCACGACATCACCCCGCACCTCGCCTCCTTCGACACCCCCGGCACAGTCATCACACCCCAGCAAAACAAACCCCTCAGCACCATCCGCGCTCACAAAACCGAAGGCTACGCCGTCGACTGGTCGCCCCTCCACCCGGCCGGCAAACTCCTCACAGGCGACAACGACGGGCTCATCTACGTCACAACCCGCACCGACGGCGGCGGTTTCGTAACCGACACCCGACCCTTCCAGGGTCACACCTCCAGCGTAGAAGAAATCCAATGGAGTCCCTCCGAAGCGTCTGTCTTCGCCTCAGCCTCCAGCGACGGCACTATCCGCGTCTGGGATGTCCGTAGCAAGGGCCGCAAACCCGCGCTGTCCATGCAGGTCAGCAACGTCGACGTCAATGTCATGTCTTGGTCGCGGCAGACTACCCACCTGCTGGCCTCCGGCGACGACGCTGGTGTGTGGGGGGTCTGGGACCTGCGGCAGTGGAAGCCCAGCGCGGCTGGGTCGAACGCGAACGCCGGTGCCGGGGCATTGCAGCGGCCGAGTCCGATTGCCAGTTTTGGGTTTCATAAGGAGCAGATTACTAGTGTGGAGTGGCACCCGACTGATGACAGTATTGTGGCGGTGTCGGCTGGGGATAATACGGTGACGCTGTGGGATTTGGCGGTGGAGTTGGATGATGAGGAGAGTAAGGATACGGCGGGCGTGCAGGATGTGCCGCCGCAGCTGTTGTTTGTGCATTACCAGAATCAGGCTAAGGAGGTGCATTGGCATCCGCAGATACCGGGGACGTTGGTGGCGACGGGCGAGGAGTTTAGTGTGTTTAGGACGATTAGCGTGTAGGGGGGTGTTGTTTTAGGAGTGGTGCTTCCAGAGCAAGACTCGGTTGAATAGACAGCGTTGGGAGTAAAGGTTATGCATGACAAGGAACTGCTGCTTTTAATGACAGTCCAACCCGACTTGCCAGGTTGAAGGGAGACAAAACTGAGCAAGTGAGCCAACGCCGGTATACAAACCGCCGTGGTTCTGGCCGAAACCCAGGATCCTCACACATGTTGAACAACTAACAACAAAAAAAGTGGTTAAAAACATCCAAAAGCTCACTGCCCACTTCCTCCGGTGAGGAAGTGAACAGCTACGAAAATCCCGAAGAATTTTGCTGTGATGCTCCCATCATGAGTCGAACCCACGAAGCGGAGAAAGCGGGCACTGCCGGTGCTGCCCGCACCCCCCCAAAGGCACCATCCGCGGTCCGGGAGGCATTTGCCGGATGGGGGGGCTGTTGGGAACGGAAGGCGGAAGGGTGGGTTATAAAGGGCTGTGTGGGAGTTGGAGGGGGAGGGAAGGTACGTGGGTATGAGCCGGACTATTTTCACACATCATGATCACGATGGAACGGGCCCCAGATGTCGGCAGAAACTCTTGAAAATCGGCATGGTTATTGTCAGACACGGAACGCCAGATTTCCGCCATGTATGTTAATATAAGGACGGGAATTGACTTGGACATTTGATCCAAAATGGGAGTATTTGTTTAAGACTTTTACCACAGCCCTTTGCCAAGGACCAATTACAAACTTCCCCGAAAACTGATCGGATGAGTGTATATGCGTCCCCTTATACTTGTTCATCCTTCAAACCATACATGACATTTCAAAAACAACATACAACACAACATTATGCACCCCAAATTTAAGGCCATATTTATGGAAGAGAGCATAGTTTATCACGAGTCATTGAACGGAAAGTACCCTGATGTAAACGGAGAGTTCTGAGGACATGTCGATGGGGAGTGCACGGAGCATGGAAAAGGTCATGGCACACTTGATCCTAAGAGAACGCCCGCCAAAGATCAGTTCCTTTCTGCAACCACCGTTAGGTCTATGCACAGGAAGACCAGCTAGTAATTGATTCTGTTTACCCCTGCAATTCGATCCCCTTTCCTCTCCTCAGTGAACCTCAGTGTCTCTCCAACCGATAACCTCCAAATTCAGTTCCCGAGTTAACCATCTTTGACAAGGTTTTGACCACTCCTAACAAGTTCGATCCTTTTAAGTCGGTGGGCGAAGTCCTTGAGATGCGAATTATGATTGCCGGGTCGTTTTGAGTTAGCCTCTACGATGAGACCTACCAGATGACGGTTTCATATCGAACTGTTTTTTTTTGTCGTCGCTGGCGTGTGTGGATATAGTCCGGTCTGTTGTTAGTTGGTCTCTCTCGGTCTTCTTAACCCTGGCGGATTCGATACCGGGGCGAACCGGGGCGAACCGGGGCGAACCGGGGCGAACCGGGGCGAACCGGGGCGAACCGGGGCGAACCGGGGCGAACCGGGGCGAACCGGGGCGAACCGGGGCGAACCGGGGCGAACCGGGGCGAACCGGGGCGAACCGGGGCGATGCGAATTCTTGGTCAGTCGAAGGCGTGTCGATGTTGAATCGTCGATGAGCCAAAGGTCCGAAGACAACTCGACGTCGTCCGGGATACCAACACCAAATACAAATATGACGACGCGAAAAGCTCGACGAGATAATTACATGAAAGCAATATAAAAATAATAACAATGGACCGAATGAGGTCGAACCTAATGTTAGTCGCGAGGAAGAAAGCATGAAAAGCAACACCGAGAATTGACAACACAACTTGTCGTGAGCGAAAAGGACATGTCGTAGCGTCCGGCAGAAAAACAACCGAAATCGCAGGAACGCAGCAAAACGCACCGGAGCAAAGCTCGGGCAGACAAGACATTCCGAAACCCAAACAGCAGGGTAGGGGTCAATATATAACCATAGTTTCGCCTCTTCGGCCGAGTGGCGATGTAAGCCCCTCCTAACATCTCGTCGTCACCATATCCTCATTGCCAGAGACTTCCGCCGCCCTGATTTCAAAGCGCACCATGCACACGACTAAGGGAGCCAATCATCAAATGGGCCTCAAGATCATTGACGTTACTTCTCGTGCGCCTTCATCATTCATTATGTGGAGTATTTCCCAATCCCTTCACGGTGCATCTGCTAGATCGACGCACGTCAAGCGCTGAATCATCCTATGAGCAGCACCAGTCCCCAGTTTTGCTCTCTTTAATTACTACACGATCTCCAGTGGCGAACAAACCTTTACAGCGAGCCCGAGTACCTCAATATTCATTACTTCGAATCCTCGTCGTCCAACCACAGATAGGGAGGTACCAAAAGGATCACAACTTATCAGATACCGCTTCTAATCCTACAGTCGGATGTTCAAATCATGTAAATTCGTGACAAACATCATAACACGCGAACTATATATAGTTGTCCTTAACCTCCCGATATCCCCACCGCCGTGATCACCTAGCAAGTGTTCAACATGCTAGACAACGTGCTCTTCTCAGCCGAGGTGATGGTCAGGCTATAAGTGCTCTTAACCGACACCCATGCGCGGGCATAGGTGCAGTAGAAAGAGGCGAGGGGAGGCTTCCACTGGTCGGGGGACTTGTCGCTCTTGGCCTGGTTCACGTTGTCGGTCACGGCCCACAGCTGGGGGTGATCGATGTCGTTGGCGAACTGTTGGCGGCGGGCGGTGGTCCAGGCGTTGGCGCCGGACTGGGGGAGGGTTAACATGTTAGCCTTCGTTACAATGTACGAAAGTGGTCTTGGTTGGAGAATATGGGTTAAAGGGAAAGGGGGGCTCACGATCCAGGCGTTCTTCAGGGGGACCATGTGGTCAATGTCGACGTCGGAGGCGGCGGTCCAGGTGGCGCCATCGTAGGGGGAGAACCAGCTGCCCGAGGTAGCCGTGCAGGCGGAGTTGACCTGCACATTGGTGCCGTCGCGCTTCAGGACGTACTCGCTGAGGATAGTGTTAGTCGGAGGAGATCAAGACAGAAGAATAGATCGCGAGGGCCTTAGGCCACATACCGGGTGTTGCAGGTACCCTCCTTGGTTTCCCAGGTCGGGAACAGGTCACGGCTGTAGCTGCCGTCGTCAACGGCCGCCTTGACGGTGAGGCTGGCCAGCTGGCTCTTCGCGGTCGAAGCCGAGGGGATGCCGGGCTGTGTGTCTCAGTTAGTCGTGGGTCTTTAGTTCTTCTTTTGTTCTTTCTGACTTAGAACAACGTACAGGCGTCGGCGCCGGCATGGGAATGGCGGAGACCGCCACGGCGAGCAGGGACCCGAGGATAAACGACTTCATCTTGACAGCGTGGGAATTCTCGTGGTCGAAACTGGAGAGATCACGAAGGGTTCCTTGTCTTCGTTCTCAGGCCGACAAACCCGTTCTTAAATACCCCCCACTCCAACATACCCACCTCCTCGAACTTATCATAAATAGCTGTCGACTGTGTAGAGGACCCTTCCCGTGCCTGCCGAACCCCTCCGACGGCGCAACGAAACCCCATCTCAAAACAAAGTCCCCACGATCCCAATGCCCAATCGGGAAGGCGGCCGAGGCTGGCGTCTCGAGTGCCGATCTCTTGATACACGCTGCGTCGCTATCCAATCTGCGGGCGTTGCTCAGCAATGTGCAAGTGCAACGCTCTGTTTCTTGCGCCGAGCTGAACGCCTCAAAAGTTGACGCGCGCAAGTACCACTGCAGGGTTCGGGAAAGCTAGAACGGATGACACGGAGGACGGGCCGCGATGGGGTCTCATGCCTCGAATCCAGTCAAGGCTCAAGAAATCAGCACGCAGCTCGAACCCGCGACATATCAGCGATTCCCAAGTCCTGAAGCAGGGGTCCATACTCCATCCAGCCTGTAGGCACCTTACCTCAGGGGTTCGGCGTTTCTGAAAACCCCCATAACCACCCCTCAAATCAACCCCACAACCAACAACACCACCACCACAGTCCACCAACTCACACGGGCGGATCTCCGCTCACTGCAACACCTCTAAAAACCTTCCTATTCCGGCCAACCCGCTAAACTCACTGTAGCGGCAACTGCCGGCGCTTTTGCCCAAGAGCCAATCCCTTGGCGATGCACCAATCAAACCGCCTTTTCTTCTGCAGTCTTCGCTTGTTCTTGCCGTGGCCGGCGGGTGCATCTGTCAAAAAAAGGCGGAATACACTGCTTCACAGGATCGGAGGAATAGGAAAATGGAGAGGAAACCGGGAAAGGGACCTTGAGGAATGCATCCATTGCTAGCATACATGATGCGCATGTGGGATCGTGGGCGGGACACCTCTGCATGCATGCATCGGCGCATCGTGCCAAGAAAGGAACTTGACAGAATGGGATACCGAGGGGAGGGGATAAAGAGGGCGGAGGTCGCCGGTTTTCCATGCCCTCGCTTTCGACCCGTAACACAAGATTTGTCGTGTCGGCCGTTTTCTTCTATGGGAAGGACCGTTGGTGAGCGGGTTAGGGCAGCGTTGTGAGTTCAGATTGAAGATAAGTTTAGAACATTGGTGGTATGTGAAGAGTGGGCGTGGAGAAATCCACTGGGTGTTGAGCTTTTGCGAAGGCGTCCGTCCGAGTAGACGGCTTACGTACAGTACAGCAGCTGGCTCGGTGTCTTATTTGGGAGTCGAGCCGGTGTCGTTCGACGTTTCTCACTTTTCTAGCTTCTGACTCTACAAAGAGAGTGCTCAGCAGCACGTTGCAGATCGAAGGCCTGTTATACGCTGCTAATTATAACAGGCTTCCAAAAAATCCAACGCGGTGAATGGTAATACTTGCTCAACATTTATCTAACGTTGCTAACCTATTGTACCCTTAAAGAAGCTAACGACGATTCTGCGCACATCAAATAGAAAGACTTATTAATCAAGGTAAATGACAAACCAAGCCAGTATACCGCGTCTATCCCGATTGTACTCCTCGCATGCCCCTACAACATATTACCCTTGTGTATCTCATTACTTCCCACCCTGCACCACATTCTCACTCGGTCCATCCTCGCTCACTTTCTCCGCGCCCTCCGTGCTCTTCGTCTCCTCCGTAGATACCCCCTTCTTCTTCCCACCCCACGGATTGATACTCTTCGGCACAGACACACTAGGCATGCTGGGCATACTCGGCATACTCGGCACCGGCACACTCGGCACCGGCACGCTCGGGATACTTGGTATCCTCCCGCTGGGGAGATATGACCTGAGGCTTGTGCCTGTCTGCTGGGCTGCGCCGAAGAGATACCGGAGGTAGGCCGTACGCTGAGAGTTGTCATTGGATGTGTTAGTGTTTGTACCGTCGTCGTTCAAGTCCTTGTCGATGTCATCGGGGAGTGGGACTAGGGAGGCGGCGGCGGCTATGTTGATGGGGGATTCATCCGGGATGTTGTCGTCGTTGTTGTGGTTGTTGTCTTCCCCCGCTTGGGTTTGAGTAGCACCCTGAGGCGTGTGCACATCGGGCATTTCCACATCTGTCGTGTCCTCTTCGCGACTGTTAGTCCTCGACAAAGTCTCCTTGGCTTTCTCAATCCCCTGCTCACTATCCACCGCCTTCGCCAGCTCCTCGGCCTCGGCCGGTTCGGCAGGTGCGGGTGTCTGAAACCGGGGGTCGTCGTAGATAGGCGAGGTATTGTTGAACCACTCGACCACACGCTGCGCAGCATCGTTGGTCATGCGCTCGTAGTTTTTGTTTTGAGACCGCTTGAAGAGGCCGGTGTGGGCTTGGATCTCGTCTTTGGCGTTGGACATGACGTGGCGGGTGAACAGTTTTGCTTCAGCAGCTAGTTCGGCGTCGTCTTTGTCTTTGTCCTGGTCTTGATCGTTCTCCTTCTCCTTCTCCTGCCCATCACCGCCATTTTCGCTACCCTTCACCTCCTTCTTCTCCTTCCTGCCCGAAGGAACAGCGCAAAACGTCCGCTCCGGCACAAAGTATCCCCCACTCCAATACCCATTCTCCCCCAACGACGCATACACATCACACATCCCAACACCCCCCTTCAGCGCCGCCAACCGCTCCAACCGTCGATTCAACTCATTCTGCTTCAACAACGTGCCCACAAACGTAAAATGATCCGCCAACCACGCAAAACTCTCCCCCACATTCCCCCGATTCACATATGCCAACCCTTGACCCAACGCATCCACACTCTGCTGATACCCAGCCACCACATCCTCCCGCGTTAGATTCCGCACACTCCTCACCCCTTCCACGATCTTCTTCCGATGCATAAACGCCGCCACTCCGCCGGCCGCAATCACCCCCACGGTTCCTGTACGCATCGCCACGAGCTGCCAGGCCTTCCATGCCGGAGAACTGCGCTGGGAAGCCTTCGCGATACGCCCCGTAGCTGAACCGATGGCACGGCGGGAAGCGAAACGGGATAGAGCGGCGGGTGTGGCGGCGGAGAGAGCGGTCATGAGGTTGAAGACGTTGCTGACTTTTTGGTAGTGGGAGAAGGCGCCGTAGACGAACATGGAGCGGGCGAGACCGTTGAGGGGGGTGTCGAAGGCGAGGATGCCTTGGATTAGGGGGAAGATGGGGGTGTTTTCCGTTGGTGTTGACGGATCGCTTGTTGACGGATTTCCTGTTGATAGATCGGGAGGGGCAGAGGGAGAAGGAGAAGGAGATGGGGGGTGGTTTTGGTGGTGTTCGTCGAGGACGCGGAGGAGGGTGTCTGTTGCGACGAAGCCGCTGGTTTTTTGTTAGACACACTTGTTATTGGCGGTGTGGTGATTAAGGAAACTTACCCCATGGAATGGGCGACCAAAACGACGCCCACTTTGTGATCGTTAGGTGGCCATGGGTTGTCGAGATGGGCCTTGCGCAGGTCCATTACCCGCTCTTTCAGCCTGCTGGGTGTTAGCCATCCGTTGCTGAAACGGTAACGGCACGGAAAACGTACCATTCCAGAAAAGCAGTCGTGCTCTGCGCGAGTTCGCCACGCGTCTCATATTGCGGATAGACAACCGACGTGACCTCGTGGTTGGGCAGGTTGTTGGCGACGGTGGCTTTGAGATGGGCCGGGAAGTCACCGAATGTAAAGTCGGTGCCCTGGTTTGTCAGTTACGAACAGTAAACGTTACGAGAATGGGTGGATACACACCTTGAACCCGTGGATAAACACCAGAAGAAGAATCCGTTTTTCCGAAGCCATCGTATTGTACGCGCAAAGTGAGACTCGCCCGTAGTTTAAGTGACGATATTCCTGGTGGTGTTGAGAATAACTTGAGATTGACGTGCAGCGATGCGCGTTGAACAAACAAAAATGGAATCCCGGCAACGGTCGCAACTTTTGGAATTGGCCTCTCGTCCTGAGTCGCGTTCGTCCTAAACGTCATCGCGAACGTCATCAAAATGGCAGCCAATTAGCAGCGGGTAGTCGTCCCAACAAAGTTGTACAAGTTTATGCGTGGTGAAATCGCCACTTGAAATTCACATGTCGCGGTTTTTGGGCCCATGAGTGGGTCGACAGACTTGCCGTTTCGGGAACTTGTTACCAGACTTCATTCAAGCTTCTGTCGGCCGGACTCGGGTCCAAGACCCGGCTGGGATAGCTCCTTAAAAGGTATCAAGGACTCAAGGAGCTTTTCTAGTCATGTTAGAGGAATAAAACACGTTCAGGCTTTTTAAATACTCCAACAACTGTATTAGAGTCTCCGGGTTTGTTTTGAAACACATCAGCCAGTCAGAAACTCTAACAAATCCATACGAATATCGCATCCCAGCTTCCTCAACTGAACATCAAAAGGGCGCTTCACCCTGACACTGGTAGAAAGGTTAAATCACTGCAATCCACCTCTCACCCATCGTACCCCTCACAACTCCCCATCAAAACATCCTCAACATACTGCAGCGAATAATCCCCCTCTCCCGCGGGCAACTGCTTCCCGTCCCCATCATACCGCCACGCACTCCCAAGAAAAAGCCCAACCAATCTCGCCGTCTCAACCCTCTCCCTATCCCTCTCTGAAACCGATCCCATCACCCCATACAACTCATCATAAAACAACCTCCTTAGCTCCCGATGATTGTCATGATAGACATGATCCGTCCGTCGATTTTCACCGTTGTCACCGCATTTCGGAATCCCGAGTATATTCTCCACCCCGCCAACTGACATTCCAAATGGACTGATTTCGGTGTCGGCCCAGTCGCAAATACCGGTTAATCGGCCTGTGGTTGGGTCGGCGTGGATGCTATTCTCGAGGAGGTCGATGTGGTTGGGGACGAGGGGCCAGTCGTCGGACAGGATGTCTGGGAGACGGGGGACGAGGCGGTTTAGGATTGGGTGGAAGCGGGTTGGGAGGCCGGAAGAGAGGAGGGAGAGTTGGGTGGTGTATTTGGAGAGGAGGAGATGGCGGTCTGGGAGGGGGAGGGTTTTGGGGGTGTTGTGCCATGCTGAGGCGAAGAAGCTTTGTTGGGGGGCGTCAGCTATGTGAGAGAAGCTCCCACAGGGGTTCTGCGTACTAACCGAGCGAAATCCTTGATGGTTTGTCGTAAGAGTAAACAGTCATTCGCGTATAAACTGTCCCGGGCAAGATAAAAGGAGACTCCTCCGACATTCCGCATCTTGTACACCCACAACCCCTTGAACATCCCCAAGTCACTATGGATGGGCATGAAGCCCTGATAAGTCTGTTCGATGTATCCCAGAAACTCCAAGTCCAGGCCGGCATTGGGTGCTCGAAATTGAAGAACAAAATCCCCGGCAACAACGGTGTAACTGCTTCCGCCTTGGACTAGCGTCGGTGCGCTCTTTTGTTCTGTGACACGTTCCGCAAATTCGTCGCATTCTTGCTGTGTGGGACGGTTGTCTGGAGAAAAGAACTGGGATATTTGGTATGCTCTGAGACGAGCCATAGAGTTGTCCATTTTTAAAGTGAG
Organism: Chaetomium sp. MPI-SDFR-AT-0129; assembly: GCA_020726445.1. NCBI lineage: Eukaryota > Fungi > Ascomycota > Sordariomycetes > Sordariales > Chaetomiaceae > Chaetomium > Chaetomium sp. MPI-SDFR-AT-0129. The sequence continues at coordinate 410,882 of JAGJXA010000012.1, read as the reverse complement.
CCAGTTTGTTAATTGCGGGGATTGTGTGTTGAAACGGCGTTGTGTCTAACACCTTGTCACCTCACGATTTAATTGCTGGAAGACTGTGACACATACTGTGTGAAATGCAAGTAAATGTATGCCCGACTGTGTGGTTGGTTCTCAGATAATAATAGGGTTAGGGTTCCTAGCTCACTTACACCCAAGACCTACTTCCGATACCACATCCTCGTAACCTTCGACCTCCTAATCTTCCTCTGCAACTGAAAAATCGCATACTGCAACGCCTCCGCCGTCGGCGGACACCCCGGCACAAACACATCCACAGGAACCAACCGATCCACCCCCCTGACCACCGAATAACTATAATGATAATACCCTCCCCCATTCGCACAACTCCCCATACTAATCACCCACCGCGGCTCCGGTATCTGATCATAACACACCCGTAACGCGGGGCCCATCTTGTTGGTTACTGTTCCGGCTACGATCATGACGTCGGATTGGCGCGGGGAGGCCCGGAAGATGATGCCGTGACGGTCGTTGTCGTAGCGTGGCATGGAGAGGTGCATCATTTCGATGGCGCAGCAGGCTAGGCCGAAGGAGAGGGGCCAGAGGGAACCCTGGCGGGCCCAGTTGGCTAGGGCGTCGGCGGTGGTTCTAGGAATTGTGAGAAATTGTTTGTTAGGAGGTGTTTAGTCAAGGTTGGATGCTCTTACAGGGCATATTCGACGAGGGAAGTGGGTTTGCTCTCAGAGGCAAGTGCTACTTCGGTTCGTGAACGAGGAGGACGTGGAGGAGGGAGTTGGCGAGGGGTTAGTTTGTGAGCGACCAAGGTTGGTGGTTCGGTGCTGTAACTCCTGAGAAAGGGAGCAATAGCTATGCCGGGTATGTTGCGCTTCAGTCCTCGTGGTACTTTGGGGATGGTGATGATGGAGGGACGCATGGCGGTATCCAATAGACTTCTATAGTTGAATCCGGCGATGGCAGCAACAAGGAACAAAGAATAGGTGCTCCTGAAAGAAGCATCACTTGAACACTCCCCCTTGAACGCAGAGGGAGTGATCCAAACCCGAGACCTACCCTGCTCGGCCATGTGCAAAGCCCGAGGCCGCACCGTATCTCCCGCGCAATGTCAGCTGTAAGATACAGTGCGAATACTACCACCGTTCTCACTTACACGCCGAGCCGGCCGGCGCATCCCGGCACACGGACCACATCCAGCCAATAAAACCCACCTCTGCCCTCGGCATTCACCCACTTTTCGGTTTCAACCCACCTCCCCAAACTCGCACCCTCTCAGTCTCTCCTCGAGAAGACGGGTGCACAACGATGCCAATACCCGATGTCCCTGGTTTTATGTGTGCTACCTGCGGCAAGCAGTACCGGCACAGTACCCATTTACGCAGGCATGAAGTGACACGTTAGTGATCTCCAGCAAATTACCCCTGAACGCACTAACAAAAGGATGGTGCAGATGCCCGCCGAGAAGAATTTGCGTGCCAGTATTGCGGGAAGAAATTTGGGAGGCGGTAAGTTTTAGTTTCTCGCTCCCTTACTTCTACTGCCTGACTTCTTTTTTTCTTACTCTCCACCGATCTTCCTTAACACCCACAGGGACGTCTGGCGCAAACACTACGCGAGCTGCCCACAGAACAACAACCATGACGAACCTCCTCCAGCGCGCCGCGGGAAACATGCTACGGCCTGCGACGCATGCTTCCGTAGCAAACTGGCCTGTGATGGCCATGCGCCGTGTGGAAGGTGTAGTTCCCGAAGGGGAGCGTGCACTTATACCCGGCTGAAGAACGAGCTGCACGACAAGACGCCATCGCTGTCTCCTGATATCTCGTCCCGGGCCCCGGCATTGTCATCACCGTCGTCACCATCATCACGCGCAAAGGAAGATGCAGCCAAAATCCCTATCTCCTTTCTTCTCAGTCTGACCAACCCTAAAGCGGAATCACTCCTCGACGTCTTCTTCACCGAGCCCCAGCCGGATGACGACAATGACGACCCGGGCACAGAACTTCAGCCTGACCCCCTGAGCCATACAGATCAGTACTCTCAGCCATTCACTGCCACTGATACTATGTTTTTACCCTGGCTCTTGGACCATGACCTATTTCCCGAGCCGTCAGCCATCCCAAGCGAAGATACCCTTGGACAACAACCAAATACACCGGAAGAGGAAATCGACCCCCCTCTCAAACCCCTCCTCACCTCCATCCAATCCACATACAACCACCCACCGCTCCCCTCCCCGTCCCAAATCTTCACCGCTCCAAACTGCATTCTCTTCATCCGCAGTTACTTCCAGCACACCCACACGCACATGCCGCTCATCCACCGAGGCAGCTTAGACGCCGAGGAGGGTGGATCCACGCCGGTGTTGGTGCTAGCTGTGGCGTTGGCTGGTGCGTTGTATGCTCCGCCGAGGGACTGTGTGATTGCTGCGAGGGCGTGGTATAAGGCGGTGGAGGAGTGGGCTTTCGAGCGGTTGGGGGGGTTGGTTGAGGATTTTAGGGCGATGGGAAGTTCAATACCTGGAGCGGGTGAAGGGAGGAGGGATCGGAAAGGAGATGCGAAGGGGGTGAAAGAGACAGAAGATGACGACGACAAGAGAGCACGACGCGCCCTGGAGAAGGAAACCTACGAAACCCTACAAGCCGCCATCCTGATTACCGGGGCACAGTTCTTGATGAACAACCCGGCTTTCCGCAGCAAACATTGGACCATGCGCCGGCCGATGCTGGTGGAAGTGGTGCGCAAGCTCGGACTAATGGGGTCACGGCACACGCAAGATGTACATGATCATCGGGAGGTGGATTGGGAGCGGTGGGTGTGGGAGGAGACGAGGGTGCGGTGAGTCTGTCCTCGCAAACACATAAATACTACTGCTCGCTCTGCGAGTAGTTGTATCCCTTCTTCATTTTCCGACAGCCTGAGCTGACAAGCCCAGCCTCGCAACATGGACCTTCCTCGGCGACTGGCAACAAGCCGGGGTATTCCACGTCCCCGGCTGTTCGGCCATCTACGAAATGACGGGCGACATGCCCTCCTTACCCGGGCTCTGGGACGCCAACTCCACAGATGAGTTCCACCGTGCTGTCATCCGCATACACACCCGACAGCCCGGGTGCTGGAAACGCACCGCTTCGTTGCGGACATGCATGGATGCGCTACTAGGGGAGACTTGGAAGGGCGTTGCGGAGTTCCCGTTGAGGGGGTTGTCGTTGTCGGACTTGCATATTTTGATATCCAGTACGTGTCAACTCCGTGATTCACCCCAGAGCAAGTCCGGATCGCGCGCTCTTTTCCCTCACAAACCATGACAAAGAGCTTGTCACACGGTTCATAGGGGTCCAATCTGCCGTGGCAATTGACGATTGTCCTTTGTCATAATCAGAGCTTGAATTACGTCCTCAGATAAATAATCACTAACACTCAAACAGCCCTCCACACCCAAATAGCAACAGCCCACCATTCTCTCCTCCTCCCACTGCCATCCACCATCCCCCTCCTCCGCCGAGCCACCCTCCGCTGGCAAGTCATCTGGGAAACCACCCTGGCAGCTCTCACCCCCGAGGAAATCCGTGCAAGCGGGTTTGTACGGCACGGGGGGGAGTACTGCTGGTTGGCTAGGGGGTTGTTGAGTCGGGCAGAGAGGTATGTTAGGGGGAAGGAGAAGGGAAAGTTGGGGAAGATGGAGGAGAGATATTTTGAGAGGTTGGGACATGAGACGCCGGGGGAATTGCATGAGATGTTGAGGGGGTTGAGGGGGGAGGGGAATTTTACGAGGGAATAAGGGTGATATGAGGGATCTGTTAAGGTTAAATGGATGGAAAGTGTAGATTCCGACCTCGCAACTCAACCATGTTAAAAAAAATGATAGGACTAGGGATTGGATAAGAGATAATAGTTATACAAAGCTCCAAGTGGACAGTTACAGGCATCACCCAAGGCGGACGGGCTTTGCTTGCCCCTTTTATACCGTAATAACACAGCGGTGAACTCAGCACACGCCCACGCAGCATGATACAAGACACCGTGAACGATCCAAAATTACTACAAGATTCTCTACACTTTTAAAACGCCCTTTTGTTTATACACTCCCAAAAACACCCCATTACGCCGGTCGCCAGTCGCCAGTCATCAACGCCAGTCATCAACATCAATCATCTCTCATCCCCATTACCCTCACGCCTCCCGGCTGTACTTAGATTTCCTCCTCCAAACCTCCCCATAGCGAAACATCAACATCGGAATAGGCGCCAACACCAAACTCAACCCAGCCAACACCATAAACCCCCAGCCAAACCCCAACCTCTCCACCAACGGCGCAGTCGCCAACGGCAAGAAAGTACTCATCAAACACCTCGTCACAATAATCCCCGTCATAGCCGACGCCGAAAACAGCCCAAACGCGTCCACCACATACGCCATGACGGGGATCATAGCCAGCATCAGGGAGGTGCCCATGGCGCAGACGGAGAATAGCAACACTAAAAGAGGGAGGCGGAGTTGGGCGGCCCAGCCGTAGGCGGCGACGGTGAGGGGCAGGCAGAGGGCGCCGATGATGGAGAGGGGGAGGCGGAATTCGGGCTTGCCGATGCCTTTGTGGAGGAAGCGCATGCGCATGTAGATGCGGTCGAGTGTGCGGTTGCAGATGACGACGGAGATTGTTGAGCCGACGGCTAGAGTTGTGTTAGTAATAATACCGAGTTAGGTGTGAAAGTTAAGAAAGGGGACTTACAGAAAACGGTAAAGCAAGACCCCGCCGCAACCGGAGAAAGCTGGTACAAGTCGATGAGAATGTCCGAGATCGTCGTGCTGTAGATGTAAAAGAAGGTAAACACCACCGAGCTAAACAAGCTCATCGCCATCAACACGCCACTCCCCCACAGGACAATCACCGGCCGCATCACCGCATCCCGCAGCTTCCTCCACTCTGACACACCACCTCCTCCTCCAAGCGCTGTCGTTGCACCCAACTCACTCTCCTCCGCCTCATCAAACGCCGTCTTGTACACTCTCCCCTTCCCATCCTCATCAACACTCTCCTCCGCCATCAACTTCCTGACCCTCTTCCTCAAAATAGCAACTTTATACGTCTCCCGAAACCCGACCAAAAACAACCCCTCACAAACCGACGCCAACCCCACGGCCATCCACACCACCGTCCTCCACCCACACCGTTCCGCCACCGCACTCCCAATCATCGGCCCAAACGCACCCCCGACCAACGGCGCCAAAAACAACAAACTCAACGCCGCACCGCGTTCCTCCCGCGCAAACATATCCCCCACCACCGCCGGGTTCAACACATTCACCGCCACGGCTAACCCATTCAACATCCGCGCCGTGACGAATTGGGGCACTGTCGAGCTGGTGGCGGCCAACACGCCGGCGAGGATGAAGACGAGGTTGGCGGCGTTGAGGACGGGGTAGCGGCCGAGCATTTCGGAGAGCGGGGCGACGAGGAGGGGGCCGGCGGCTTCGCCTAGTTCCCAGATAGTTACGAGGAGGACAGAGGCCGATTTGGAGGGGGTGGTTTCGGGGGGCGAAAGGTCGGAGACGATGGTGCTTGCGAGGGGGACGACGCAGATGCAGGTCATTGTGCTAAGCGTGTGTCGGTAAACAACAGTTCCAAGGTATGGGTGTTGAGAAGCGTAAAGGGGGTAGATAACGTACACGGTGAAGGCCATGAGAGCCAGCATGCCGACGACAGCCCACTTGAACGGCGCCGGCCAGTCGATTGGGTTCTCTGCGTCACCGGCCGGGTCGAAATCGACAATGGTCGTCTGGCCCGTGGTGAGAAGACCGCCGGTGGCTGTGGCAGCTGCTTCGCTGAGTTCTGGATCGGGGATGACTTCGACTACCGGCTCGGTGTAGACTTGGTGTCCCTCGTTCGTGACGCTTCGCAGCAGGGGCTGCGTTTCATCTGTGGGTATGGTCATGGTGTAAATCGCTGATATCCTGTGAAGACTGAAGTGAACGGTCAACTGCCGTCTCCGAATTCCTCCTCAGGCTTAGTTATTCCCCAAGTCTTGAGACCAAGCTCAACAAACAGCGTGAGCTGTGAGAGCAGACCTGAAAGCACAAACAGAAACAAAAACAAGAAATCGACACCAAACAGCTCAACTTTGCGGAAGCCCAAACAGAAGAAAAACAACAGCTGGCAACACAAGAGGGGATATACCCAATATTTCTTCACCGTCCCGCGGGGAGCGAGCTCCCAGCACTCCACTCCACCCACCAGCAGCAGCAGCGCCCTGCAGGATCTCCGGTGTGATGGATTGCATTGCTCGCTTGCCTCCATGGGAGGATCAGTGCCGTGCATTCGCTTCCGGGGGCGGATTATGGTTACAATCTGTTGACATGCACAGGGGTTGTTGTCCTCTGCACATTGTCCATCATCGGGCCGGACGTTGACACTGTGTTTGCGGTCAACGGTTGCTGGGCCGGGGGATATTTTCAGCGCCATTTCAGCGGAGTTTTGGTGCGGCATCACGTGCATCGTCCCAATTCCAGCGGTCGCACCTTCTGAAAGCTTCAGCTCCAAGCTGCTCAGACACACTGTGATACACACCGTATACACTCCCAAAAAAAATTCCGAGCCGGCGGAACCACACCCGAAAACTCCACTCACCCCACCTGCAGCCGCCTGGAAAAAACTACATTTGGTGGATACATCTCCCCCGCTTCAGCGCCCTCTTGTCAAAAACTTGTCAAAACCTTGTCAAAGCTATCCAAACTCGGCGTGGGTGTTGGGTGTCGTGAGATCTTCAGTTTGCCGCCTTTCGGATAACAGCGGCATTGGATATGCTGCTGTAAGTAGCAGAGGGGCATCGCGGGGGTGGTGGCGAAAGGCCAATGTTTTCAAGCCTTCGAGGTGACCCAAAACATCATTAATTTTTTTCTGCTTGATGCGTGCCCTGACAGTGTTGCAGGCGCCTGGCCAGCCGGAACCCAGCGGTCTTCCCATCTTCACATGCCATTGGCCAACCCAGCACATTCACCGGCAGGCCGGCTGGCAGGCAAAAATCACAGGCCCAGCCATGAAGAGCAAGTTTGCTCCTCCGAGCAAACCTCGAAAGCTGCAAGCTGCAGCCAATCGGCTCGGCGCGCAGGGGAAAGGGGAGAGGACTTGTCCTTTGGATCACATTTATTGAGATGGAGGGAGGGGCAATGAACGACCCGTCGCGGTGTGTCACATCGCTGCGGCTTACGCATACAAACTCGCAGGTGCGGGTGTGATGAGTTGATGAGATCCGATTGCGATGACTGTCCTTGCAGGAGGAAGGAATTTGGGGGGCAGCCGGCGGCGGACGGTGGGCAGACGCTCGAAGCGCGCTAACTTTACGGAGTACACCCAGTTCTGTTCTGCGATGGAATCGGATTTTCTACAAACACTAGTGTCGGCAGGCAGGGGACGGACGGATCACGCATCCGTTAGGGTGGTTCGTCGTGTTGGTGAAGGATCTCGACCCCAGCAGCACAATCGGATAACGGAAGTCCTGCGTTCGAGAACATGTCCATATCGGGACCTCTCTTGCCAGGGGCGAGTGCCTGGATGCCGAACCGCTTCCGTGACGGTGTGAGGAGATCTTTTGTGGAATACGGATAATAAATAAATAGTTACGGGACACACGGCCAGCAAAGCAGGTCCGTTAACTTGTGTCTGTAGCACACTCGCACCAACGGCAAACCTAGCATGGTCTCACATCACACATCACGAACGTGGCAAGGGCTGTTTGTGTCTCGGCAGAGGGGAACATGAATCGCCTGCGAATGGACGGGATCAGCCGGCAAAAATGTGGCTGGTTGACAGCGTATGTACAATCAGGAATTTCAGGAAACCCGAAGAATATCGAAAGGCAGCCTGAAGATGATGTGCTGGGTAGAAGAGCTCGTCACAGAAAGGGCGTAGAGCAGTGGACATGAGAACGACATCGAAGAGAAGGCGACGGGGACAGTCAGACTGCGGGTGGTTTCCGGGCCGTTGCCAAGTAAGCTTAAGTTAAACATCTCGCCAGAGCGGCACCGCCAGAACCGAGCGTCCCCGCAATCGTTCAACACATGGTTTATTACCCAATAAATTGAAATAGCGTAGCATCAACTTCTAAATCGGTCTTCGGCCGTGTGTCTTTTGTTTCCTTGGGACGACTTCTATTATCCCTGTCGTCGTTTTTGGCTCCCATTTAGATTATCGATCGATGATAATCTGTACTTCAAATGCCCGGTGAACCTGGCCCCGCGCTCAGTTTCATCCCATAAATCGGCCACGTCCAACCACCAATTCATCGTTCCCGTTCCCGTTCCATATCAAAACTTGCCGTTCGCGAAATCCAACACGATCGTCTCCTCCACAATCTCCGCAATCTCCTCCTTGAACGCCTGATGCGCCGGGTCGTGTTCGACGTAGTAATTCCTGTCGTCGGGGCTCGCAAATTCAACCACAAACGCATGTGTTGCACCGTGCTAGAAATGGTAAATAAGCAACACTGAACCACCAGAGGGCGACGGCCTAAAGAAGGATGCCATGGGGATGGGGCGCACCTGAAGTTTCTCGTTCGAATTGTCCCTCCCGCCCGCGATACTCTTGATGTATGGATAGTTCGAATTCTGCGCGAGACAATCCTCCCGGAGTGACATCATTTTGGCGCACGCCTACGGACAAAGGGGTCAGTTAGTCAACCCACCACACCACCCAACAAACCACCAACATCCGGCCAGGAGTCCAGGACGGGTCAATCAACATACAGCCTCGACCGCAGCAGGGTCGGCATCACTCTTGAATTGAAACATCACCACGTGTGTCACTGCCCCTGGGGTGCCGCCAGGAGCCCAGGTGGCCACTGCTGAATCCATCGAAGACGACGCAAAGCCGATGGGGTCGAAGAAGAGAAAAAGCGTCAGCAACGTGACCGTCGCGATGGCGATGCGCCAGGCGTGGGGCCGAGCGCCCGAGATGTCGACCATTGCGAATTACTCTAATTAGTTGTTGGCGCCTTTATCGGTGCCAATTGCAGAGGATACTTGGCGAGATAGTCGTAGCAAGTGAAGCCAAGGGGAAATCGATCATGGACCCCTCAAACCCCAAGTTGTTGAAAAAGGGTCTAGAAAATGTGGCCGAGGGCGAGACCAGAGAGGGTGCTCCTGGTCAAAAGGAAAGCTGATCATGCTCTCTCTTGCTTAGTTTGTCTAGTACGCACGTGATTGAGCGGCCGCCCCCAAATTTGGCCCGCGGGCTCCTTCCCAGCTTGGGCTTATTCCGCATTATGCGCATTTCAACATGTGCTTTTTTGCCGTCCATGCTCGCTTCGCTCAACTCCTTTTAAGTACGGGTCTAGCCCCTCTGTCGCTCTCCGGTCTGCGCGTGTTATCCCCCGACTTGTGTTCAGTGCTACCCGAGTTACGGTCGTACAAAAGCCCCGGAACCACTTTCTTCCAACCATTCCGGCCCCTAATTATTAATTAAGTATCCCTGCCTGCGGTCTCCCACCGACAAACACACTGCGGGGGAACGAGCGAGCCATTCATGGTTCACCAGCCGCCACGAAATCTCCGCTGGGCTTTACTATGTGCAGAGTAGCAGCTGATGCGCGTCATGGCCACAGTGCACTATGTAGGGAAATCGGGACGGTCGGGATCGGGCAGAGCTGGGGGGACCCAGTTTAGTCGGCGTTTAGAGCGATGATGGTGCGTCGAACAATAGCTCGACAACAATGGCTTGTTTCGAGCAGCAGTCAACGTCAGTACAAATACACGAGGCATATCCGTCTACTCTTGCATTCCAAGTCGTAAACTCATTGATTTCTCAACCGAACCGCACAACCTGAACCTGCCTTGGCCCCTCAATTCAACCTACCTAATCAAATCAAACCTCAACATTCTCAATATGGCCCTTCTTAATATCAACAGCACCTTCAAACTTCCCAGCGGCTATTTAATGCCACGGTTGGGATTCGGGGTATGCCAAACCTCCTTTCAGTGACTGTTCGGCCTGCGCTAACCAGATGTTCCTATTCTAGGTGTATCAAACGTTTGTCACACTTGGCTCTTGTGCCATTACCCATGACTAGGATCTCAACTAATCCCCCATAGACCTCCCAAGGAAACCGCTCGTTGTGTCACAGAAGCCTTTGCAGCAGGCTATCGCCATGTAAGCTTCCCGATCAAACCCCGCTTCGCAGCAAATCCAGCTCACTCACACCCTTCAGGTCGACTCAGCAGCCGCCTACCGCAACGAAGCCCCCTGCGGCGAAGCCATCCGCGCAGCCTCCCCCTCCATCCCGCGCGACCAAATCTTCTTCACCTCCAAGATCCCGCCCCAGAAAATGGGCTACCAAGCCACCGCGTCCCAGGTCGACGAGTCCCTGGCCAAGTCCGGCCTGGACTACATCGACCTGATCCTGATCCACGCGCCGTTTGGCGGATCCGCGCAGCGGAAAGGGTCCTGGAAAGCGCTTGTTGAGGCTGTGGAGGCGGGCAAGGTGCGCAGTATTGGGGTGAGTAATTACGGGGTGCATCATCTTGATGAGCTAGAACGGCATATTGCTGAGTTGGAGGAGGAAAGAGGTGGGAAGGGGAAGGGGGGCGTGGTTAGTGTGGGGCAGTGGGAGATTCATCCGTTTTGTCGGAGGCAGGATATTATTGATTGGTGTGAGAAGCGTGGGGTGGTTGTGCAGGCGTATTGTCCGCTGGTGCAGGGTGAGCGGTGGGGGGAGCCGGGACTGAAGAAGTTGGCGGCCAAGTATGGGAAGAGTGAGGCGCAGGTGTTGATTCGGTGGAGTTTGGATAAGGGGCTGGTGCCGCTGCCGAAGAGTGTGACGCCGGCGAGGATTGTGGAGAATGCGGATGTGTTTGATTTTGAGTTGAGTGAGGAGGAGGTGGCGGGGCTGGAGACGGGGGAGTACACGCCGTGTACCTGGGATCCGACAGTGTCGCCGCTGGATGAGTGAACTGAAATGAGCTCCAAGTCCTTAAGATACATACACTACGAGGTTTGATTGAATAGTTGCGCACTGAAAGTACGGTCGATTCGAAACCAAGACAAGGCGGCCGCGGTTCTATGTTTGACTATTATGACAATACTTACACTTACACCCCGCTGGAGGCATAACCTCGAGCAACTTCTCCAATCCCCTCAAGTGTTCCCACCCCAAGTCCTTTCCCCCAAGTTGCAACACGGTGCCCAATTCCCCTATCCAATCCTCTAATTCGGGCTTCACGGCCCCAGCAAAGAATGCCACGGCCAGCACCACCCAGTTCAACGCATCCTCGGCGGACAAACTACCCGGCGGCTGGCGAAACTCGATGGTGTTCGGGATACCAGGGTTGAGGAGGTCGATGCCGAGATCGATATCGTCGCGGAGAACATGTTTCGGTCCAGATGCCTCCCTCCACGCAACTCCGGATTCGGATGGAGAGTCCGACGACGACGGCTCCGCGGTGGACGCTAATGCCTGCGCAGCAGCCACGGACAACAGCCCCGAAAAATCCCACTTATACGTCTTGCCGCGGACAAAATGCTCCTCCCTATGATGACAGACTATCGCCACGCGCGAGTCACTCGAAACCATGTTCATGGCCATAACCACGTTAGCCAGACGCAATACATCCCCTTTGCGATTGGCGGGAGTCGTAGCCCAACAAGCCCGTTGAGTCCCATAATCAAGATCGATCGCCCTCGGCTCAACCACAACCAGACCGCGACCATGCCCACGGCCCACAGCCATGTCAATCTTACCCAACGCGCCGCACATTTCCAACCCGCCAAACACCGGATTAACCCCCAACTCCCGGTTAGACTGTGCCCAGTGTGTCGTCGTGCCGCTCCCCCTCTCCACGGGCATCAACGAGTCGAGTTTCGATTCATAGTACAGCGCGGCTTTGGCGAGCCGAGCTACTTCGTCGACTGATAGTGGTAGGTCACGGGAGAGGTGGATGTGGGAGGAGGTGCGTGGGGTGGGGATGAGAGAGATGTTGTCCGGGGAGGAGTTGAGGAGGTCGAAGATGGTTATGAGGGTGTTGTGGAAAGTGGTGATTTCGGAGGCGGTGTAGATGGGAGAGACGAGTTCAACGCCGTAGTGGTCTGGGTGGATTTCGATGTTAGGTTATTGATGCGAGGGAGAGACAAGAGGGGCCTTGGTTAAAGAGAGGGCCTCACATGGATTATTATCCTCGACCGTCATCTCAGGAACGATGGACCACTCGGCGTAGGTGTGGTCGTCGCCGACGTGGTTGGGGACGCCAGCAGCTGTCAGTCTCTTACTGAGGTCGCCCGCGAGGGAGGACCAGGAATTGTGTTTCTTCCCGGTGCTAGCGAGGAGCAGTTCGAGCTCGATGCCAAAGCGGATGACAAGGCTAGAGCTAGAGCTCATGGTAGCGCGTGGGAATAGAGATAAATTGGTGAGATAATCCATTGTTTCTATAACAACCGCAAGCTGTGGATATGGGTGGAGGTATGTCGTGCTTTAAAGCATGAATCGCTCCACTTAGTTGATTCTAAATATTCTGAAAAGGTCATGATTAGACCAGGTGATGAACCCCAGGGTGGCCTCCCTAGACAAAGAAGGACTATCTTCGTCTTTGCCGCTGCTGTCACGCAACCCCAACCGCTCTGCCGTGTGACTCTCCACCATGCTCGAAACGCCTTAGAGAGCCGCCCGCCACAACACGGAAGCCTTTGATCTCGGTATCATCTGATTCCGGCCCTTGGGTTGCGGCACGCGAGGGTGGGAATGAGAAAGGGTGTACAATCACGCCTGTCAGTTTCCCCATCCCCCATGTTAGGAGTTCAGTCTCAAGTATCTCGACTTCCCCAGAATCACTGGTCAACGAGAGCTTGCCGATGGGGCCGCGATGGGGCCGCCTGCGGACACCAGCCCGTTTTGCTTCCGGCGGAACTGACCTGGTCCTTGTTGCCCAGCGCTAAAAGCGCTAATACCTAAGTAGGGCGGCCGCTCCTAGACCTCATTGTTTCACTCCAACCGCGTTAGTTAGCCGAGTCTTGTCACGCGCGTACCAAGGACTAGGCTGGTTGGGCCAAACTCAACGTTCCGTCCCGTCTCTTGAACTTCATGAACGTCTATCACCTATTCAGCCTTACCTGAGCCATCCATGGAAGCAGCGCGGCTAACTTGAGAGGAAACAGGAGGGCCAACGAAAGGCAACAGCCGGGTAATGCAAGGCTATCAAACAGGACATGGCCGCTGTTCGGGCCGCATCCAAATAACGCCGAGACACGCGAAATCGAAGCCCAGAGCCCAGACCGGAAATCCATGATTAGTGGCAGCGCGTGGTGGGAAACTGGAACATCACATGGGATCCCCGTGGCCATCCTGAACGGCTAGGACGCGGTGACGGGTCCTGTTTCAAATCCTGTTTGTTCGAGATAAATCTCCTCAACGCGCCCAAGGCGGCAACGGAGACGGTGCGTAGTTGGTTGTGGAAGGGAGGCAGCCCGTTGGGACCATACTGTGCGAGTGAGATGGCCGAGGATCATCGTAAGCGCCGAGGTGAGGTGTGATCGTGGTGCTGAGCCTCAAAGTGGCACCCCAAGAAGCCGATCAATGGTGTGGCAGATGCCTTTAGGTAAGGCCGGAATAGAGATTGGATTATTTGGGAGTGGGAGAAGAGGACTGAACCGGGAATTCCATGCTGGTAGCTGAATCTGGATTCAGAAAGAAGAGGGCCGAGCGGGAGGAAGGTTTGAGAAGGTCCGAAGGTGGGATGTTGGAGCTGCGAATTGAACCCTTAAATGCTCCCCGCTTGTCCTAATTCGGAAATATTGAAGAGAATTAAACGCCCAGAACAAAGACGGCTGGCTACTCCGTGCAACCCGAGAAACACGAGGATATATCACACCCAGGGCGACTCCAAATGCCACTATTTGTCCCGAGGCTGGGTTGCGAAAAGATCTAAAGGGACGTTTTGCGACGAGACACGCCATGATTGTTCCGGAGTGTCTTCGATGTACTCGGTTTATAAGAAGCCCGCATGGCAAAAACGGGCAACTGTACTCCTCTAGAGGGCCGTCCAAAGCTTCAATGGATTGTTGAGAGTTCCAATAACCAACCAAGATACCGTCCCAACATTCGTCAATGGCCGGGATGACCCGCAGGAACAAGAGACAAAGGCAGGAACAGCATGTGCCCGCAGGGCTGACAAATAGGGACCCTTCTCAGCACCGGACGATCGACAAGGACCCCGCAGTCAGACCATGGACCCCGCGGAACTCGGGAAGGCGCCCCGCCATCGGCGCCTTCCCTCACGTCACCCGCAGCCTCCGGCCGCTGTCGACAATTTCAATCCAACGCCCGTCACAGTGCGCCACGATCAAAGTCAACACACAACAAACCAACACAAACAAAGCGCCCACCCAATCAAACGACCCCTTTTCGCACCAACAAACACCCCCAACCAACCGCCAAAATGGCCGCCGAAGCCCACAGCGACGCCGTGCACGTCATCAATAACCTAAAGGAGTTCAACGAGCTGGCCGCGGCCCACAAATACCTCATCCTCGACTTCACCGCGGTGTGGTGCCCGCCCTGCAAAACCATCAAGCCGATCTTCGAGAAGCTCGCCAAAGAGCACGCAGGGGGTGCCCTGGCCTTCGCCAGCGTCGACGTCGACGTCGCGACCGATGTAGCCCGCAAATTCGACGTGTCGGCCATGCCGACTTTTATCTTTGCAGTCGATGGCGAGGCGACCGGTGTGAATGTGGCCAAGACGGCGGCGCTGGCGGGGAATTGGGTGATGACGGCGGATGATGGGTCGGGCCGGTTGAAGGGTATTCGGGGCGCGCACGCGCCCGGGTTGTTTGACGCTGTTAGGCAGGTTGCGGCGCTGGTCAAGGCAGAAGGGGGTGCGGGGGCCGCTGAGGCTGCTGAGGCTGCTGAGGTTACGGCGGAGGCTTAGAGGGTTTGGGGGGGAGGGTTTGTTGAAGGGAGATTTAAGAGGGAGGTAAATGATAGAATCTGCGGACATTTGCGCGTCATGATGCTGCTAGCGTGGGCGATGATACCCCACAAAGCGAGGTCAAAGGGATTGAAGAATGCCAACAAATGGAATATACGAAATGTTTCTCCTATGGTATCATCCGCAACTCCATGCCAACAATCAGTCCCTAGTATACATATATACACCTGCAGGATCAAATCTCGCATCCAACCCTGCAGAACATGCATGCCGCTAAACTTACACCGCAAAGTCAGAGCGCTACGCAACATGTCAAACACATAAACCCAAATCCGCTCCAAAACAAATCCACGTCCTAGCCCTCAGCAACGGCAACCCTATACCGCTCCCAACCGACTAGCATGCGCATGCCCCTCAAACACAACAGCATCCCCAGCACCAGGTCCCTCGCCCCGGTCCGCCTCTGGCAACCCAACAGGATCATCCCCTCGACCAGCCGCCTCACCATCCTTCTCCTCATCTCCATCATCCCGACAAGCTTCACCCCCCAACTGTGCAGCAGTGGGAACTTTCGACCTTGACTTCGACTTGGACCGCGAACGTGACAGCGACGATCGTCCCAACGACGGCCGTCCCGCGCCGATCGTAGCCGCGGTAATGGTGCGGGTGCTGAAACCGCTGGTGGACTTTTGCCGTTTTCCATGGCCGTGGCCCGGGCCGGGTGGTCTTTGGGGTTGGTCTTCGTTTTGGTCATGGTCTGCTTGTGCGGTGGGTGCTGCTGCGGACGGTGATTTGTCCCCGCTGCTGGATTTGAACGAGGTGATGCCGCGCCAGCGGTTGAGGTTCCAGAAGGAGGTTGAGGGGGAGGTCGAGGTGGGTTGATCCATTGGGGATGGTGCGAGTGATGAGGATGAGAGGGGGTCGGCTGAGGGAGCAGGCTCCGTGGTATGTACGGGATGGTCGGACGGGCCCTGAGTCGCGCGAACATCGAGGTCAGCAGCATCATGAGCAACACCGTCATCCCCACCCTCCGACGTATCCGCAGATTTGAACGTGAACCCCGGCGTTGGCGGGCTAGATACCTGCCTCTGCTTCTGCTCGCTCTGCCGTTCTTGCACCGGCTGCGGAACCTGTGGCACATCCTCCTTCTTCACCGAACTCCTCCTCCTCCCGATATTTAGCAAGGACCCCGCCCTCGATTCCTTATCCTTCACCAATCGCCCCGGGATTCTGTCCCTCTGGCTTTCCCGTAACGAAGCAGGGGGACTACTAAACACACTGGTCGTCGGGCTCGCCAGGGGGCTCGCCAGGGAACCACCAGCCCTCGCCCTCGCAGCAGCCGCCGTTCCGGCGCCAGGCCCAATGCCCAACCCGACAGAATGCCCAGTCGCAGAGGGTGACGCGCCAGCGTACGGTTGCCGCCGTGCCTCGCTGGCAAAATTGTTGTACGCTGAGTTCAGCGACGTCCGACTCGCCTTGGTCGGACTAAGGGAGCGTTCACTGCGAGTCGGGGTACGTGTCCCACTGGCGAGCAGTGCTGAGCGTCTATCACCGGCTCGTCCCTCACTTCCCACTCCTCCTCCCGCTGACCCTCCATGCTCAATCCCCTGCCTCCAGCTCAGGATTCGATCGGGATGCGCACCAACAGCTACGGAATGATGCGGTGACCCCTGAACACCACTTCCAGGCGGAAACGGCTGGCTGAGCGACCCACGCCGACTATGCGGTGCCGTGGTACTGCTCGCGCTCGTCCTCGTTACCACACTCCCACTGCGGCGTAACCCTCCAGCAGTAACGACATACCCACCGCCGCCACTGCTGCCCGCCGCAACCGCGGCTGCAGCGAGCTTCCGGCTCAGGGTACTGCCCGTTTCCCAGGAATCGTACCGACGCCTGGGGAACGCGCAGTCCTGCCGGAACACCTTGATGATGCCCGTGTCGCCCGTGGTGACAATGACGTTGCCGTCGTAGTGGGTGGACCGGGCAATATACCCCGCGCTGGGCTCGGGCTTTTTCGTCGTCGGCGGCGGCGACATAAGAGCAGATGAGGCGGTCGGGGCCGTGTCCGCGTGGCTGGGCTGGTGGGAATCGTTGGTGAGGGCGACTTGGCTAGCGGCTGCGCTGGCTGCTTCTTCTAGGCTCTGCAGGACCACTGGGGGTGGGTTACAAAGATCGTAGATGGGGTCGCCGCCCTGGCCGAGGAGCATGCGCGTCTTGGTCGGCGCGAAGACAGCCGTGGTGACAATATCGCCGTGGGCTTCGAAGTGCTCACAGGGGAACTTGTCCTTGTCCTGGACCAGCGCCGCGTTGCCGGCCAGACTCCAAATGAACGTCTTGCGGTCTTCGCTTCCGCAGATAACATGCTTCCCGTCATCGGAAAAGGTCGCCGCGATCTGGCTACAAGCGTTCTCGTGGCCTTTTAGTTTGAGGCCCAGCGTTTTGTCCCGCAGGCTGTAAATCCGTATTCGGCTGTCATTCGACGTAATCAGGACCCTGACCTCCTTAGCGCTCGCTGCGATCTCCGCCGTGGAAGCCACCGATGCGGCAGCCGACCCGGGTGCTTGTGCCCCAAGTCCCTCGAGCGGATTTGGTGGTGGAACGGCCATAGTCTGGATGCCCGTGATCTTGCTGCCCTTGGCGTTCTTCCCCCGAGACGACCGCACATGGATCTGGGAGCTCAGCTTCAACCCTTCTGTCTCATAGAACATACACATCCCATTCAACAGCCCGGCAATGGCGACATTCCCATCGGGTGAAAACGCCACGGCCGTGACCAAATCCGGCAGCTGCGCCGAGAAAGCCACCGCGCTGTCCGGAATGCTCCAGAGCCGCAACATGGTGTCTAGCGAGCCAGCCAAAAAGAACCGGTCGTCGCGCGGGTGAAACGCCAGTCGCGTGACAAAGTCCTTGTGCTTGAAGGTGCACAACGCCTCGTTCCGGCTCATATGCCACAGCCGCACCGTCTTGTCCATCGACGACGACAGCAGGAAATTGTTTTTGCTCCAGCTCAAGTCCAGCACCTCCCCTGTGTGCCCGCGGAACTCCATCACCGGCTGGTCTTTGAACACAGGCGCACTAAGCCTTTCCCCAGAACCGCCGCTGCCGTTGTGGTCTCCTTCCCCATCATCGCCGTCGTCGCGCTCGTCCGCATTCCGATCCTCAGGAGTTGCCAGGACGCCCCAGACCCGCACGACATGGTCCCGTCCGCCTGTAGCAAGATATCGTCCGTCCTTGCTGAACTCGGTCGCCCAGATCGCGCCTCCCGTCCGTGTCGCCTTCCTGTCGCTAGCCCCGGCCACGCTGACCGATACCACGGGCGCCTTGTCGGTCCCAACCGCCGCCGATCCATCCCCCTCGTTCTCCGGTGGTCGTGTCCCAACAAGCTCCTGGGCGAGAAACATGCGGTTGAACTCCCGCGTGCGCTTGTTGCTTGACCGCGTCCGGATGTAGCGCGGCGGTTCCTTATGATGGGGCACATAACCTGCACCGATGAAGGGGCTGCCCACCGTTTGGCTGAATATGCGCGCGTTGGTGCCGTCCGTACGTGCCTCGCTGCCCATCTCCGAGTCCGAGTCAAAGTCCACCCCGGCGAGGTCTTTCTTCCGGCTACCTCGCAGCCGGCTGAGGAACGAACCGCCCTTTTTGTTGCCTTTATCCTTTCCCACGTCCCCACTGGCCGGTGTGGCATTGCTACGCGACAGCTCGGTGCTGGCGCGGGTCAACCCCTCGGCCATCTGCGTAAGTCGTTGTGGGATCGACGGCTCGGTGTTCTTTCGCATAAATATTTGCTAATCCAAAAACGCAACGGGCTTCGTGTTAGCTGAATTCCCCGTTGTGTTTCCTATACGCGGAAACGATCAAGCGAGACCGGAGCGAGCGAGGACTACTCACCTGTGACAAGGGGTCGATGGCAGAGTTCGCCCCTGGTGTGTGCGCGGGGGTAGAAGCCGTGTGTCGCGTTACATCTGCACTCCCGTTGGCACCGTTTGTGGTCCCAGTCCCATTATTCGCAGCAGCGGTCGTGCTAGTTCCAGTCGCAGTGGCAAGAACAGCGTTGGCTGTCTCGCCTGCATCCTCACCCTCTGTGTCTCGCTCTTTTTCCTTCTCTTTCCCCTTCCCCCTATCCTTGAAGATGATCGTGGTACTGGTGCTGTTGCGCGACAATCTAGCCGGGCTTTTGGTCGTCGAGTTCCGGGTTTGCGATTGCGATTGGGACTGTGCGGCGGGGACCACTGGGCCCTGAATACTTCCTCCTACAAAGTCCGCGTAAGCTTTCATAGCCCAACCCCGCCAGCTCGAAGCAATTCCTAAATACGCGTATCCGAACCGATACCCCAACTAGGCAGGCCTTTGAGCGACCCGGGCGGTGTCGCCCATATGCCAGCCAATGAGGCACCACGAGACCTTCACAAACCCACTACACAAGAACAATGCACGAATACAGCAACGTACCTCGGGTCTCCAGTGAGCTGGGAGGTCTTGGCAATGACCTCGATGCAGGCGGCGTGCCGGCTTTCCCTCCTCCTTCTCCTGCTTCCGAATCTGAAGGCGATCGCGCAGTGTTGTTGTTCGTCTCGGGTGACCGCGGCCCATTACTCTCCTGCTGCTGCGACCCCAGGCCGAGCGAGGGTGCAGCAGACTTTATCGTCGACCAAATGCCCGTCATATTGGGCCAATTATCGTTTCCTCCTCTTACTTCGTCCGGGCATGTGAAAGTATGTTAGAATGTCGCGTGGGGACCGGGATGTACCCGCGAGCGGTGGTCGGGATGTCGGGATGTGTAATGCCGTTCGGACCTACGATCTGCAGAATCGCGGACCTGCGACGCGCGGTGGTGCGGGCGGCTTTCGAGTTGGGAGGACCTGTGTGGTAATTTTTTTTTTTGGCCGACGGGGACGGGGGGTAAAAGGGGTCCGAGTGCCGAGCTTGTGTGCTTTGATTAAAATCCGCTGAACCTGGCTTGTCGGCAACAGCTAGGAAACTCTGAAACAGAAAAGAGAATAACATAAACGGGGGAAACAAACCAACCTTCCAACCCCGCCGGAACGCATCGTCCTCAACCTTGGTATGTTATTTGTCTTTGCTGAAAGACGGGCATTTCCTGTTTTCCCATTTGCAAATGTTCCGTTGCATCATCGAGCTTCGGCCATTCGCCCCACAAAGCTCTAACCCCTGTCCAGAGCTTGCTCTCACTGGAAGCTTCCCAACAGGCGATGGCGAATGAATGGTTCCTTTGTCCTTGGCTTGAGCTACACCCGATCCTGGTCACGCGGGCAAGATGAATTGCCCGAGGAAAGGCATCGAAATATGCTTCAAGGGAAAGCAGTCTTGGTTTCTTGCAGCACCTCTATAGATGACGTGTGTGAAGAATGGTGAGCTCTTGCTCGATTCCGGAAATAACCTCAGGGACGGGTGGCATCCATGTCTTAAACGCACACGACCTTACTCCAGTTCTTGATGTTCCAAAAAGACATAACAGCAACACTCCCACCCAACAAGATGTCTATCAATTGACCTCGAACCAGGACACTACTCCCAGGGGTAACGGTATTAGGGCACGGGTAACCAGCCAGTCAATTCCCATACCTCGTTCCCGAGAACACGATTCATATTAGGACAGGCGCTGTGAGGACGGGAGCTAACTTGACCCTTACCCAGTATGAATAATAGGTAGACAGGACCTACCTAATTAATAGAGTGACTGCTGACCGAAATGGCGGCAGCTCAAGCAATTACTTGTTTCCCCCCATGTATCTTTTCGGCGGCGCTGAGGCGCTCACATATGGAAATAATATTTTCCCTTCAAGAACGAATTTACGGGACACAGGGTACCATTCTCGAACTCAAAATTCACATCCAGGCAGTAGGGCTGAGGCAAGGCGGACTCGAGGCGGGGTCTCAATTGAACTGTGGGGCTGACGAACCCTTACCCACTATCACGCGGGGTAACTTCCAGTGTTTCGACATGTTCAACCCAGGCGACAATCCTGATTCAATGTTCTCTTGGGTCTTCCAGAGCGATTGACTTCGTCCTCAAGCAATCCAACCCCCAGGATCTCAATCATGCGCGAGGATGACACACGCCGTCCTGCCCCCTGTCGGTTTCCCGGTCCACGGCCAGTTGGCTCTCTGTGAACCCTGGACGTGGATCATTCTTGCATGAAGCTCTTCCCAGATACACAAAGTGGGGCACTGTAGCCTGGACAATGAATGTCAGCCAAACAATGATGGCTCCTGCTGGCCGACGTGCAGGTCCAGCTGCAGGACGGGCGGTGTGCATGCTGCGTGTCGGGACCCCAACAACGGCCAGCCGCTGCTGCCTTTCTTGAAAAACAATGGTTTTTTTTCTTCCATCTTGTTCCGCCCCCACGAGAAGCAAGGCTGGGTCGGCGGCAACTAGGAGGCCTCGTCCTCTCTCTTTTCCCCTTCGCCACGATCTTTTTCTCCCCTCCCCTCACTTGACTATTGAAGCAGATTTCCTTTAAAGGCGCCGCCCCCACCAAGCCACGCAAGTGGCACTGCGCGACCAAGGCCGGCCCAGAAAGACCTGGTCAGCAGCTTCTGTACCTCGCCACCCGCTGTATTTAGTCAGTCGGTCACCTCTTACCACCATACCGTCTTCTGTCACCGTCGTCCATTCGCCGCGCAGTCGGCTAGACGGACATCATGAACAACATACTTGCTCTCGCGAGCACGACGCTCCTCGGCGACAGGAGCGCCTCCACGGAGGACCTAGAACGCCGCATTCCAGGTTTCTCGATGCTGCAGGACTTCTTTAAGCGATGGCTGCGCGTCGATCTCACGACTCTACTCACCGCCGCTGCACTGATGGGCGCGGCCTCCTCGGGCGCTCAGAGCATACAAGAGACCGGTTCCAAGGTGTACTGGTGGTTCGTCCGCTTCCTGACGGCATCGATCTCGATTGCCGGTAATGACCGGCTCAACCGTGAAGTGCTCAACTGGCTGGGTGCCCATGTTCTCCTGAAGAAGGGCACACGTATATTAACCGCCAACTCCGAGTCGATCCGCAACGATGCCTGGTCGTACCGCCGCGTATCACAAGAGCGCAACGACTACCACCATGAAAAGCGCATGCCCGTGCAGTACCTGCCCACCTTTGGCACCACCTGGTTCCTACACCGCCGCAACATCTTTATGGTGCGCCGCATTCTCACCAGCAGCTCGCATTACAACAGCTCGTGGGCCCGCATGCCAGACGAATATTCGGGTGCCCCTGAGGGCGACGAGCCCCTTGTCATTATGTGTTTGGGCCGGTCTGTTGAGCCGATCAAGCTATTTCTGCATACCTGCCGCGAGTTTGCCGACAAGCAGCGCGAGGCGTACATTACGGTACGAATCAGCAAGCGTTCGTACGATGAGACTTGGGACACAACAATTTTGCGCCCGCTGCGACCACTTGAGACGGTCCATTTTGACGAGAAGGTCAAGGAGGAGCTGGTGGCTGACATCGAGAACTACCTGGACGTTAACACCCGCAAGTTCTACAACCGCCGTGGCATTCCATACCGCCGTGGCTTCCTGATGCATGGGCCGCCCGGCACTGGCAAGACGTCACTCTCGCTTGCACTCGCCGGGCGCTTTGGACTCGAGCTGTATTTGTTGCACATGCCCAGTGTGCGCGACGATTCTGTGCTTGAAAAGCTTTTTACCGCCCTCCCGCCACGCTGTCTCGTGCTTCTCGAAGATATCGACGCAGTTGGCATCAAGCGCCGCACCCGCCGTCACGGCGACAGCAGTGATGACGACAGTGACAACGGATCCGATAAGAGTGACGACTCCGACGACCTGGACCGCGGCCGCTCGAGCTGCACTCTCTCCGGGCTTCTCAACGTCATCGATGGTGTTGCTTCGCAGGAAGGCCGCATCGTGCTGATGACCTCTAACTTCGCGGAGAAACTGGACAAGGCGCTCGTCCGGCCGGGGCGTGTCGACAAGATGCTCTACCTCGGCCACATCTCGCCGCGCAGTAGCGAGCTGATGTTCCTGCGCATGTTCGGCCCTGACGCCGATGGTGCCGCCCCCGCCGATCGCAGCATCCAGGTGCCACAAGACGAACTGGAACGCCTCGCCCTCGAGTTCAGCAAGCACATCCCACCCGATGTCTTCACTCCCGCCCAGATCCAGGGTTACCTCCTCAACTACCGTGACTCGCCAGTTGACGCCTCGGCGAGTGTCGCCTCGTGGGTGCAAGAAGAGCTGAAGCTGATTGAAGCGGCCAAGGAGAAAGAGCGCAAGGCAGCGGAAGCGAAGAAGAAGAAGAGAAAGGAGAGGAAGAAGAAGAAGGCGGCCAAGCTGGCGGAGGCCATGCGTGATTATGATTCGAGTGAGGACTTGGAGGAGCTGCAACAAAAGATTAGGGTGGAGAAGAGGAGGAGGCGAAAGTCGGCCGCACAGGAATCAGCGGCCGACGCTGCTGCGTCAGAAGGAGGTGATGAATCCGGGGAGGAGAAGAAGAAGAAGCCGACGAAGGAGGAATCGAAGGCGGAGAAGGAAGTCGAGAATGTTAACGGGGTACAAGACGGAACTGTCTCACCGTGCACACCCCTCGCCGAGAACGGGATGTCGAACGGTATTCTGGAGCAGGGCGGTAGTGTCGCGACGGGGCCCCTTGGGATTGGGATTCCCGAGTTGTGTGGTGAGGCTACACAGAAAGGCGGGCCCGCGGGCGATGTGGCCACGGAGACGCCGGCGGAGAAGCAAAAGGAGGATAACAAGGAGGTGGTTTCGGAAGTGAAGGGCGAAGTGATAGTGCAGGTCCGGGCTGTGAGCGAGGCTGAGATAACCCCTGAGACCAGCCCGACAGAGGCTAACGGAGTCGATGTTAATGGGTTAAATGGCCATTGAACAATACAGGGCTGGGAGGGGGAAGGTCATGATGAATCAATGAGAACAACGGGACATGACTGAGGTTTTGCGGATTGCATTTGTTACGTAGGATTCATGAGACATGTAGGCGGGCGTTTGGGAGATGGTTTGCCGTTAACCTTTGGGGCACTGCTTGTTTTTCTCTCCTGACTGGTTGGAGAGGGTTTGAATTGAGTTTGAGTCATGGGTTTGGTGTATTTGTAGTACCTAGCTGTTAGGGAAGCGGAGAGGCACAGTAGCGATGAAGCGGAATGGATGTATCATGTGCATTCGGTTTAACATGGCGTTCCTATCAACCGTAATCCTATGAGCGCAACATTAAACGCTCGGCATGTCTCCCCAGGGAGGACCGATTTTCACGGGGGCTTGTCGGACAGTTACATAGAAACATGCCTCGCTCTATACCATGTCTGACAACCATGGTCTCCAAATCTCCCGATCTAGTTATGCGTCACCGAATCCCCCTTGGGGCTCTGTAACTACAATACCACCTACTTCTCAGCAACAGCCACCCACTGACTCGCCGTCATCGTCACCTTCCCCCCCTCCACCGTCGTGCCAGGCTGCTTCTTCAACAACCCAGCCAACATATCCACCTCCTCCTCCCACTTCTCCCCATCCACCGCATGCCACCCCCCAATCCCCGCCAAATACGCCCACGTCTTCTCCACCCACCCCCTAAACTCCTCCCCATCCTCCAACACACTACTCACCTCCTGACTCTCCAACCGAATCTTGTCCTCCTCAAACCCAGCCTCCACCAGAATCTTCCTTAACTGCGTCCCATCCGTCCAGTTGATCGGTGGCGCGGGGAAGGGAACTGCCTCCCCGCGGAACGCCCGGTGTACTAGCATGATGGGCAGCATCCAGGTGATGGTCTTCCAACAGTTCACGACGGCGAATCCGCCGGGCTTGAGTGTGCGGTGTATCTCGCGCGTGGCGTCGAGTCCGCCCGAAGACATGAAGATGATGCCGATGTTCATGATGTCGTAGTCGAAGAAGGCCGGGGGGAAGTTGGTGGTTTCGGATTTCTGGTTGGATACTTCTACCGGCCAATTGTTCTGCGTTGCGTCGGCGGAGAGGAAGTCTAGAAAGGCTTGGTCGATGTCGGTCGCGTGGATCTTGACGTCGGCGGTGTCGGCGGTTTGTTGGAGGATCAGCCGCGAGACGGTGCCTGCACCGCAGGCATTGTCGTGAATTGTAGAACCGGGCTTGATGGGTGGGATGAGAGTGAGGTTGTGGGCGGCGAATTTGGCGGTTGTTTTCCCGCCTGTGGATTCGTAGGTGGTGACTTTAGCGTTGCCGGTGAGGAGGGCAGCAGCTTGTTTGGGGAGGGGTCTCGCGTTGGAGGCCATGGTGGGAAATTACTTTGCGTGTGTGCGTGTGTGTCTGGGGAATGGAGGTGTTTCGAAGGATGCTAGGGGGTTCAATTCCGTGAAAGCATTCACTGTCCTTTTCCCAGGAGGCGTTCCTTCAACTTATACGCCAAACGCTGGATTCCACTTGAACCCATTCAATTCCCCCTCGCCCCTCGCCAACGTTAGCGCTGACGACCTACATGCATACTAAATCCTCAGTGCATGAGCCACGTTGCACCGCCATCGGTCTCGTTCATCATCGTTAGTCCGAGGACGCTTTGACGCGGTAGCCTCAAACACGTCGTTGTTATTATCGGTGTTGACAGGGCCGGTACCGCTATGTACTTATCTCCGGATCATCGCGCTACCGAGGAGATCCTCCATCTCTAAGTATTTTAGAAGCGATACTATATCAATTAGTACAGTAATCACTTGGCCTCTAGTGTTCGAAAGCTCAGGACTACCCCATCTCTTGGCTACAAAGTACAAATCAGTTATTCCTCTAGAAACACATGACGTAATTAATCAAGCCAATTCTCCGAGTCCCGGATGCTTTCATATGCTTTCAAGTCCAGTGAGAACAAGAGCGACTTGTGGTCAAAATATTTTTACGTTCCTTCCTCGTTGATCCATCTGAATACGACCCCTCAAACCCCTCTCTAGAAACCCGGGAAGGAGCTCGTTGTGACTCAATCGGCGAGTTCTTTCCTTATTGGTCCTGGAAACCAAGTAATTCAAATTTTCAGAATCCCGAGTTTACAGCGCCCAAACAATATACCATTATCAAAACAAGTATTAGTTTGCGGTTTGATTTCCCCTCCAAGGCTCCAACCTTCAAACTCGTCACTCTAGCAACATTATTAGTTCGTAGCCGCCGCTCACCGCAAGCAACTATTAGCGCAACGATCTCGCCGACCCTCAACGCCAACCCTCTTGCCATTACGAGAATTTAGACCCAGCTACTTGGGCCTCCAGAGGTTACGGAAAGACGACAAAATGTCCGATCTCAACCAGCCGCAGGTGCAGGAACAAGAACAAGAGCAGCTCCCCCCAGATCTCAAAGGCCGTCTCCGAGATTCCTACAACGCCATCGCGCCGCTGTACAACATGTGGTCACTTGCATACCAGGGATATCGCATGCGTTACACTTGCAAGCTGCTAGAGTTCATGCGAAAATTTAAGCAGCAGCGGCATCAACCCCCCAAAGAGCACGCCTTCATCAAGCCCACGGATGATGGAACCGGCTACGAGTACAAGGCCCCCAACCCCCAGCACCTCAAAGGCATGAACGCCCTCGAGGTTGGCTGTGGCTCCGGCATTCCCGTGGCCGAAATTCTTCTGGCTAAGGACATGACTTATTTCGGCGTGGACTTGTCGGTGACGCAGATTAACACCGCCCTTCAAAACTTCCAATACCAAACCGATCATCTTCAGGCTTCTTGGCTGGTGGGGGATATGATGGATCTGTCGTTTCCTCCGGGGGCGATGGATGTGATTATTGGCTTCTACAGTTTGATCCATCTACCACGGGAGGAGCAGCAGGTCTTTCTGAAACGGGCATGGGGATGGCTGCGGCCTGGGGGGATGTTGATGATAAACTTTGGGCGGGAGGAACTGGTGAGTGAGGTATCTGAGAAGTGGTTGGGTCATGAGAAGGGGTGGATGTTTTGGAGCAATTGGGGGGAGGATAAGATGATGGAGATTCTAGAGGGTTTGGGGGATGGGGATGAAGAGGGTGACGGCGGTGGGGAGGGGGACGGAGGAAAAGCGGAAGTGTTGCTGAAGGAAATCACGGAGGCGGATGGAGAGGACCCAGCATTTGTGTGGGTGATTGTGAGAAAAAGTGGTGGTCTTGAACCTCAAGCGCGCCATTTCGAATTCCCAGCGGAGTAGAGCCAGGTCTGGAGTAATTCTTCGGGACTAACCGGTAGCCCGCGGCTATCTGAAGCGGGGTCCCTGCGAAGCGACGTGGAAATGGGGAGTATGCAGAACTCCGTGGAGAGTTTGACGAACCGTCAGGTCCCAAATGCCGATGGCAGTCTACCCTAGGCTGTCTAGCGGCAGGGTAACGGTGAACTACGGCCGGAGCTCGGTTGGCCGGGACGGCGAGATCAGGAACAACACTCGTCTCAAGTCCGGAGTAAGGAAACCCGAGGAAGACAGCGGGGGGAATGGTTTGGGAGTTAGCAGCGAGTAGGTAGCCCGCAAAGTCGATGGTCCACGGCCAAAGCTTCGGACTCGGCTTGGGAATTATGCCGTATTCAAACTTTCCACGATGACATGTGAACGAATCGGAATCCAGATGCCCGTACCCCGTTCCACTCAATCTTCTGTCATCCCCCTCCAGTCGCACGTAAGACACTCTTTCAAGTCCATCTCGCGTCTCGGCGCTTATCGTCCTTCCCGCCAAGGCTCGTCAATCCGGCCGCGCGGCCATGCTTGATGCCCGAAGATCGACGGAGCAGGTCGGTCGGTGTCCAACCGTCCAACGGGGCCTTGATAGATCCCGTTCCGCGACCCACACCCACCCATCCGGGCCGGCCAACAGCAACCTACAGGGTTACCGCCGGCAGGTGGGCGGGAGTTACCGTTCAGCCGCGGCATGTGTGAGCCGTTGGTGGTGTGCACTAGTGTAGCGCAGTGTAGTGGACACTAGAAGGGGTGGGATAACGTTACAGTACGTTTGACACAGTACCGACAGATGTGATGTGTAGCAACATGCAGGGGTGGGGTCATTGGAGTGTTTCTCGTTGCGGGTCGAATCAGATCTTTTTGCTCACTGCGTGCGTATGTGTTGGTGTGTGTGTTGGTGTGTGTGTTGGTGTGTGAGAACACATGTGACTCGGTGATACTGACCGAACTCAATATTCACTCACTCGGTTGAACAGAAGGGGGGAAGTGAAGGGAGAGGGGAATGGAGGGCCTTGCAGCTGCGGAGCTGTTTCACCTGTCGTCTGCTCGAAAAGGATAACAGAGGAGTCTGCTCTGGCGTGCTATTTTGATCATTTTTTACTGTGTAAACCACCATGCACATTTCTTGATCAACAACTATTCTCGTTGGTGGCGATACGTCGTCTGCTGTCAGTCAGTCAGCCCTATGCAGTCAGGCACTGATGCATGGATCGGGATGGTTCCGAACGGAGTCAAGACCGAGATGCGATGAAATTTGACATCGGCGGGTCCGACGGAGGGAGGGTCATTCCGGCGCCGTGTTCTTGTCGGAGATCGGTATGATGGTATCCGGCTTGTGGGAAGTTTGAATAGATCTGTACAGACAAATCGAGTCAGTCTTTTGGTTTTGGTGGTTGTTGACAGGGTTGATAGCGGCAGCGGGATAATCCCGGTGGTTTCGCCATGGAAGGCTCTTGCACTCGGAGAGTCGGGACGAACACTCGCGGTCGACGATCAACGATTCCAGCACGATGACGCGGACTACACTACGACAACAAAAAATTGATCAAAAAGATAACGGGACTTCTTCCTTTCCCGTCAAACCGTTCTCCCGACCTTAGACCCGCGAGTCCGAGGCCGACATGTTCTGCATGGTGTGTTGCAGGACCCTGAACCCTGAGATAAGATCCGTTGTAGTGTATGTATGTCATGGATCGCTAAGATCGCCTGGAAGTCTCAACGCGCGACATGTTAAAATCCACCGGGCAAAACCGGCCCTAAGAAAAACCGTTATCTTTCTTGGCTCCCCGAAGCCGTTCTTTGTTCCTGATTCTCGAAGCTTCAACCCTGCGAAAAACCCGAATTGCGCCGTCGGGAACGGAGAGAGCAGAAAAGTTCGTCCGAACATGGAAAACTTGCTGCCTTAGTGGGGGTCAGGTACAAGCCCACCTTTGTGCTTTTGCAACCTTTGGAAAGGGGTGTCGGGATCATTCCGACGGAATGCACCAAACTCTTGGCGCTGTAAGACATACTGAGACATGGAGGTCGTTTACGGTAGTTATTCCGGAGTGTAATTACTTTTTTGATGATCGAGACCTAAGGTTAATGGCCCCGTTCTAAATTTTGCAGCGAGTCACTCATCGCGCGCAGAATTCAATATCCCATTTGTAGTCCGTGTACCCGGATCTTGCAGGCTGTAAAATTGACGGCGGGAGCAAAGGATCAAACAAAGGCAAGAGCGCCCTGCAAAGTGCGACGACTAGGGCAGTGAAGCCCAACAGAATGAGTTAAAATGAACGTGGTTTGGCAAGCGCGACTTGCCCTTTTGCCCAGATAGCAATTTCCCCAGCCCGTCTTCCCTGCGAGTCTGTTACCAAAGTTGGAATGCCCCCACTAACTCTTTCGTACGTCGGGTCTGTTCCGAACCCACTTGCACGACAACCCCAGCAGACAAAAAACACAGCGGAACCGAGCCGAGGTTGATCGCGCGGCAAGCAGAGACAGGATCGGAGCAAGTGTGACGACAGGACGGCGAGTCTGCGGCGGTATTCGGTGTTGGCCAGGCCCCGAGGATCGTCGGGGGATATTGCACATGTCTGAGATTTGCGGAAGGTCGAGGGGCTCAACTTTAAAAGACGGCAATCCCCGTGGAACCGGACGGTGTTTTGGGGGGTCAATGTTTTAGAGCTCGAGGTATCGACAAAAAGCGCACACGGCCGCCCAACATGACGGCAGACGAACAGCGGAGCGGGGGACCGCAACAAGATCAACATCAACCACCGCAGGCAGAATCCCCCAGCCCACCAAACTCAGTCTCTAATAATTCCACAACCACAAACGAAGGCTCCCTCACCATCGCCGACCGCGAGCCCTACCAGACCCCTCCAGAAACAACCGACCCCCTCCACGAGATCCTCGAAGAAGACGGTACGGCCGCGGAGCTCCAGCGAATCGCGACAGCCCTCTCCAGACACCAAACCCGCCCCAACACCTCAGCAACAGCAGCAGCGGGTTCCCCTTCCGAACACCCTCTACCCGGGCTGCTCCCCGCCAACACCAACACCATAGACCCTACACTCGACCCGACGTCCCGCTCCTTTGACGTGACGAAATGGGTCCGCCACTTCGTTGCGCAGCTGTCGGCGCAGGAAGGGTTTGAGGCGCCCGAGCTGGGCGTGTTGTTCCGCGGGTTGGATGTGTACGGTGAAGGCCGGGCGCTGCAAGTGCAGGAGACGGTCGATTCGGTGCTGAGCGCACCAGCGAGGGCCCTAAAGGAACTGTTTTCCGGGCGGGGAAAGGGAGCCCCAGCAGCGAAGGGAGATGGGCGACGGCATATCCTGCACGGTTTCAACGGGGTGCTCCAAAGCGGGGAGTTGCTCGCGGTGCTGGGCCGGCCGGGGTCCGGCTGCTCGACGTTTCTCAAGACGCTCTGCGGCGAGCTGCACGGCTTGTCGGTCAGCGACAAGTCGGCAATCCACTACAACGGCACGCCGCAGCGGGCGATGAAGCGCGAGTTCAAGGGCGAGGTCATCTACAATCAGGAAGTCGACAAGCACTTCCCCCACCTGACGGTCGGGCAGACGCTCGAGTTCGCCGCGGCCATGCGCACGCCGGCGGACCGGCTGGGTGACCTGTCCCGTGCGGAGTACTGCGCGTACATTGCGCGCGTGGTGATGGCCGTGTTCGGGCTGTCACATACCTACCACACCAAGGTCGGGAACGACTATGTCCGGGGTGTGTCCGGCGGGGAACGGAAGCGGGTGAGCATTGCAGAGATGATGGTCGCCGGGAGCCCGTTGTGTGCATGGGATAACAGCACTCGCGGGTTGGATTCCGCCAGCGCCCTACGCTTTGTGCAGGCGCTGAGGTTGTCGTCCGACCTGGGCCGGCACGCCCACGCCGTGGCTATGTACCAGGCGAGTCAGGCGATTTACGACGTGTTTGACAAGGCCACGGTGCTGTATGACGGCAGACAGATCTTCTTTGGGAAAGCGCGGGACGCCAGGGGGTACTTTGAGCGCATGGGCTGGGAGTGCCCGGCGCGGCAGACGACCGGAGATTTCTTGACGGCTGTGACGAACCCCGAGGAACGGGTGGCGAGGGCCGGGTGGGAGAAGAAAGTACCGCGGACGGCGGAGGAGTTTGAGAAGGCGTGGTTGGCGTCGCCGGAGTTCGCAGAGTTGCAGAGGGAGATGGCCGAGTTTGATGCCGAGTTTGCGTCGGGCTCTTCCCAGGGTGGTTCTTCCCAGGATGAACAGTCCCAAAATGGCGATCAAGAAAAGCGACACACCGTCACCAACTCCGACGCCGATATTACTGCTACCAAGTCAGACGGCCTGGCGACCCTCCGGGCAACCAAACACCGCCGGCAGGCCAGGCACGCTCGCCGAGCCTCTCCACACATGCTGACGATCCCGATGCAAATCGCCCACAACACCACGCGCGCCTATCGCCGGATCTGGGGCGATCTATCGGCGACGGTCATTCAGATCATTGCTAACATTATCCTGGGCCTCATCATCGGTTCCATCTTCTACGGCAACGTTGCCGAGGGCACCGCCTCCTTCGACGGCAAGGGGGCGGTCCTTTTCATGGCCATCTTGCTAAATGCCCTCACGGCCATCGCCGAGATCGAGAGTCTGTACGCGCAACGGCCGATTGTCGAGAAACACGCCAGCTACGCATTCTACCACCCGGCGACGGAGGCAGCGGCGGGGATTGTGGCCGATGTGCCGGTCAAGTTTGCCGCGGCCGTGGTGTTCAACTTAGTGGCGTATTTCTTGGCGGGCCTTCGACGCACGCCGGAGCAGTTTTTCCTCTTCTTTCTGGTTTCGTTTATCACGACGTTTGTCATGAGCGCCGTGTTCCGGACGCTGGCGGCTATCACGAAGACTGTCGCGCAGGCGATGGCGTTGGCTGGGGTTTTGGTGCTGGCGTTGATCATGTATACGGGATACATGTAAGTTTTGCTCTCTCAGTCCCCACTTTTGTTGACTTCAAACTGGATTCAGGGGCAAGTAAACAAACCTGTTCGGACAACACCACTAACTGGCTACGACAGCATCCCGGTTCCGCAAATGCACCCCTGGTTTGGCTGGATCCGCTGGATCAACCCCATCTTTTACGCTTTCGAGATCCTCATCGCCAATGAGTTCCACGGCCGCGAGTTCATTTGTTCGCAACTTGTGCCGCCCATCTCGCCCCCCGTTGGCCACGCCTGGGTTTGTGCCGTCACGGGCGCCGTCGCGGGCCGGTCCACGGTTAACGGCGATGCCTACATTGCCGCTATGTACCAGTACACCTACGAACACGTGTGGCGCAACCTCGGGATTCTGTTTGCCTTCTTGGTCGGGTTCATGGTCATCTACCTGGCCGCCGTCGAGTTTAACTCGTCGACGGCGAGCACGGCCGAGGCCTTGGTCTTCCCACGCTGGGATATCCCAGCGTACCTCGACCCGAAGCGACAAGGTACTTCCCAAGACGAGGAGACCGGCAGCGGCACCGAGACCGATAAGACTGGCATCCCGCAAACTGTCCCGGCCGATCCCAACAATGGTAGTGATAACGGCACAAGCACAACGGCACGTCCGAGTACCGGCATCGAACCGCAAACGTCCCTCTTCACCTGGCACAACGTCGTCTACCACATCCCTATCAAGCCTGACACCAAGGCCACGTTGTCTGAGGGTGGTAACACCACCAGCAGCAAGAGCACACGCCGACTGCTGGACCATGTTGATGGCTGGGTCAAGCCAGGGACGCTGACGGCGCTGATGGGCGCGTCGGGGGCCGGCAAGACCACGCTGCTAGATGTGCTGGCGCAGCGGACGAGTTTAGGTGTGATCACGGGGGATATGTTGGTGGATGGCCGGGCGAGGGGCGCGGATTTCCAACGAAGGACGGGATATGTCCAGCAGCAGGGTATGTTTTTCTGTCATCTTCTTTTCGCCTTTCAGACACGTCTAACATGATTACACCAGACCTCCACCTCGACACCTCCACAGTCCGCGAATCCCTCCGCTTCAGCGCTCTTCTCCGCCGTCCCCCTTCCGTCCCCCTCGCCGAAAAATACGCCTTCGTCGAAGACGTCATCGTCATGCTCGGCATGCAAGAGTATGCCAACGCCGTCGTCGGCGTGCCCGGATCCGGCCTCAACGTTGAACAACGCAAGCTACTCACCATCGGCGTCGAGCTCGTAGCGAAGCCTAAGTTGCTTCTCTTCCTCGACGAACCGACCTCCGGCCTCGACTCGCAGAGCGCATGGGCGATCTGCGTGTTTCTCCGGAAACTGGCCGATGCTGGGCAGGCTGTGCTGTGCACGATCCACCAGCCGAACGCGCTGCTGTTTCAGCAGTTTGATCGGTTGCTGTTCCTCGCTAAGGGCGGGCGCACGGTGTACTTTGGGGATGTCGGCGCCAACTCAGGGTCGTTGTTGGGGTATTTTGAGCGGAATGGGGCAAGGAAGTGTGGTGCGGAGGAGAATCCGGCCGAGTACATGCTGGAGATTGTGGCGGAGGGTGTGAATAACGAAGGGAGGGACTGGCATGAGGTGTGGAGGGGCAGTGGGGAGTACGAGGAGGTGCAGCGGGAGTTGGAGCGGATGGAAACAAAGGGACGGGGGACAATAAAGTCGAGCGAAGAAAACAACAACAACGGCGAGAAACAGACCGAGTTTGCGATGCCGTTGGGGGCCCAGGTGGTGGCTGTTACGAAGCGCATTTTCCAGCAGTACTGGCGGATGCCGGCGTATGTGCTGCCTAAGTTTGGGCTGGGTATCATGTCTGGGCTGTTTATTGGGTTTACGTTCTGGAAGGCGGAGAATGATGAGGCGGGCATGCGGAATATTATTTTCGCGGTGTTTATGGTTACGACCATTTTTACCACGCTTGTCCAACAGGTATGTTTTTTTCGTTTGTTCTGTTTTGTTGTCGGTTTTTTTGGGATTTACATGCTAACAATCCCAGATCCTCCCCCTCTTCATCACGCAACGCTCCCTCTACGAAGTCCGCGAACGCCCCAGCAAAACCTACTCCTGGCGCGCCTTCCTCTTCGCCAACATCGCCGTCGAAATCCCCTACCAAATCATCACCGGCATCCTCACCTTCGCCAGCTTCTACTACCCCGTCGTCGGCATCCAAGCCTCTTCCCGCCAGGGTCTCGTCCTCCTCTTCATGATCCAACTCTTCATCTACGCCTCCGCCTTCGCCCACATGACCATCGTCGCGCTCCCCGACGCCCAAGCCGCCGCGGCTATCGTCATCCTCCTCACCATGATGAGCACCATCTTCAGCGGTGTCCTGCAGACTCGCACTGCCCTCCCAGGCTTCTGGAGCTTCATGTACCGCGTTTCCCCCTTCACCTACTGGATCTCGGGGATCGTGTCCACGGCGCTGCATGACCGCCCCGTCGTCTGCTCAGCAGCCGAAAACTTGGTATTCGATCCACCTCCCGGGAAATCCTGCGTCGAATACCTCGCGCCGCTGGCGGATCAGGCATTGGGGACGTTGCAAAACCCCATGGACACGGCGGCGTGTCGGTATTGTCCGTTTAAAGTGGCGGATCAGTTTTTGGCGGGGGTGGATATCTACTGGGACGATCGGTGGCGGAACTTTGGGATTATGTGGGCGTATATTGTTTTTGATGTTGTCGTGGCTGTGGGGCTGTATTATTTGTTTAGGGTGAGGGGAGTGGGGAGGATGAGGAAGAATTAGAGTAAGGGTATACATGATATTAGATGGCTCGATGAAGGGAAATTTTAGATTTAGAGATGATTATAATAGTAATCGGACAACTTCACTTATTCACACTCAGGACTCAGCTGTGGCTTGTAGATTTGCTCTCTGTTTCAGCAAAAGGTTGAGGGCCCATTCAGATACAGCAGTGATTACGGCTATTATCAGTTGGGGGTTGGACGAGAGTAGGGTCAAGTCTGCGATGATAGGACGAGAAGTCGGCGTGACCGGTTGACTTCTAAGTGCCTTAGCAGAGGCAATATTTTAAGGGTAGCGTTTCACACTGGGATGACTAGTTTTGACAATGTAATTCCGGTTTTCAGCAATAACATTCATGAACTAGCCCTGAGGAGCCTAACGAATCCCCTTCAACACCACCTCTGTTCCAACCCCTCACCTCTCACCTTTACTTCTCCTCAGTCTCCGCCACCCACTCCCACACACTCAACCGATTCGACCCCCCACACACCTCCGCAGCAGCACCCGAACACGCCATCCCACACTCCGCCTCCGCCACACTAGTGCTATTCACATTCAACTCCGCACCACAATAACACTCCGCCCCGTACTCCAACCCAAACACCTCAAACCCGCTGTTGAGACAGTACGACCCGCACCCGGCCACCGTCATGTCGGTCGGTGAGAACCCGCTCGCTCCCGGCAGCGTGCGCAGACCCAGGGCGTCGGTGAGTTCGGTCCAGCAGCCGAGATAGGACGGCGTTGGGCCTACGGCCGGGTGAGGGTAGGGGGTCACGGTGGGGGGGTCGGGGGAGGTGCCGTAGAGGGAGAGGCGGTTGGGACCGCCGCAGATGGTGGTGTCGGCGCGGGGCTGGAGGGGGGTGGTTCTGCGCTTGGTTTTAGCCCTTGCGGGATCAGCCGGGGCGGGGATATCGGTGGGGGCTTCGGTGGGAGGTTCGGTGGTGGTCGTTGTCGTGGGAGGGGTGTCAATATCTCCCGGGCACGGCATGGTGCAGTCGGTGGAAAAGGCCGGGAATGAGCCTTGGGCTAGGGCATTGCCGCAGTAACTATCTCATGTCAACATCCACACGGATATTTACTTCTAGACGAAAACAAAAAACTTACCACTCTCCGCCGTACTCCACACCCCAAATGTCGAAGCCCAACCCTGTGCAGTGTGTCTCACACGCGGCGATGGTCATACCCCCGTAGTCGATCAACGAGGAGCCAGTCAGCGCCCGCGCCGGGATCTCAGTGTAGCAGCCGTAGTAGGTCTGCGCGAGAGCCGCCGCGGGAGCGAGAGCAAGGGTAAGACGTTGCATTGTGAAATTAAACGCTGACGATTATTGAGATTGATGGGGCAGGTGAGGATGTTGAGATGGGGCGTAGGGATGGCAACATCAAGGGGATCTTGGTACTTATACTCGTCTAGGTTATGTCCATCTAGAGTAACCAAGATTGAGCAAGCTTCGCTTTACCCAGCTGAAAGAACCTGCGCAAGGGTTTGCAGGAGCGGTACAATCTAGAATCCTTGAGTCGCAACATCGATTCTCTGAATCCTACTCTGCACTGGCACGCGTGCGAGCAAGGCCGACACCTACATCGACCGCAGGTCGGTCGCGGGATCGCAGGGTTTCTCTTCACCCCGGTCAAAGCCGAGAACTTGACCTTCGCGCTATCAAAGTGTCTTTCAGCTCTGCGGGTGATATTGATAATACACCGTGTCTGTGGATCTGTATGCGCGGCTTGATATCACATGCAGCGCGGACGGGGCCTCCCATCATCGCAAAGAGGGCGGGCCCAAGGCCTCTCGGACTACTATTTTCATCTCGGCCTGGAGGATCCCGTCTCTGTTCGTGAAAGCAGAGCCTCAGTCAGGTCTAGACCCAGTGTTTCCGCCGGGGAAGATTGGACTTGTTCCGCCACGGTCCTCCTCCGACCCGTTCTAGAAAGCCAAGAGATGCGGCGGATTTTGCGTTTGTCCCGATTCGGGTGGCAAAGGGACGACGGCTGAAGGAGGTCAAAGGCGGCTCGAGGACGGCCTCGAACCCGGCGGGTGGTGCCGCCCGAGGCGCGTGGGGGTATCGATTTATTGGCCCGAATTGGTCGATATTTTTGTTCCTGCATTTATCGATGGGATGCAGCTGACTTGCTGAATCGAGAGCGGTGGTAACCCTCTCTAATCCGCTCACAAACTGCTGGTTCCCAACAGCCAAGACCGAGGCTGATATTAGGTTGCAGCGGCAGGTTAGCGGCCACCGTGCTGGGAATAGTCGAAGTCAAGGAGGAGAACCGGTGAGAATCTTCCGCTCAAGCCCAGAACAGTCTCCAGCACTGTGGCCTCAATCCATCCCGCTGGAGTCTAGCCTTCTTTTGAGATTGTCCTCTTCCGCCAAGATCGAGATTCCGAACAGTTCGAGATTCCCTGCAATACCACCCTACAGCGCCAAGGACCCAATATTACCCGCGACCACCACGACCGCGGCTCGAGCGGGAAGGTTCAAGCCAATCTGTGCAGAAGCGAGCGGTCGAAAAC
This sequence comes from Chaetomium sp. MPI-SDFR-AT-0129, assembly GCA_020726445.1. Classification (NCBI taxonomy): domain Eukaryota; kingdom Fungi; phylum Ascomycota; class Sordariomycetes; order Sordariales; family Chaetomiaceae; genus Chaetomium; species Chaetomium sp. MPI-SDFR-AT-0129. The sequence continues at coordinate 373,611 of JAGJXA010000012.1, read as the reverse complement.
AGGCCCAGAACTCGCTCTGTTCTCGTATTCAATTGTTTGCCCGTCAAAGAACGGTACGGCTGCATTTTCGGCCGCGAAGGTCGCATTGGACTTGCATTGGTCTGCAACGAGTCGATAAACTGTTCCGGGGGCATGGGAAGGGCGATCGAGACTGATCATCTTGATCAATGAGGATCGAAGAGAGAACTGCCCTGTGCTTGTCGTCCTGGACGGGATGGTGTGGGGGAACCAGGGGCTCGGACCGCGAGCTCGGGTTGTTTAAAGCAACGTCGAGTTTAGTCAAACACATGGTATTCGTGTAATCGAATTCATGAGCGAGGAGAAGTTTTGATCTTGTCTACAACACTGAAGCGGTGATATAATTACATGTCACAGTAGCATGTAAACTCTCAGTGAACGCAAAGAGGGTGGGCTTACTGGTGACAAGTCGGAGAGTAATTAGCTCAGGAAGCCAAGATCAACCTTGAATTCACCTTACCCTTAGCCATGGTTGGCCAGTTCTAATTACTTGTTTTCGAATCCCACCGGACGCCTAGTAGGACCCTGCAAAAGATTCTGTATGGCGGGCTTTGATGCATTAGTTGTTTCGATCTTCATCCACCAAAGTTGACGGGAGTGAGCAAGGTCAGATGGCCCTAGCTTGTTAGGCTGAGAAATTTCTCGACAGTACCGGTGCCCGTACGTCGACCGCTCCTTCCCTCTTTTTGTCCCACCACCACCCACGGTTTATAACCCACCTTCCGGTAGTTCCTTCCAACCGTCCTCCCAAAGTGACACCGGCTCCGGCCGAATGGCGCAGTGGGGGGCTGTGGATGTCAACTGACACCACAGAACTCCAGTGCTCCCGGGTTCGACCCCTGGTGGGAGCACTTTGCAAAACCCGCTTGCAGGTTTTCGTAGCTGTCCTACTATTCCTCGCCCCCTGTATAGGGGGGACTGTGAGAGGTAGGCGGTGAGCTTTTTGACTATTCTTTTGACCACAGTAGATACTGGTGACATTTGTGCATTTCTGATCAGGTATTGTAATTTGTGAATAACTACCTACCTAACCTAGAAACACGAAATCAAAAGAATTCAACATGGAGCCCTCACACCGCAGGCACGATCCTAATACAAGATTGTCCATACCGAAGTATTTACTCTGTATCAGCTCTGACTGGCTCAAGCCAATATCGCGGCGCAGGAGCAGTGTACAACCTCCGATCTTCTCTGTGCTCTCTTACGCCAAAATGGCCGTCGCATTGGCCATCACGGCCGGGTCATTCAACAGCCTGACGGCCACATCCGCCAACGCCCTCGCAATCACCTCGGTCCGCTGGTACGCATAGTCCGTGCCGGCCGCCATGGCAAACCCGGGCTCATGATTGAACGCGCACTTTCCGCCGCTGTTGGCCGCATCGCAGATGTTATAGTTGGGGTGAAACACGACCTTCTCAGATCCGACGAGCTTGCGCGAGTCCGGGTCGACGACAGCCTGCTGGACACACCCGGCGTCGGTGGAGGCCGGGGCAAAGGTCGAGATGGGGAAGTCGGTTTGCGACCCGTACTCCGGGGTTGCGAGCAGCGAGGTGAAGAGCTCTGGGAGAAACGGGGTGACTTCGAGGGCAGGGTAGACGGTGTCTGTTGTGATGGTGATGCCGTCACCACCATCTCCTGACGAGCCCTTGATGGTGGCCTCGACACTCTCCAGCACAAGATCCAAGTCCTGGGTATACCGCGAGCGGATATCAAACACCACCCCGAGCTCTGCCAGCGTGGTATTTCCAGGCAAATAAAACTCCACGCCATCCTGCCCGCTCAATGCCCGGAATGTCTCAACCGTCAACACCAACGGGCCCTTGGTACTCTCCGACGCGTGCCCACCCGGCCCCAACGCCGTGACATTCACTCCATGCCCGTCCTCATCCGCCACCGCCGTGAACGACACACCAGGGTACGTCCCATCATCACCCCCCAAAAGCCCTTCCACCGTCTGCTTCACCACATCCAACTCCACCCCGCGAATCCCCAGCGAAATCTGTCCCTGCACGATATTACACTCAAACATCCCCACCTCCTCAACAGCCACGACCGACGACGACGTACCCGGCAACCCCCCCTGAGCAACCAAATCCCTCACAGCCACCATCGCCCCATACGCCCTCCGTACCGCCTCCTCATGACTAACCCCCTTAAAATCCGTAATTGCATTCACCCGTGCATTCATCGGCTGCACGGCATTTGCATTCGTCGGATGCGCCATCATCCACACATCCACGCCTTCAAACGCCGCGCCCCCGGACTGGCTGCGCAACAGGCATTTGCCCGCGGCGTTTTCTTCGTCTGGCGTGCCGAGAACCACCACGCGGCCGGGTATGCTCAAGTCGAGTAGGGCCTGGCGCGTTAAGCTGGCGGCTGTGAGGGCTGTGAGCAGGATCTGGTTGTGCCCGCAGGCGTGGCCGATACCAACTAGAGCATCGTATTCGGCGAGAAAACCTATCACGGGGAGGTCTTCGTCCCCATTCCCCGAAGAGGTAGACGAAGTAGAAAACTCCAACCGCCAGGCGGTATCAAGCCCAAAAGCGTGCGGAGTGATGGTATCCCAGACATTAGGCAGGGTGTTGGTGAAATAGTCGATGACGAGGTCGTGGGCGTAGTGTTCGTCGAGACCGATCTCGGGGTGGGACCAGACGGAGGTGGCGATGGATTGGAGAGAGGGGAATATGCTGGTGGAGAGGGTTTGGAGGGTCGAGGCGAGGTTGGAGATGTCGGCGGCTTGGGTGAGGGCGTGGTGGCCTGTGAGGGTCACCAGGGTGAGGAGGGAGGATCTCATGGTCAGTGATGGGTTGGGTGAGAGTGACTAGGTTGGAAGGTTCATGTTGAGGGTGTGTGTTGTGGGTTTAATACTACTACGGTGATACTACGACGGTCCGGGGTTATGATGGCTGCCTTGGTGTTGTGTCTTTTACACATGGTTGACAGGCTCTAATTTTCAATAGTGCTTATGTCAGATCGAGGTAAAAATTGAAAGAAAAAAGGACGACATCCAAACAGAAGATAGAACGTGCAGCGACCAAACAACACATGTGACGAGTGAACGCTTGCCCTCATGGAAGGCGAGTTTCGAATTAACACCCGGCCACATTGAATGGTACTCGCCCTAGAAATAAGTTTAAGAAGCGCTTTTTACACTTTTTTTTAGAAACCTTGAGCAGTTTTTCCATACTCAGTACTTCATCATGATGAGAAATCAAGAGCACTTTTCCCAAAGTCTCCGCAATATGTGGCCCTGACTAAGTGCCCCTGTCCAACTACGACGCTGTACCCCCATCTTGTCACTTCCAGAACAAAGATTCAGCCGGTCAAAGAAGCGGTCAGTCAATTCTACTTTGAAGGTAGAAAGAGATCGGTCATTTGCAACGGAAATAAGCGGAGAAACGGAAATTCTAGACTTGCGTTGTGTAAGTGACAAAGGACAGTCGTGCCCCACATGTGGAGGTGGTCAAAGAAAGTCTTTTTGGATGGTCTGAACAAAACTTACCAGGATCCAGAACAAGTTCTTAAAGATTCACAAATCTCTACGCAGCCAAGTGCATGAGGACACGATTGTCTAGTGAATTACGTCGAATCAGCTACTTACAAGTCACAATACAACCACAGACAATTACCCAACCGCCGTAACTAAGATGAGACAACCACTGTAAATGCCCCCTTAGTCCGACGACCCAGCCGTTATTTAGACTTTCTGAAAGAGTAACAGCCATGCTTCGGTAGCTCTAGCACAGATTCTCCTCAGGTACCCTCAGTCGTCGGCGACAGTCACCATACTTTCCCCCGATCCAGTCACCATAAACGAAGACGCAAACTTAGAAACAATGAGTGACTTACTTAGCTCAGGACCAGCCTGACACCTAAGTGACCTACCTACCTACCTATCCCCCACCAAACCCCATCCCAAACCCAAACCCAATCCCCCTCCTCTTCTCTCCCTCAGCGCCACCAGCAACAGCCTCTAACACCACCAACATCTTCTCACACAACTCCCGTCTCAACACCTCATCCTCCACCCACGTATCCCGCCCCAACACCACCGACTGCAAAACACACAACTGCTGATGCACGGGCCCAACAGCCTCGGCGATAGCACACTCTTTAGGCAATAAACCGTGCTCGAAACTGGCTTCGAGCACGCGTAGTACAAATACCGTTGCGTGCTCGTCTTGTGTCCAGTGCGGGTGGGTGTCGTGTTGTTGGGTCCAGAGCCAGTTGGCGTGGCGGTGGGAAATGGTGAGGTTGAGACGGAGACGGATTTGGCGGATGTCCGGGTCTAGGAGGGAGTCGAGGTGGGCGTGGTTTTGGGTTTGTTGACTTTGGTGGTGTTGGCAGAGGAAGTCAAAGGCGTATTCGAAGAAGAAGGCTATGACGAGGGCGGTGGCGGGGAGACTTTGAATTTGCAGATGGTGGGAGAGGAAGGAGAGGGCCGAGATGGTGGTTGTATGAGATGGGGAAAGGGTCGAGGAGGAAGAAGAGGATTGGAGGATGGAGAGGAGGTGGAGAGCGAATGACTTGGATTTTGGGATGGTTGTGTCCATCGTGACAGGATGATTTGTAATTAATTAGCGTGATTAATTAGGTCCAGACCTAATTGAGGTACTTATCCGGTCTTAGGTTGAAGTTGGAGATGTATTAAAGAGTGGAAACCCTACACCGAAATCAGAGTCGCGCAAGGCGGTTGCGGAGGATTGACTTTGTTTAATATATGATGGATGGCTGTGGATTGAGCCTCTGGACACAATGGACTTGTCGGGCATCTGCCGTTGTTCTCACACGTTGTTCCAGCTGTCACTGGTCGGGACAGCAGCCCTAAAGTCTACCCAGACAAAGAAAGGACGTACACTCGACAAAGAAGCTGAACAGCATGTCTTTACAGAGTCAGGCTGTAGAATAGCCTAGTCGCGTCCGTGGTTCCTCTCCATGTTGGGCAGACACCATGTTGATCCGAGAGAAGCGGACAGAAGGGTTCCAGTGGTCAAGTTTTTAGAGAAATTCGCCTAGCTCTTCTGTCATTCTCCAGCATGCTGCCAAATAACAAGATCATTCATCCCCAAAACCGGTTCTGGGCTGTGCCTAACAAAGAAGCAGTGTGGCTGCTTGAACCTGATTTTCACACGACCTTGTTCTTTGAGGACATGATAGATATACCCCGTGTATTCCCCAATACAATCGTCTAACATCGCTATGATTCGCTTGCTAATTACAAACACACAGGACTGTAGAATTCGAAGGAATCCTCACCCGGCCTCCAACCCATAGCCTCCGGGCTGCCGGGCAGTCCCTGAACCATCACCCCCGGGCAGTGAATACCCACTACTCCTCTCCAAACCAATTCTTCTCCATCGGATCCCTAAGTTTCTCCATCTCCTCCAACATCATCTCCCGTTCCATCTGGGTTTCACCCACAATCCCTTCCTTCATCAACCTCTCAACCACCCGAATAGTCCACCCTTGACTGCCCGCCTTCAACTCCATCCAACTATCCTCCGGCGGCGGCACTTCCTCCCTCGCAATCTCATCAACCCTATCCCGCTGAGCATCCGTCATATCCTTTACCAGCACGCGATCCCACGCGTTCCGCGACGACCGCATGCGGTCGATAGCCCGGAGCTGGCCCTCCTCACCCGGGCCGGGGTTGGGATTGGGTTCCGTGAGGAGGTGCTCAAAGTACATCTCCCCTCCGCCGGTGGTGATCTGCCAGGCTTCGCCCCCGCCGGTGCCGAGGACGTTGGGGAAGTGTGAGAAGAGCGACCAATGCTTGGGTTCGTCTTCGCCTTGACGCTCGGCGATGAGGATTAAGTGGCGGGTGGACGGGGGCGGTTTTCGGTCAAAGGCGAGGCGGACGAGGTTGTGTTTGTCGATACGGGCCCAAATCAACCTCACTTCGGGGTCGTGGGGTCGGTAGAAAGGGTATGGACGGCTCTGAATTGGGTCGGGGTCGGGGGGCCAGTATACCATTTTCCAGTCTGTGACGGCCTCACGGGTGTAGTCGTCGAGTTTGCAGGCGAAGACGAAGCCGCCATCGGTCATGATGCACGCGTGACAGCAGTCGACGCGGCGGGAGACAATGCGGCCTTCGTCGGTCGGGAGCGACTTGCGGCTGAATACGCTGTCTGCGCATGTGTAATGCCTGGCCCTGGACGGCCGGGGGGGCATTTTGGCGGATAATTAAGTGATTATTGAACTCGGTTTTGGGTTTGTTAGGTGATTGAGGGACGGAGCTTTTCACGGCTCCGGGGCAGGTCGCTGCTTGGGGCCGTTAAATATTTGTGACTCGTGAGCTTGGGACGGAATCCCATGTGCGAATCTTGCCAAATTTCAGGCGCAAGCTGCTGTTGGAAAGGGCCAGGCTTTTCAAAAGTGAACAGCCAGTGTGTACATACCGGCTATTCACTATCTGGCCTGTCTGGGTACCTGGGTACTTGGGATATCCGTTCGGCATGCTGCTAGCCCTATTGGCATTAATACACGTTGCAGCCACGCTCATCAAAACAAGGTAATTAGCACATACAGCAGGCAACTCTCTTTGTTCGGCAGTACAGCCGTCGGTGTGCTCATTTTGTGCTCCACAAGCGTACTCACTGCCTCAGGGAATACACAATAAAATGGTATCTCCAACCTTCCATTTGGACTCGAATTTTCGCGAATTAATTAGCTATGATAGTGGTACACTCTCACATACAGGAGGTTGGGACACTCCGAACTTGGCCTCTGCCACCTTCTCAAGGAAGACTGTCGCTGGCGAGTCGATACCGTTAGTCTCACTTGCGCAAACACGTAGTTACTTCGAAGCCTGGGGACCAACGCTTCGTGAAGGCCAGCACAAGGATGGTGAATGCTGAAAAAAACCTTCAGTACGGATCTTTGATTGCTGACTTTTCACGGCGGGCGCGACGTACAGTTCCACAACGCTTCACGGAAAGGTGATTGCACTGTGTAATACGTACGAGAGCTGCGCGATGAAATAGTTCTGGCCCAAAACACAGTCTCGGTTCGTTCACACAAATCTTCGAGGCGGCGGAAAGCGAATACTTACTTGGACATCCGTTTCTCTCGACTTGGATACGCTAACCATAGCCCTAGCAATGGCTTCTAAGAGCGTCTTGATTGTGGGTATGTGCAACGCCGAGCATCTTGGAACTTGAACGCTTCAAGTTGGCCACGTTTGGCAATTCCCTGTCGCCGCATTCTCACGAGACACAGGGGGAAACCGCGGCATCGGCCTTAACCTGCTCAAGGCGTTCGTCGCCGAATCATGGAACGTAACCGGCACAGTCCGGCCCCAAACACGTCGTGATGACGACCCCAGCATCGTCGATGTAAGTCACTCTCTTACTGTCCTCTCCGTTTTACTCTCCGTTTGTTTTACTCACCCGGGTACCATTATCAAGCTTGAGAAAACCGGTGCCAGAATCCTCGAGATCGACTACCTCGACGAAAGCACCATCGAGAAGGCCGCCATCGCCTATGGAAACAAGCCTCTTGACCTGCTCATCAACGTCGGAGGTCTCTCTCCTCACCCCAAGCCCTGGAACGAGCAGACAAACGACATGTTGGTGTAGAAATTCCGCGTCATGGCCGTTGGTCCACTGCTCACCATCAAGCATTTCCTTCCCAAGTTGGAACAGGCTCCCGGCGCAAAGATCGTGAATATCTCGTCGGCATTTGGTTCAATCTCCAGTACGTCTTAATTAATTGTCCATGAAAAAACCTCGGCGCCGCGACTGGCACTAATAATACCTACTTTCCTCCGCGCCCAGCCAACTCCTTCGGGACGTGTATGGCGTACCGTATCGCCAAAGCCGCTTTGAACCAAGGCGCCGTCACCATGGCCCGTGAGTGGGAGAAGGAAGGCCGAAAGGTGACCATGATCTGCGTCGAGCCTGGTTTCTTGTCTACACGCTTGACCGGATGGGATGGCGTGGATGACATGGACACAAGTATTGCTGGCCTGATGAAGTTGTTCAAGAACATCACCCCGGAGGACAACGGGGGATTCTTTTTGTGGGATGGGAGCAGGATTTCGTTTTAGCGGGGGGTCAAGGGTGAGCTGAGCGGGAGGGACAAAGAGGAATTTCCATTGCCTACCTCATATTAGGTACTAAACCGTGGTTTAACTGGGCTGTGTCTGGTATTAATTACAGGTAATTATGAACTCAAGAAGCTCACGGCTTGAGCGAGGCAGCAGGCTTGTATCCATCAGTGGCTCAGCACCGTGGCTGGATGGCTGGACTTTCACTTGGGCCCGCTGCTTCACGCCAATAATACTGGAACCCACCACACTACGTTTCCATTCGGTTGAAATAAATCAAAAGTAACTTGTGCCAGATCATCGCTGCACTTTCCCCTAGCTCACAGAGAGGCAAGGTTCTTAGGTAGGCAGCACTGCAGTTCACAAGGGGGGAGATGGTGTAATTATAAAGAGGCAAGATGAGATCGTCTCTCGAGTTTGCGAAAATAGACAAACACCACTCCGCAGACTCACACACACATCTAAATAACCTCAATTCAAGTAAGGTCGCCCAAACTGAAAGGATCTCCAACAACCAATGTTCTATAATTGATGAACAAAACATAGGTGGTTAAACTAGGCCGTAATTTGACCTCCTTGTCTATTGATATATAAGCAATCTCTATTCATGACATTATCTATCGGGTTACCTCCTGTATCTTGTCTCTCGTCACCTGTCACATTGTCTCTCTCGTTACACATGACACCGATGATATTGTCAATCTCAGTGTCAACCATATTTCCTTCTAAGGGAATATTCCAATTATAAACAATCAATGACAATGTTCATACTCAGATAATTAATTAACAATCGACGTGCCAAGGCTTTCATGTAACAGGTCTGTCTGTGACTTTAAGAGCTTAACGCCTCGGAAACGTAAGGCTAAATCTCACTTAGCATCGACTACAACGGCCATTCGACACCGACGCTACTGCCAGACGCGGGAGACAACCATCTAGCAAAGCCCGAAGCTGCGTCACTGCATGATGACCAACTGGCGCAGTTGGTACTGCAGGTGGAGCAGGCGACGTCGCATTTCCGGAACCCGGATAGTACAGGACGAAAACAAGCTGGATAATTACCGGTTGGTGGACGAGGACAGGTTGGTTGCTGGAGATTCGGAGAGTATGGATTGTTTTCCTGGGGGGGAAAGACGAATGACTGGGTTTTGCTGCGGGTAATGTCTGGGGTAGGGAAGGAGAAGAAGGCGTTAACTACTTGGCACTGGAACTCTACTGGTGGATGCGCGATCTAGAGAGAGACGGGGTAGTTTATTTAACGACAACAGGCTAACAAAACAGTCCTTATGCAATTTCTTAACTCAGAGCTACTGCTTCAACTGTGCCACAATCGGCTCGAGGAACTCCAGCATGTCCTTGATGACCTGCTCGTCATGCGTCAAATAGAGTCCTAGCAAGCCTGGGTTAGTAAACATCCCACAACAAGAAACTGTCAGGAGTAAGTACTCACCATGCCCCGCCCCCTTATACACCTTCAGCACACTCCACGGCAAAATCTCCTTGACCAACAACGAGCTGGCCTCAATCGGCGTCCCCGTATCGGAATCTCCATGCAGCACCAAAACCGGCACCCTCTCCCCCTCCTCCGTCTCCGCCTTCTTCCCCCACGCCTTCAACTCCGCGGCCATCGGCTTCTGCAAAATCACCGCACACCTCTCGACCGCGATAGGATCCGCCTCCTGCACCAGCCGCTCAAAATAGCCCAGCGTCACGGCACTCATCTCATTCCCCGGCAAATCCGCCCTGAAATTCCCCGGAAACGCTTCATGAATAAAGTCCTTATGTCCCTTCCCGCGAAACCCCTGAATCAACTGATCCCACACCTCCACCGGCGTGGCCGCCGCACACTCCTCACTCCCAATGCAATACGGCATGTTAGGTCCCAACCACACAAACCCCTTACACTTCTCCCTCAACGTCTGACTCGCATTCCGCAACAACACCGACTCCGACGTCCCCATGCTAGCCGCCACAAACACAAACTCCGGCGGCGCGCCATGCGCATGCTTCGCCGCAGACGCGAAAACATGCTCCAACAGCGCGACGGCATCATCAACAAACGTGTCATACGACACCTCCCCCGCATTCTCAGGCGCCGTGTTCGGTCCCGCCCAGTCGGATCGACCAAACCCGCGGCGGTCGGGCGCGATGACGGGGTACCGGTGGGTTTCGACGAGGGGGAGGATGAGTTGGTCGTACATGCGGGAGGACATGGGCCAGCCGTGGAGGAAGACGAGGGTGAGGGGTTGACGGGCTGGGTATGCGGAGGAGGGGGATGGGCGGTGCGGGCGGTCGGTGGAGGGGAGGTAGTACCGGTAGAAGAGGCTGGCGCCGTCGGAGGGGGCGAGGAAGGTGGGCATTTTGGAGGGTGTAAGAGGGGGTGATTAAGGTGAGGTTTGTTGAAGTGAGGGTGATTGGACGATCGTGAAAGTGAGGGTATCAGAACTGGTTGATGTGATATCAGATGTATGCGATGGATGAGAAGGAGTCTCGAAAACACTCGACACTCGACAGCGAGCCCTCTTATTTATACCCCCAACTTACCACCTACCTCATTTCTCCCGTCCTCGCAAGATGACTCCAAACCCCATCGAAGCCTCTCGCTAACGCGTACTTAATTCCTAGCTATTCCATACCACATTCCCAAATGGGCAACCTGAGGTCGGCGACCTGGCTTTGCAGCTCAGGCCCCACTCCGGATCCGGGGCCGCGGATGCATGGTTACGCCGTGTCTGACAGGGGCGAAGCGAGGGAGGGATCAAACGTGGACTCCGGGAGTGGTGAATGGCCTACGGCCCGGGACTGGCCGGGAGCCTCCGAAATGCCCTCGCCGGAGCCGGGAAGAAACCGGAGGGGATGAAAATTTATTAAATTCATGTGTAACCTTGTTAACCTTATTTGCAACATCATGCCATTGACTCATTGCTCGAGAAAAACTAAAAATAATGGTAACCCTAACCCCGGAATGAACTGGACCCGACGGTGTCTTCGCCACCTAGCCAATCAGAAGAGAAACAAGATATCACAACGACTGTCCAGCATCAGCATCAAAACTGCAAGACAAATTCTCGGTTTTCGTGTCACAAAGTCGACACGGTAGTTTTTCGTCGGGGACTTACAACCGGAAAGATTCGGGATGTAAAGGTATCTCCTGAGAGGAAACAAGCGGAAGGATGATGACTCAGCTAGCACAACCCAGCTTTACCAGCCATGTTTCTTTCTACCGAGTATTTTTTGAATATTTCACCACGCCCTACTCGGGAAGCCGCCTCAACTCTCAACCCGTCTGACAACAGCTAGAGCCTAAAGATATCGACAAATTCCTCAGCTGGAAAAAAAGTGCGTGGACGCCACGTATTGTCCGTCCGCCAAGCCGGTCTCCACAGTCCGTATTTTCGCTTGCAACGCCGTCTGTTTGTCTTGTCCTTTTAGCCCGCTAACCCGAAATACGGATTCATCCTTCAACTTCAAAATTAACCACTTTCCCCTCCCTCCCCTCATGCCTCCATCCATCCTTACACAGCCCAACAATCAGTCGAAAACGAAGCCGGCCGATTCCTCCAATCCGACCCCAACACAAACGTAGTATCCACAGTAAAAAACGGCCCACTGTTCCCATCAAACGGCGTGCTCTCTCACAGCTGCAGCTTGCACCGCGTCGTCGGGTTGCTCTGGCTGTTGTACGCGTAGTACGTCACCGAGTTCGCCTGGTACCGGTACTCCGTCGGGACCACGTGGCAGGCGCGCCCTCGGGCCGGGCGTCGTGTAGGTTGAGCCCGTGAAGTCGAAGTGGCTGTGGAGGAAGACGCGCCAGGCGATGGTGGTGTTGGCCAGGGCGAGGAGGGTGGCGGTGGTGGTGAGTGTTGGGAGGTGTATGGTTGCGGTGGTTAGCTAGTCGGGAGTCAGTTGGAATCGAAACAACCGTACTGTTCAGGGTGGGACCTCACACGGAGATGGCTTTGTTAGCATTCAGGAAATCACGTGGTTACCTGGCTGCCTGTTCAGATCGTGCCTCATCTTGTAACTTTCTGCCTTCTAATTCTTTCCCTCACTTTTCTTTTTCCTTGTCGCAAGTCAAGTGTTTTTGGTTGCGGAAGCTTGAGACCCTTTCATACTGAGCCACTCCCCTTCTTCTACTCGCTCAACCGCCCAACCTGAAACCAACGCATCGCTTCGACACGGCACCTACGTACGCACGATGGAAAATACCAAGGAGGCTGTGGATGTAGAGCAGCAACGTGCAGATCTAGAGCGACAACTTGCAGATTTGACCCGGCAACTTGAAGAGGCCAGGCGATACAACGCAGATCTACAACGACAAACTGCAGATATGCGATTAGGAACTTCAGATATAACCCGACAAACTGAAGATATGAAGCGGGAGACTGAAGACATGAGGCGAGGAACTGCGGAAGTACGAAAGCAGGCCGAACCATCGAATTTTCATCAGATACTCCGGCTTGCGGAAGACGAGCTCTTCTCCCGCTTCAACAAAGACCTAAGACAATGCCCAATCACCACGGGCGACACCGCCGAGGGGAACTGGTGCCCTTCCAAACTGCGAAGGTGGACCGTCTTTCCCGACCTGCACTCCGCCGGGTTTCATCAACTCGAAGCCACTTTAGGGGATCGGAAACTGTTCGCCTCTATCCATCAGATGCGCGGTGCCTCCCGATATATCAGCCCCAATGGGTTCAAACACGAGGACGACGTTCGGGAGTTTGTTCGTCATGCCATCAAGAACCCCGCCAAGGATATTCTATCTCACTATTTTCAACACTCGGAGCACCCCACCACTCGACGGGTGACATTTCGCAGTGCGGGCGTCGGCCCAGCGCCGCAGCAGGTGCAATTTGAGGTTGACGAAGACGATATGTCCCCAGAAGCGCTACCCAACCGGTGGGGAATACGGATCGATCGCCAGGGTAAAGGGGAGAATTGTTTCTTCGGCAAGTTTAGGGTACCGTACCAAGTTGCCGCAGAGATGCTGAGGTCTGTCTTGGCCGAACACCCTGGGGATGATTTCTTCACACGGCTCAACACCTCACCGGCCGAGATGCAAGGCCAACTGCCCGTTGCCACGGTTCTTTGCGAGGCGTTTCACGACATGATCCAGTGGGGGGTACTTTCTGCATTCATTGTGACGGGCGAGGCGTTTATATTTCTCCACGTCTCCGAGACCGACCCGAGCACGCTGGATTATTTCCCCGTCTTCTTTGACTCTGAAAAGGGTATGTCCCAACGGCACCTCGAGTCTACTGCGGTCGCCTATCTATGCACCTTCTCCATGTTCGTGGCCGAGCGAGACAGACAGAACGAAGAGTGGATCAAACGCGCACAGGCCTGCTTGACAACCTGGCCCTTCGACTATGACCAAAGACAAAACAACTCGTTATCTCCGGGGCCATCCGAAAGGGGGGAGGGCGATGATGACGGCGAGAGTCAAACAGCTAGGGATCCGCCGCCACGGCGGAGGTCACCTACTCAGCGACACTGAACGCCAACACCGCGCAAGGCACCTCATCTTGCTATTTGACGTTGTCCTACGCTTCTCTAGCCCGCGACTGGGTCTCTGCGGTGCCGGTTATGGAAGATATGGAGGATGTGGACTGGTTTATGGGAGGATATACAGGTCTCTGACACCTGGGGAAGCCGAGAGCCTGGCTCGTCAGGATGCGTGCCTGAAGTTCCGAATGGGTAGCTGAATGCTGCTCTGCCGGGAACATGACGATTCCCTTGTCGCTATGCGTCGAACGAGGCCAAAAGCAGGAAGTGTTGGAGTGGTCTCGCGATCATCATGGTCATGTTATGGAAGAAAAAGAAATTGGCATGATTGAGGGGCCGATTTGGTGACCAAGGGGAGTGAGGGCTATGTATGGGAATGCACCGGTGTGATCCGGTTTAGGAAGTTGTGGGCTCATTGTAATCCGACTGTAATTAATTATTCTTGTAGACGGATAATGGGATAGACAGACCGCATGATGTGATATATCGAGACCGAGACAACGTGATGATTAATTGGCGAGAGAGAAAATGTGAGGAATAATGCGGTGTATAATGTCATAAACAGCAAGATTGATAACCTTATGGACAACCAAATTGAAAGCAATACCATTTATCATATTTCTTTTCTGTTTTTTTTTTTTTTTTTTTTTCGTTTCCGATAAAACAGTAGACGGCAACCATGGAGTTAATACTTTTTGTCTTTTCTTTTCTCTTTCGTGACCAAATAACAGACAACGACAATGAAATCTGTAATTACTTAATTAATCATTGTTGCCAAAATAAAAGTTAAATAATGGTAATGCTAGCTAGAATAAGATACAATTAATTACCCATGCTACGAGGCTAGCTTTTACAATCACAAAACACAACCCTACCATCTGTTTTTTTCATGTTTTAAGACGGTTGACATTCCGAGACCCATGGAGTGTAGCTCTCGTGTCATCATCAAGAAGGGGATCGTTCACTGGTCACACTGAATTACTGCAAAATCTCCAGCACGGGGAATGTCTTAGATGCTCCGGGTCAGGTTCTGCGCGTTTCTAAGATTGGGATCGTGCAGCACGAACAGGAAAACTCCATGGTGAGAGAGTGGCCGCAGCAACGAAAACAAAACACACTCTAATTAATTTTCATCTAACCCTCAAACGCACTATCTAACCCTATTTTTGTTCCTCCCCCGTTTCCCTTTCACGCTGCTGTCAACCACGCCCCTGGCTCGCTCTCACCCCCTCAAGATCTTAATCGCACTTCTCAAACTCCCAACCTCCACCGCCAACCTGTCCCGTTCCCTAACCGTCCCCTCATCCTCCCCTGCCACACTCTCCAACTGGGCGTCCGTCAGCGTCAGCACCAGCTCGATATTAAACAACCGGAGCGGACTTTCCTCGCTATCCAGCAGGTAATGTCGCACCACATACTGACACACCTGGTCCACAAACCGCTTCCGCGATACCGCATAGTAGCTCTGCACAATATCGTGCACCTCCCGACACACCTGGTCCACGTTCTCGCTCTTGCTGAGCACCACCTGCTTTAGCACGGCCTTCGACAACCACCAACCCTGCCCTCCGCCTTGCGGCATCGGGGTCGCATTCTCTTTGATGCGCGCCTCGTAGCGCGCGCCGCGGGCCGCGTCGTAGTGTTCTGTGAAGGACTGGTTGAGGGTGATTGGGGGGCCGTAGCATTCGACTTTGAGGAGGAAGCAGGCGTGGTCCATGGCCCGGCGGTAGGCGGTTTGGAAGCGCTCGAGGAGGAGGGTGTCCCAGAGCTCGGTGCGGGTGTGCGTGTCTGGGCCGCAGGCTTCGGCCAGGGCGGCGGTGATGAATGTGTGCACGAGGATGATGGCGGTGCTGGCGTGGCGGTGGACGAGGGAGGGCCATTTGGTGGTTTGGAGTTGGAAGGAGTGGGAGATTAGGTAGCCGCCAAACTATTTAATCAGGTTAGTATTGTTGTTTGGCTGGAAGGCTGGGGTGGCTAGGGGACTTGGGGACTTACAGTTCCCAGCTCGGGCCCGCGACTGGAGGTGTACACCTTCTTGATCTCGTCCATGATGTCGTACTTCGGGGGCGGACACACATATCCATGATCGATCAAGATAGCGCCCAGCTCCGGGAACTCATCCAGCACGTCTTCTTCCTTTTGCCTATCATCTCCCTCCCCATCTTCGTCTTCGTCTGACCCCGGTTCACCACTGTCACATTCAGCGTCAACCTTGGTGCCGGCCTTTTTACCACCCTTCTCAAAATGCGCCTTATGCCCCTTCTCCGCAAACTCGGCCGCAAACTTCTCATTCGCCGCCATAACCCTCGTAATCAACTTCATCTCGGGATCCTCAAACAGCCGATGCCGACTAACATCATATTTCGCCTCCACCGCATCCGCCACAATCTCCTGAAACTTCGTCGCAATCTGCGCCAGATACGCCCTCTGGCTCATGGCATCCCCGCGCGAATGCCCCAACGCTTTCAGTTTGGCCTCCGCATCGTGCAGTTTCCGCTGTACCTCCTCCCGCACGCGGGGGAATTCTTTGCGGGTAATGGACTGGATCATCCCGCTCAGCCGCTGGCGAAGAGCAGTGATGCCCACACGATTGGAGGTAGCCAGCTGGCGCCAGGGGTCAGCTTGGAAGAAACGGGTTTCAGCCGCGTCACGGTCAGTTAGGGACGAGGAAGAGTCGTCGGCGCCGCGGTTTTTGACAATGCAGTAACCGAGTTTGAGGGAGTTGTCGCCTGTTTTGCCCAGGACAAGGTTGATGAGTACTTGCTGGTTGGCCTTTTCGGTGGCCAGGTCCGGTTTGGTGAGCACCCCCATGGTGCGTTGGCCGTGCGGGTCGGCGTCGGTGGCAAGTTTGAGTATTTCTTGGGTTGCGATGTCGACATTACAGGGGACTACGGCTAGGATGCTGTTGGGGGTGGGTTGTTAGCGGGTTGATGGAGGAGTGAAGGGAGAGGGAAGTGGGGGCTAACATGGTTCGCTCGTCCTTGATGGCCCGCTCGATCATGCCCCGGACGAGTGCCATGTCGGCATCGGTGGTCACGCCGGGTGTGGACCGCCGGAAGATGCCCGGGACGTCGATGACCGTAAGAGGTGTTTGCTGAGATTCTGTCAGTGATCGAGAAGGAACAGAGGGAAAGAAAAGAGAGAAAAGCATACCGTTGGCCCCGAAATCTCGATTTTCAACACATGATCACTAAATGTATCCCCTTTCCCCTTCCCCTCCTCCCCCTCCCCGCGAATCCCCATCGCCGCGCTCGCATCCCGAAAGATCTTTGCAAAGTCCTCCCCTGCAATATTCTTCGTCTCCGCGTGAAACCCCCTCAACTTCTCCTTCTGCGCCGCTTCGGCCCCGACGCTGGGGATGATTGAGATGCTAGCCGATTCCTGGTCCACACGCCGACAGGTGATTTGCGTGACGTACCGCGTGCAGAGACCAGGCGCGCGAGGAAAGTGGAAGCCTGTGAGGCTTTCGAGGACGGACGATTTGCCCGAAGATTGGTCCCCAACGACGACAAGCTTAAGGCCGAGGGAAGGAAGGGTGGGAGGGTTAGTTAAATGGTTGCGAAGTAGAGGACGACGAGGCAGAAGAGGATAGGGAAGATGGACACAAAGAGGAAGCAGATAAGACTGTAAAACAGATAGAAGAAGAGCGTCAAAAGAGACAGGGTCCCGAAGATTAGCAGGAACAAGCTGCAGAAGAAGAGGAGCATAAAGATCCGAGCCATCCAGGGACGGTCAGTGTGGAAAACCTTCGGAGCATGCCCCGGGCGGTAGATTGTTAGAGAAAATCGGGGTGGTGGTACCTGGGGCAGCGAGACAAGGTTGCCGATATTCAGCTCCCGGAGGCGGTCGAACTTGTCCAGCAACGCGGGCGAACTCAGCCCCGCGGTCGGCCTGTCGGCTTCATCTTCCTCAACGATAGCCTGATGAGTCTTCGGTATTGTCTTGGGCATTGTGGTCAAGGGTGTGGGTAACAAGAGATGTGCGGGTTTGGCAATGAGGGCGTTTATGCGAGGGTCGGAGACTGTGAAGCGAGGATGGTGGAGAGGGGCAAGATGGGTCTGAACTTGTTGGTGAGGAAGTTGGACCTAAATACACAATTGCATTGCTACGCGTTCAAACTCGCCCGACAAACGCAGACGGTGCCCTGCCTGATGGTTGGTCGGTTATGTGCAGCGCAGCTGCCTACAAACGAACACTGCTGAGGCCAACCGAGCGGAGGAGAGCAGGACGCGATTCACCAAGATACCTTATGGTCCCAAACGCAGCGTTCGAAGGCCCCGAACGGCTATACTACCCGCTCACCCCTTCCTTCTTCGTCAAGTTTGTTTACATCTCCTAGCAAGAGTTGGCCACTCTACGTAACAGCCGCGTATTGTCAGTCGTTGGAGGAAACACCCACCACAGACCTCATCATGTTCCGTAAGCCCTTCCTGAGAACTGCTACGGGTTGATGTTTCCCATTGCTCGTCACGACGGCGAACGTTCAGCGCCAAGACTTTGCTGGTCTCTCCCGTCCTGCATTTCCAAAACCTCGGGACCCGGCATCGAGTTGTCGGCCTCAGTGGGTCCGGTAGGGTTTGTCGTTTACGTGAGCAGAACTATCTGGTGTTTGCACGCGATAAATGTGAGTCCATTGAGTTCCGTGGCCGTATTACCCGAGGCCCTTGAACAATGTAATATATCTTTCTCCATATCTTCAGGAAGCAGCGGTTGAAGCATTTGAGTCTTATCCTCAATTGGAACCATGTCTTGCAAACGGAAAGCACAACCCCTGGCGCCGAGTTCCCGTCAGCGGAAGGCAAGAAGCATCCAGCAACCACCGAGAAAGTGGCGTCGAATCAAACCACATCTCCGGCGAGCCAAGTTCCGAGTTCCAGCCTTCCCCAACCTTGGTATGTGACGCCTCACAAGCATTCTTCCGACATACGTCACCATCCGCCTTTGAAAGTTTAACTCCCGTCATCACTCCCGTCGTACAAACACCCGCCACAGGCCACCAACTTTTCGGCCCTTCGGCAACCACGCATACCCAAACTCAAACTTCCCTTTCCGGCAATTCTCCGTCAACCGCCGAACCCAAAAACGAAGAAGAAAAAACGCCAACTGCCACCCACCCCCCTTTCACGGCCCCCAACAACACCCAGCCCCGCCAATGGCAGCCACTGACCACCCAACTGCACAACGTCACGTAACCGCTTACAAATTCCTGATTGCGGGGCGGGAGGGCAAACGTTAAAACCAAACTCACCGGTGAAAAGACAAAATTTCCGGGGAGGATAACCGGGAATTGGGATGTTAAAGGTGGGAATGGCCGGTTTGAGTAAGTTAGACGATATGCGCTAATGTGGAGGAGGTATGTGCCTGTTGGGGTCTCTGCAGCGGTTAATATCTCCGAGACTTATTTTGGTTGTTTTGGTCATTTTGGAGGTTTGCGAGGTAACGGTGCGTTGGAACGGTCGCATTTGGATTTGGGTTTATTGATCACCAGACTCGCACATGTGCTTGTGAAGGTTGAGGTATCACCCAACGGTAACTCAATTTTGGAGGGTGGAAACATAATCCTTTCCTGATACCTTCAGTATGTCATGGCATGGCAAAAGGAGTAATTACTAGTTACCTGCCTAGACTGGGACCGAGACGCGCACAACAGAATGCGCAAATAAGCTCTCGTGGCATGTGCAAGGGCGGGCGGGCCGATCGGGGCACACTTGTGGTGCAGTTGGGGAATGGGTGCGGTTCGTTCGGTGTTGGTGCAACAGGATCGGAGGGTACATTTTCTTGGCTCACATTCCAGAAGTGGAAAGTATAAAGAGACGTGCCGACTGAAGGTGCTGTCATTCCCTACCATTATTGGTGTCTATATCAGCCCGATGATCCCCCCAATTCGAATCTCAACGTCAACTTACCAACGCCTACAAACCGACCCCTACAAATCTCAATCTAAAGCTCACCCCAAACTCACACAATGCACACCTATATCCCTCTCCTCCTCCTCCCCCTAACAGCCTTCGCGGCACCAACCATCAACCCGATCCCCGTAACCCCCCTCAACCCCCTCATCACTCGCGATTCTATCACCCAATCCTCAACAACAGCAACCTTCACCGGCACGGGCCAACTGCGCGCCCTCTATATCAGCGGCGATCACACCGATCTGGGATGTCTGACGGCCACCGGGGAATGGACAGTGGATGAGGCGAAGTGTGGGGTGTTTGTGGCGCAAGATGGGGGGTTTGGACAGTTTACTTTGAGGTCGTTTGGTTCTACAGATCGTGGTGAGGATTCGCTGGGGGCGTGTGGGATTGAGGTGGCTACGCTGAGGTGTGGGGAGGGGGTTAAGGGGGGGTTGTTTGGGGTAAGTAATTCGATGGTTGTTAACTTTGGTGGTCTGATTTTACTGTTCCTTGTCTTTACTAACAAGTCAGACCTTTGGCACCCAAGGCCCGATCCCCGGCCGGCCGGTGCTGCGGTACTCGCAGTATGGGGTGTTTGCGACCAACGCGGCTGACAGCCCGCCGACGGTGGACGAAGCGCCGCTGCCGATCCATTTCTACAGTGGTAGTGAGAAGGGCAAGTGGGTGTGGCTGGGGTGGAAACAGGTTTAAGGGAGGAGGTCAAGAAAAGTGTGGGCTGTAGATATGATTTGACGATGCTGATGCACACCTTTACCGCTTCTAATATTCATCTTGGTGCTTATTGCCCTCCTCATCATCTAAAGTGCTCCGTATTAATTATCTCACACCTACTTCAGCCCGTAACTCAAACGTCGAGTGTGATACAAGAAACAAACGACTCAATACCTAGCTCGAATGTTATGCAACACGCTCGCTAGACCTACGCAAGTAATTCGTCATCTCAGAGGAACGGTTTCCTGGCCACCTTCAGGAACGTGATGGCCTTTATTTTCGCATAATTACAGGCAAATCACGGCCAGGGAAAGTCGAATCTCTTGGTGTGAGTGTCACTTGCATTTACACTGCACCTGCCCTCGTTCGTCCATAGCACTTACGCCTACCTGTAATGATGTTTGCACCTGCACTTGCACTTGCAGCTCTGCTGCCCTATTTCTCATGTGTTTCCAGACAATACCTACTGTATCAAGTAATAAACACTTGTCGTTGAGACCACCGAGAGTGCCACGACTTCCGCAAGTGAGAGTTCGCACCTTCGCGAGAGACTGAGGATATCCCTTGCAGTTGCCAATATCACCTCACATTCGGGCGGAGCATCTTAACCCTGCAGCGGGTAACTACACCGGGCCACCCGACCGCCGGTGTATATAAAGGAGGACACTTCCCACCACAAGGCCCAAGGGCACATTCACCACAAACATCACCTTCACCATCGGCCTTCTCGCACCCACCCATCACACCAACACCATCCCTCCCACGAATGCCACTCTGCGAGACATGCGACAGTCCTGCTCACGCACGCCCAGAATCTAGCCCAGAGTCTAGCCTGCAGAACACATTACCTCGCCCTGTTCCCCACCCCAACTTAACCCAGTCTCCCCCCTCCTCGGTAGGACGACTGAAGAACCGACACACGGCGATTTTCCTCACGTTAAGAACGGCGATGGCTGTCGGAGCCGACAACGATTACGACTAATCTTACCAGCAACACGGGAACCAACTCAGCGCGATGATTTCGGTGCCGCATCGACTGCACAGTCGACAGCAAGAGCGGCTGGAATGGTGGCGGACCTCGTACATCTACGACATGTCTAACGATGTCGCTGTTCCGACCCGGAGCCGAGAGAGGACTTCAATCGCCGCGGGTTTCAGCTACCCACGAGAGGCGCAAGGTTGCAGAGTGTTGAGGCCCAGTGAGGAGGGACCGGATCCGCATTCTCACGGTACTTTCTTTCCCCGACTCTTCGCGTCAAAGGCCTAACTAACAATCTCAAGCATACCCGTGCCTTGACCGCCAATACACCCCTCTGGTTCTCCAACATCTCGGCGCAGGTCGTGATGGCTCTCTCTTGACGCGGCTCCCCAGACCCGTACATGAAGCGCCGCCAAAGCGAACGACATGACGGTACCACGTCCGCGCCATGCGGTTAGGCTCCAAATAGATCTGGAGGAGGGCGCGGGGATCGTTGCGAAGAGGGATCGGAAAGGACATGGCAATCTTCGCGGGGATCTCGAACCACGGGCGGACGGTTGGTTGCTCGAAAGGAACCGCGGCGGGGGATTCGAGCATGGGGCTTGAGGGGAATGCTGAACACTTAACATTAGAGGGACAGGTCTAGGATTGTTGAATCATTGCGACGCAGAATGTAGTTGTCTCCTTCCTGTACAATTGAACCACGTGGTGTGATCCTTAATTCCCCAAGACTCCTGTTCCAAGGTGACACCGCAGCAGTGGGTGAAAAGCCGTTTGCTGGAGCTCCGTTAGTGCAGTCTGACTAGCACAGGTGATGTCAGGGATAGTCGAGACCCTGGGAGGCTACGTGGTGTAGGTATTCTGTTGTCTTGAAGATGGGCATCTTGTGGGTTATCTTTTTGATCCTCGGCCAGAACCATCCATCTAAAGGAAGGTTCGCTCGTCTTTGCTAAAGAAGGAAAAGAAATGAGAAAAAAGTGCATGGTCAATATAATTGACACCTTGATTAACACAGGGAATTATAATAGAATTGAGGATATATAAACATGATAACCTGACGGACAAATTGCTCATCCTGACACGGGCTTTCAGTTGTGCATGCCGCCGATCAGTCGAGGACTCATCGTCGGGGTGTTTTCGTTGTTTTCGCCGAGGGAGTCCGTTCTATTGTCCGGTTTGGGAAATCACTTTTGACAAGTGGCGACGGATGAGATGTTGGGAGTGTCAGGGTATGAGTTTCGGGAGATTCAGTGTTGATGTGGAGGCTTCTCGAATTCCTCACAAGAGAGTGTTGTTTAATTGTATGCCGATTTCGAGTACAAATGCCTGTGCCCGTAGCATCTAACCTGCGGGCTACTCGCGCAGTTCGGCAGGCCCTGCACGTTGCGTATGAGGCCCCATTGGGGCGAGTTGGAAAATCCTCTCTAGGCAAGTTACGGCGGCAGTTGGGGCGGGGGGGATTTGACCCAGGAGAGGCGGGTAGGCGAACACGGCGGCGAAAGGGTAGGTCGAGGCATAGTTACGGTTGGATTCGAACCGAACGCAGAACCGGACGTAGATTACCCGGGTGCGCCGTGGCGCTCCAGTACGCGTGCTTCAGATCAAATGATGAGTATGAGCCGATTCCTGGGGGGGACAGGTGGTCGTCCCTCAAGTATGTGATGTTGATACCAGGGAGATTCTCATGGACGTTGCTGTAGTTCAACGTGAGTCGGGGTCCGTCCCACTCGCCTGCTCCATCGAACTTGTCTACCAGGTCGGGCTCAGCCGACCAGGTTGTGGTCTCTTGTAACGGAGGGACGGGAGCTTGGATCTCTAACCGCCTTGTTGGGTACACCAATCACCGGGAGCTTCACCGCGGCCGCCTCCGTGGGTCGATCGATATGCCGGCAAAGGTGTGATTCAGCCGCGGCCAAAGAAAGGCGTCATTGACAAAAAGCTCCTCGCCGCGATGAATGTAAATAGGGGTGAGTTGCCCATCGCGAAGAAACACATCGCTGGCTGCTATGCTGGCGGTACCGTGGATGGCCGGGAAGGTTGCGAGCTGTTCAAGTTTCAAATGATCATCAGTGTAGCACACGAAATTGTGCACCTCCTCACCAGTTTCTTCGTCAACGTTGCCGATTTCATGCCTAAGTTCATTCCCTGATTACTCTGGGAAATACCTACTTTTAGGTTGCTCGCGATGTTGCAATTCTCATAATGGAATCAAGACATTTCGTAACGGCCAACACCAAACGTGTCGATATTGAAAGATCCGGATAGGGGGTGGTGTAATTCTGATATCATTACTCCCTGTCCTTCATGTTTCGTAGCCTTCCTCTTCCACTGTCTTGTAAATATCTCACTTTCGTTCTCACCCGCCTCTCCGTTCTATCGGCGCCGATTCTCGCCCCATCACCGTCACCGTTAGAACCTCTGTCTCTCTCATTTTTCCTTTTTTCTCAAAAAAAGGAAAGAAACAACAACAACAACAACAAACCACGATAGTTTTCATCAGTGTTCGGGGCTCGGACCAAGTCTGTTCTTGCAACACCTATCGGTGCATCGGCGTAACGGCCAACCCGAGCCTGTCCCCTGGAGCTAACTCAGGACCGTCCAGTGTGGGGGTGGGGCCTGTCGATCCCGGGCGCCGAGGAAGCCGAAGCCGAACCCGAATTGATGTGGGTTTTGGTAGCGGGCACTGGGATATTTCGGATGTGAAGTTCTCCGTTGACTTATCAGTGGGTTTTTGTCTTGCTTTTGAGATTCGTGATGGAAAGAACCGTGGGATTGAGTTTGATATTTCTTTTTTTTTCTTCTTTTGTTTTCTCCATCCCTTGCGAGGGTTTCGTTCTTCCACCAATCCATCGCGGGTTGTTATCGACCACGCCTGCCAAGCTGCTAGTCATATGGATCCGTATGGATACCAGCATGACGTGAGAATATCAGAAGATTTACAATCAGGAGGCTCTTGCGAGGCCATTCCAACCCATGCGTGGCTCGATAACGACAACACCGGAACAAACCGTCTGACAATCCCGCCGTGCTTCCCGGGATTGACAGGCACATATTCCTCTTCTGGCAAGGGTGCACCGGCGCTTTTATTCCGGAGGCTGCATGATACCAGCTGAAATGCCTCTTAAGTCGCCTCGTAAGGGACTTGGCTGGCTGAAATTGACGAGTTGTGTTCGATATCATGGCACAATATCATATTTCGGCATCTTATAACATGAACAAACCAGGTGTTGACAGAAATACGGGGCGGCCCGGGAAGATGCCAATGCTTGGTCAATGCTTGACGCTATCTTCTTCAAAACGAGGGGTCGTGGGGAAACACGTGAAGAACGGAGAAATTGTGGCGCGATCGTCAAGTGTGGGGTGCCGAAGAAACCGAACCCGAGCCGGAGGTTTTGGGTCCACTTGGAGTGCGAGGTGAGAGAATGTCTTGCTTTTTGTGTTGTCTCATCACTTTCTTCAGCGATGATGGTGTCCTGGTATGGCCGGCGACTCGGCGCGCACGGCCGATTGCCGGCCTTACCGGGCGTGATTGCTGGAAACCTTGATTTTGGCTGTTCTTTTGACTGTTCTTCGGAACAGGACGGCTCAGAGCCACTGCGAGGTTCTAATGTCCGTTGAAGGTCGCATTGTACCGAATTTCACCACACGCCCAGCCAACATCGCCTTGTTTTTTTCACAGGGCGAAGAATATGAGTTATGCCGGTACGGAGGTCTATCTTTTCAAACCACGTTCCCTTCCCGGTCCTCGCGGGACTTCCGCCCTTCAACCAAGCTCAACTGCCGCGCTGTGGAGCCCTTGGCCCCGGACCCAACAGCGCGTTCGGCCGCTCGGAAGCCAGACCGGAATCGTCCAGACCCCATCTTGCCATCCCGCTGCATGGTTGTGGCATTCCCTGTTTGGGATGGAACTTTGGCTGGTCCACTGTAACTGTCTTCTGGAGGTGGACCAAAACGTTAATTCCGGGATTTGAACAGTCAGTCGTGTGAGACTGTGAAGGAATGTCTTGGTGAGTGCACTGTCTTGGATGACCGGAACTTTTCCTTGTTTTTCTTTTTTTTCTCCGAGGTGGTGTAACGCTCGCAAGGCTCTGGGAACCTGGATGAAGTGCCGGGTTTGCTGGACCGATGGCCGGCGACCAGTGGTTTCTTGGTTGGCGTTCCTGGTTTGGTGGAAACTGGGAGCTGAAGACTTTCCGGGAGGAGCGGGATTGGACGGACCAAAGTCCGACGTCCACCAACGTAGGATTGGAAGCCGTGAAAGCTGGGCTGTGAGAAGTAGATTGCTTAGCGAAATAACGTGATGCTCCTACGGCAACAAACTCGGCTGGTGAGGCTCGCTCGCAAGGCAATACTGATGACGGGCATGGTTTCAAGATTCAACTTTTACATACACGCATTGGCCATTGCTATATCACTTCCCAACTACCTCTTCCCAGACAGCCACCTGCCCGAAACCGGGCTCTGCTTTGTTAGGGTCATTTCCCAAAGCGGCAATACAGTCGTGGGGTTTTGACTAACGCGGATCGATGGAGCACTGCAGTGGAGTGATGGCACGACGGGCTCCCCTTCCCCGCGCCATTTCCCCAGATTCTGTCGACTTCGCAAGATCACGTCTCGGATCCGTGCCGGGGATCGGCAGCCGAGGTTTGCTCGACGACTACATACACTATGTAAATACACGACACGTGCTTGCTTCTTGACTCTGGCTTCGTTCTCTGTATGGACCAGCAGCGAGTCACGATAGCCACGACACTGTCTGGGAACTACACACACTCCGGCTTGTAAACGTAAGGCCCCTAGCCTGGTGACCGTGAGCGAGTATCCCACCCCCCGGCTCCGCGGTTCCCGTTGGTTCATCCCCACTGAGACTACCACCTCACATCTCCCATCTCATGGCATCCATCCATCTCTCGGACTCCCGGCCGGGCCCGGACACCGCGGACGTCTGGTCCCGCCTCTAGCGAGAGAGAATAATATCTGGGCGTTTATAACCATGGACACACCCACGCGTCCGTCCGTCCCTCCGTCGCGTCTGTTCGGTCTGTCGGTCGTACTGCGTTTTGTTTGCTGCCGTGCTGACGTGACGTGACGTTACCTTAACTCTGTGTTTGGTTAATTACCTGTTTTGGATTTCAAACTGTGGTATTTTGTTGCCTTCCTTAACAAACATGGCCCGTCTTTCCGCCCTCGCCGGCGTCGTTCTGGCCCTGGTGCTGGGTAGTGGTGTTTCGGCTGCTGCGAGTGAGGATTACACGGCGGCTTGCAAGCAGATTGAGGGGGTTATTTCCGGTGCTAGCGAGGTTGTTTATCCCAGTATGTCCCCTTATCCCTTCTACCCCCCCTTTCCTTAGAAACCCATGTCTGACAGAGATAAGTCAACGCCGCCCGCTACACCTCGGCCCAAGAGCACTGGTTCTGGTCCTCCAGCCAACAAGCCGCCTGCGTCCTCGACGCCGGTTCCGCCGAGGACGTATCCCGCGTTCTCCAGCTCATCAGCCGCACACGCACGCCCTTTGCAGTCATCTCGGGTGGGCATTCCACCAACAAAGGCTTCTCCAGCACGGAAGGGGTGCATATTAGGCTCAAGGGGCTGGATCAGGTGGTGCTGGCGGGGGATTTGAAGACGGTGGAGTTGGGGTTTGGGCAGCGGTGGACGGATGTGTATAGTGCGTTGCAGGATTCGGGGGTGAATGTGGTGGGGGGACGGGTGCCGGGGCCCGGAGTGGGGGGGTTTAGTTTGGGTGGGGGGTTTTCGTGGTAGGTGTTGTCTGAGGATGGGAGGATGAGGGTATGATGAGGCTGACGTGCGCAGGAAAACTAACCAGCACGGTTTGACCACGGACACTATCGAGTCGTTTAATGTGGTTTTGCCTGTGAGTTACCCGAGATAAAAATGCTCCTTGTTTCGAGGATCTAACATGAGCAGAACGGCACCATCACCACGGCCTCGGACGAGGTCAACCCCGATCTGTTCTTTGCTCTTCGTGGTGGCCTCAACCGCTTCGGCATCGTCACCTCAGCTGTCTACCGCACCCACCCCCAACCAGCCAAGGTCTGGGTAAGTGTCTCTCTCTCTTTTCTTTCCCGTTTTTCTCTTTCCAGGATCCCATTAATAAACGAATACAGGGCGGTCTCCGTGGCTACACAACCGAGCACATCCCCGCCCTCCTCAACGCAACCAACCACTTCCTGCAAACCAACACGGACCCGCGCGCCCAGGTCATCACAACCCTGGACTCCGACGCCCTGGGTGTCACCTCCCTAACACTCCTCTTCTACGACGGTCCCAACGAGCCGACAGCGTTTGAGGCGTTTGATGCGATCCCCAGCTGGTTTGATACGGCGGCGCCCAAGACGTACGTCGAGTTTGTGAATAGTTTCCCCGCAAGGGTGGTGCAGAATGTTAGGGGGACGTTTGGGTCGTTTTCGACGACGACTTTTACGGAGGGGTTTTTGGAGGCGGTTAAAGGGGAGTTGGAGGTGAGTTTAATCTTTTCATTGCGGTTTAGTCGAGAAAGGGGGAATGAAGAGAAAAAGAAGAGAAAAATGAGAAACTAACATGACTAGCGCCTTGGGAAACTCTCGGCTCTGCACAGCGGCACGATGGTCAGTATCGAGCTGGAGCCGTTCATGAAGTACGGCCAGTATGACGCCGGCGGTGCCTTTCCGCATACTGAGTCTCTCCTCCCGGTATGTTTCTTTTTGTTTGTTCTTTTTAAAGATTGGATCTAATCAAGTAACATAGCTCAACTACTACTTCGCCTGGACCAACCCCGCCGAGGACGACTTCTGGTATGACCAGCTGGCGCAGTCGATTGCCACAGTCAAAAAAGTGGCCGCCGCCGAGGGGATCTACCAGGAGGACTTTTTGGAGTACAACAACTACGCTATAGCCACCACGCCGTCGGAGAAGCTGTATGGGGCCGAGAATCTGGCCCGGCTGCGGGCGATTCGGGATGTGTATGACCCGGAGCGGGTGATGGATCTGACGGGGGGGTTTGAGATTTAAGGAGCCGATACGTAACTTGGTTGACTTGAAGTGGACATGGCAATTGGATATCGTATCAATATATACTAGACATGCAGTCGGAACCGCTTTGTTCGTCGTGTCGTCTGTAACCTTATATACATCATTCTCTCTATGTATGTATGCTAGCTCTCTTGGCCGTCTATATTCTCCATCAGCGAACAAACTACCCCCCACTAACAGCAACCCCCCTCTGCATCCCCTCAACATCAACAACCTCCCCCTTCTTCCACGCCCCCTCCCAAACCCACCACACCACCTCCCCCTTCACCCCCTCACTAACCATCCTCATCCGCTCCCCATCACTCCCCAACACCAACCCCAACACCCTCTTCACCTTCTCCCCTCCCTGGTCTCCTGCCTTCACCGTCTCAGTCAACACCCATCTACCCGAGTCTGCCCCTTCCCTCGGCGGCTCCAACCGATCGGCTAGATCAGAATTATCCCTTGTCCAATGCTGGATCTTCCCCTCTGCATCTGCAACGACGAGTTGAAACCCGCCTACAGAAGTCTCGTTCTGTGTATTAAAATAATCCTGTATCATCACCGGTACTATCTCCCCTCCCTCCTCGGCCGTAAAACCACTCCCAAAAACCTCCCCAGCAACCCACGTCCCATCAGGTCCTCCAGGTCTCCAGAAAACTTGTAACTGCCCGTCAACACGGACAGCGACGGTATAAAGATGGCCGTAAGAGGGGGGGCTGTTGGGGGTGGTGGAGGCTGAGGCGTAGAGGTCGAGATGGGTGTTGGATTGGAGGAGGGAGGGGCCGGAGTGGGAGATGCTGGAGGGGGGGGAGAGGGTTGATGTGTGGGACCAGAGGGTGGTGTGGGGGGGTTGTTGGTACTGGGGGTGTTATGTTAGTATTAATTTAGGAGGTTTAAGAGGGGAAAGGAACGGAACTAGGGGGTTCAGGGAGGTCGATAGGGGTGAATTGAGGGAATAAGGAGGAAATGGTTGAGGGAAGTAGTGGTTAAGTGATATGGTAGGGTCGTGGAGATGAAAAGGGGTAAAGTAAACAAAGAGAAGAAAAAATACCTCATGCAAACTCCCATCAGCATGCCTCACGACCACAATCAACTGCGACCCATCACTCTGCACGAGCCCCGGCACACCCTCCACCCCTTCAAGGGTAGCAACCTGGCCCCACGCAGCAGCGGTCTGGTTATACACCCACTGCACCAACGTCCCCTTCTCATCCACCGCCACAGCGTGAAAGTCCCTGTTCCACGACGTCCCAATAACCGCCGGCGGACCGGTCAGCGCGTTCTCACTTTTTATTTCAGCCACAGAACTCCACGCGCCGGTGTCCCCGTCGCGTGAGACGTGCAGAAATCCGGAGGAGTCAGAGTTCGAGAGGAGGAGTTCGGCGTTGCGGTGGGTTTCGCCGTTGCCGGAGATCAGGAGACTGCCGCTTTGGTGACGACGGCGTGTCCACGGGTCGGGGTTGACGTTGACGAGGCCGTATTTGGTCCATGAGTCGATGTTGGCTTCGTCGTAGCTGGGAGGTATAAGTATTTCTTGTTTTTCAAAAAAAGAAAAAGAAAAGAAAAAGAAAAGAAACAGAAAACCTACGCAAACCACACATACCCCCCCTCCCCCCACCCCGTCCCCCAACTATTCTTCATCAACCACGCCCCCCTCTCATCATCATACCCAACCACCAACGCCAAATGATTCCCATTCGTCGCACTCACCCCATCCCACCTATACACCTCCCCCTGTCCCTCAGGCTTCCACCCCCCAAAATCCTCATACAACACAAAAGTAGCCACCACCGGCCCATACCGATCCACCCACCCCTTCTGCTCCCCGACCGTCCCCAACCCCTGATAATACGGCACCTGCGTCGCCCTCCCCCGTCTATCCCCACACGCCTCATAAGCATGATCACTATCCCGGTACGGATCACATGGCCAGTCGGCTATCCCGGGCGGTTTGAGGGTCGGGTTCTCGACATAAATATCGCCCTGACCGGCGAGCCAAGCAAGTGTTTCCTCGGCGTTGCCGACGCTGGCGCAGGCCGCGCCGAGACCGTCGTGGACGTCCGATTCGGACCGTTTGGACCAGGGGCCGTGCTCGATGCGGATTTGGGATTCGATTAGGGCGGTTACGGCGAAGGCCCAGCAGGCATTGCAGGTGCGTTGGTCTTGGGGGGTTGTTATGTAGCTGGTGCCATTGCGGGATACCCAGGAGACGGAGAGAGGGGGGGTGTAGTCGGAATTATCGTTCGCTTTGAGAGTGTTGGTGCGGACGGTAGGGGAGTTGCGCGGGTAGTTTGGCGGTGGGAGGGAGGACCAGTCGACGGGGGGTGTGTCGGATGCCGGGACGGGTTCTGGCCAGGGGATGTTGGCTCGCCGGGCGATTGGGTTGGCTGTGGTTGTGGCCGTGGCCAGCAAGGCAACGGCCCAAAGCGCCATGGTGATATGATCTACAGTAGAGATCTGAGATGATCTGAGATGAGGAGATCGACGGTGAAGATCAGAGCAGGATCCGGGATACTGGTATTATTATTACTATTTCTCACACAGTAAAAAACCACATAACCCGGAACGAGTTCCAAATCATCAATCCAGACAACCCGGTTCTCAACTTCCGCTCCCATCCCCCAATATCACCAAATCCTAACCTCCGCCAAACCTCCGCACCCAACCCGGCATTCACAACGGTGATCCCTCGGCGGAACCCGGTGTCCGGTGCATTTACTGTCTATCCCACCAATCAGACGCGGCCCACCCCGGATTTCGCGGCACTCCGTGTTGATCTCCCGAAATGCCGGGGAACGGCCGGCTCCACTTGGCGTTGCAGTCTCCCGCATAATCAAAACTTTAGCCGGTCATTAGGGCAGTTGGGCAGGTGGGCAGCGAGGGTGGGACGTCATATGGGAGCATGGAAGCGGGAATTTTATTGTTGGTGAGAGTTGGAATGTTGGCGGGATATTAATGAGTTTGGATTGAGACTTCAGGTTTGGGGCCGTGTCAAGGCAGGAAGTGCATTACAATCGACCCGGTACGAAAATGGGTGACGCCGGCTTTAATTGCTTTACATTGAGGTGTCTGGTATTAATTGCAATCAAGCTTCCGGGATAAGCACGGATGCATCCTTAATCCGGAAAAGGAGCGCAGGATAGCAAGAGAGAACTGCGTCAGGCATATTCGACAGCTTATAGAGTATATTAATCTCTCAAACCCTTCCTCTCATGTGTGACTGCCCGAATGAGAACTGTCGCATCTCGAAATTGGCCCTAGCCTTAACCCTAACCCTTAATTCGAATAAGAGGTATTAACCGATGTTGTATTTACTGATGTTGTGAGAAACCGGCCTTCTAAATTGAAGAAGCTATAGAGTAGTTGATGAGAGGTTAAGCTGCCACGCCGTGAACAGTAACAGCTCATCAAGACCCAGGTTGTCACAGGCCTTGGGTTATCAAGCGGATGGTTTGGGTTTGCATCAAGAAAAAGAATCAAAAAAGAATCAAAAACATACAACACCGGGGATTCCCCAGTCGTCACCGACCTGAGTACTAATCCGGCGATCAGCAGTTTGACTAGGGGAGAGCGGACGGGATCCCGTATTTTCTACTGTCTATGGTCGTATGTGATGGAATGGTACGATAGTTGGGTTCAAGATGCCACTCTAGACTGGGACCACGACGGAACAAACCAAAACAAGGACCTGAAACATGAAAGCGTTTGGTAAAAGGATGAGAAAAAAAAGACAAAGACATACAACACTGGGCATTCCCCAGTCGTCACCGACCTGAGTATTAATCCGGCGGTCATAATTAACCTTATGTTTACGGAGAAAAGGGCTAAAAAACCAAGGAGCTCGGGAACCTAAAAACGGGCCCCTCTTTTCCTCTGTTAGTGCTGTTCGTTCGAGAAAACGGTGAAGCTGGCTGTGCTGTAGAACCTTTCAGGTTCTGTCCGGTACAGCCCCTATCCGAACATTGTTGTCGTGACAGTCCCGCCCTCAGGCAGCTGGGGGATAACGAGCTCAGAACGCCCTGCGCCAACGTTATTGTCACTATACGGATTACGGCAGTCGGTTTGCCGTCAAATATGTTGGCATCGGGCAAGGCGACATAGGTAGGCTGCTATCGCCGCTGAAGCCATATCGCGGGTCTCACAGCATAAAAAGGGTCCTACTTGCTGCTGAAATTGACGATTGTCTTTTGCGACAGCGGGCTTAATAATGCCGGTTATGGGTCTGCCTCAAACGTGTCCAAAACCCTCTGAATCCGCCGTCTCCTCTCCACCAACGTCTCCATCGCACCCCCAATTTCGTCAGGCGGCGTGGAGGCCTCTAGTTTGTGTTTCCAGTTTGTACTGCTATCGTCCAATCCTGAGGAGGTGTCCGAGATGGCCTCACCACTCACCGCAGGAATGGAATAATAGTTGCCCTCGAAGAAAGCCCCGCCCCCGGGTGTTCCAGTTTGATCGACCAGCGCCAACGCACCTCCACCGCGAGGAGGAGCCCAGCCCTCTCGGCGAGGTCGCCGGTGCCACACTGGAGGCGCCGAGACCGTCGGCTCAAGGCCCGTTTGTTGGCGAATATCGTCCAGAATGTCTGACATGCGGAGGATGTAGACGCTGCTCATCGAGGGGCAGGCGCCCAACAGCATGCCATCGAACGCGCCGTTCTTTAGCCTCATCGCCCAGGAACCAGAGTCTCCCGGCTGGGCGATCACGTCCGGCGTCGAGGCAATCAGGACTGGCTGAGGCTGCAAAACGTTGTGAATACCGAAAATGCCGCTGGATTCAAGGCTTCCTTGAATGAGCTGTGAAGATGTCTTGATCTGGATCCTCTCTGAGGAAAAGTAATTGAATGGCTTGGAGAAATGTTGGTTGCACAGCTCGCCAGTCACCCTTTTCAATGCCCAATCGAGCCGGGAGTCGGGCATGGCTAGAGCGGTGTCGTCTAGCGCCTCCTGTATGATAAGCTGTCCAAATGCCTCAGCGCGGGCGGCACTCTCGGGCGACGACTGGACTCTGTGAGAGGTCAAGGCTGCGCCGTACATGGGTTGACTGAGACTGGCGTCGACTTCGGGATCATCTCCGGCGCGGCCATAGTCGTGCCGGCGGACAAGCGACATCTCATGAGCCCGAGTTGGCTGTTGCTCGTGAATTTGAGCCTCGCCGCCCAATTGTTGACCGAAGACCGAGTGGGCGTTGTCGTCGTCGTCAGCCTCCTCAGAATCGCTATCAAAAATGTCCTCTTCGAAGTCGGTCGAGACCGTGTGGTCGTCATCCTCTGGGGCCTCCTGAGGGTCTCCCTCTGGAGGCTCGGGCATCTTGAAAGCGTGCCGAACGGTCATGCCGAACAGGTGATTGCCGATTTTCACAACGCCACCGATGGTAGCTCGGCTGATGACAGCTTCGTCGTGGAGAATTTCAATCCCTAACCCATTGGCCCCTCCATGCTGGGAAGTAATTCGAACTTGAAAATCCCGTAGGGGAGCAATGCTCATCTCATGTGAGGATAACGCCATGTTTGGCGAGGTGAGAAATCCAGGATCGCCGTGTAATCCCACACACCTAAACCCAGGCGGCTTGAGCTGCATACTCTTGACAACGAGACCGCAGATGGCTTTGCGGAACCAGGCGGCCAGTGAGATGACACAGACGTAAGGGGTAGCGCGGGTTTCATCGTGACCAAGGATATAGCATTGTAGAGCGTATGAGGGGTTTCCCGGAGACTTGGGCGGCCGTTGAGCTTCCAACTTGGCCTTATTTGCCTCGATCAGAGACATGAGTGAGGGAACAAGGCAAGTAGTCCAGATCGCATCCACGGAGCTATTGACCGCCACGGTCCACACGACAAGCCTGGCGCCGGACGAGGTTGGTCGCTCGTACTTGACGGCGCCAAACGACTTCGCGTAACTCGGACATGTCGTTGCGAGCATTTGCTTCAAAGCCAAGGCCAAAGTTAAGCGGTCGTGCGCGGTGTCCCAGATGGTTGCCGGGGTCGTCGGCGGAGGGGGATCCGCCGCTGGTGGTGGGTGTTGAGCCGGCTGAGATGCCTCGGGACTCGGAGCTGGCTCAGCTGGAGTGTGTCTAATCCGTGCTGGATGCCCGGCAAGTGGCGTCGGTACCGCGATTGCCGGGGCTGCGAGTGTCATGACTGTGGATGAGGGAGCGGCCATGGTTTACACGATTTCTGGGGATGTGAGCCTATCGTGGATGATTGACGGGTTGACGTTCCAGAGAAGCAGTTAACAGCCCCGAATGGCTCGGAGGCATCGAGCTCAAGCTGATTTTGGGAAAGCGCCATTTCACGTTACACAAAGCTCAGCCTCACCGTTGCACGTCAGCAAGCTCGATCGTTATCGGGCGGGCGAAGACTCCCCAGCCCCCAAAGGAAGCTATTATTCTACATAGTACCTAATTAGCATTCACGCAACCCGGCCCTTAGATCCCCTGCATAGCACCATGGCAACGGCAGTTGGAAACCCGTTGCTTCAGTCACCCGTCTTCTCCAATTCTCCGCTTCCAGAATCCTTGAAAGCCGCTATTCTCGAGAATCTCTGGCCGCTGCCCGCCGGTCTAGCTCCCCAGCAAACAGGCCAGTTTTCAACATACTTCGCCCACTTCGAGCAAGAATGTAGCCCTTCGTTATCGTCATACCACTCTATCCGGTCCTTTGGCGACAAGTTCACCATCCTGGCTATCATGAAGGCGAATTCTACCCTGAGCCTGACCGACCTGCTGACCATAATCCGGGCTACCAATCCGGCCCTCGCCGCCGACGAGGACAAGCTTTTGGCCTCGATAGAGTTCACCGTTCGTTTGTGGTTGATGGTCAACGTCAGGATCACCATGCCCGCGCAGCGACACGTCCTGGCGCTCTGCCTTCCGTGGCCCAAAACCCAGAGCCTGGCCGACGTGCTCCAACGGATTACCCAACCCCCGATTTCCCATATCTCTACCACGGAACGGTTCTCTGATTCCTTGAATGTAGTGGACATGAGGAAAATCGCCAATATCCGGGTCTTGTGGACGAGTGATCTAGCAGAGCATCTCACCATGAGGGGCAAGTTTCTCTATCTGTTTTCCCAGGTGGCGGTGTTGAAACGGATAAGGATGTCTGGTACCAGGTAAGATTGTTTCCCTCCATCTCTTCCAGCACCCAGGGGGAGCATGATGCCAACCTCCGTGCATAGCAACAACCTCCTCCCGCCATGTCTCATGGACGAAACTCTCGAAACCCTCAATCTTCTCATCCCCCAGGGAAACCCGCCTTGCAACGTCTGGATCTCCAAGGAGGTTTCAAGGCTCAGCCTAGATCCACAACTCCAATACCGCACCACCGCCAATCGCAGCACACGCGCCTACTCGTATTGGCAAGGGAGACTTCTGGACCTGTCGGATGCTTTTGACAAGACGAAGCCAACAGGACCAATCCAGTGGTGGCATGACCGTCGAGATATGGGGCAGTGGTGGAATTACTGGCTCGTTGTGGCAGGGATCACGCTGACTCTGTTGTTTGGCCTGATACAATCGATCACGGGCATCTTGCAGGTTGTTGGCGCAGGAGGGGGAAAGAATTGAAGGGCTGCTTAACATCTTCAAACCCCACAAAACAGCAGAGGTCAACCGCACCGCCTCAAGGCACAGCGGCGGGACGGCCATACGATCCCATCTTGACTCTTGTTAACGAGTCTAGAAGGGGCAAAAGGGATCGGATATAGAAGCTTTAGGAAGCGTAAGCAAGTATCCGCCGGAGCGGCTAGCTTCTGTTGTCTAGCTAAAAGAGACTCCCCTCGTGTCTAGGAAGACATTTTTCAGCGGCGGGCTATTACACATCCACCAACCAAACAGCACACCAGGATACCATTGATATTATACGTACGCACAGACCTATTGTGCGATTGAACGCATTTAAACGCCCCGGTGTGCTAGGTGAGTGCATGGGTTAATTCCAATGGCGTTGTAGCCGTTGTTTAATACTTGATCCTTCGGTATTTGGTATCAGCAAAGGGGACATGGGAAACATTGCCCGAATCCACGGCGGACCTGACACGAGTCGTCTTTCCGAGTTTCATTACCATGCTATAACCCGTTGAGTCGATGCTTGTAGTGCCCGTGGTTTACACGGTAACTAGAAAATGCATTCAAGATGTTTGGCTCTTCTTCTCCTTCCCTTGGATCGCTGTGGCTGTGTCGTCTGACTGAAGCTAAGCAATTACCACACCTCCTATCAAATACGATCGAGAGAAGGTCACCGTATCAATGGTGATGACGGACCAACCACGCCCGGCGCTTCCGGGAGTGACCGCTTGACCTCAGTGGGGAGGTCGATAACAACCTCATTCCCAAACCGTAGATGGACAAAATCGTACTCAGACTCGAGCCGCTCCAGGAGATGCCGCATACGCTTCTCAGACCCCTCAGGCAGCAGCACTGCCCCTGTGTCAGCCTGAGCCAGCTTCCTCGTCAGAAACTCATGCATCCCACCAATCCCCTCTCCCTTACCACCACGGCCAACCTCAGCAATGGCGTCTGACCCATCATCAAGCGAAATAACCGCCTCGGCGAAGGAGGCTACCAAGTTATCCGGGATACGCTCTTTCCGCATCCCGGGGACGTCGTTCCCGCCGAAGGTGTGCTTGCGCTTCAATGACTTGCCATACATGATCGTGTGGTGCGCCAGGTTGCGGATTCCATGCACGCCGTAGCGCTCGGGTTTGAGATACAGACATTTCCCTCGCCGTTTGTCGTTGACGATGGCAATGGAGAGAACGTGGCAGTGACCATGGGGAAGCGGAGGCGGGCGTTGTTGTTGTTCTGCAATGGCAATGCCCGACTTGGACTTGGACTTGCCCGCGGCGAGGCGAGGTCTGAGAAGATCAATGCCGGTGGTACATCCTGGTGATAGTTGTCTCTTCAGATGGCTGCTGAGGCGTGGTGAGCCAATGCCGCCAAAGTAGGCCGACAGCCGGCCTTCAGGATCTCGGCAGAGATATGCGCCTGTCACAAAGGTCTGGCCACGTTCAATGCTGAGATAGGTGAGGTACCATATGATGCCTGTCACTTGGAGGATGCCTGCTGGGGAGTGTCGCATGCCGCGGGCCATGTCGCGTATCTTATCGACCGACCACGGTTGTGTCATGATGGCAAGTACGTCTTGGGCCACTTGGGCAATAGCGGAATGGATCTCGGGCACCCATTGACCGAGCCCGATGCTGGCAAGGTAGGTATCAAGGCTGCTTTTCTTTTCTTCGGCTTGATCAAGGCCCTCTGACTGGGACGGCTGTCTGTTGAGATTGCTAGTCATCGTGACACTCAATGTCGCCCCGGCTCTGGTTTTCGTTGGAACCTGAAGTTGTGTTATTGAGTTGACAAAAGCGATCACCGCAGCAATGAGTTCACGTCGCACCAGATACCGCCGTCGGGCATCAACCCCCGCACTTTCACGGAGGTTCAATAAGTGCTTCCGTCCAATTACAGCGCGCATACCGCAGCCTTGTCATGGCTTCCATCCCCTGGAACAGTGGAAACGTTATCAGGCGTTACTCAAATCACAACTTTAGGAAGCATTCGAAACAGACAAGCTCCAGATCTACCCCACGGTCTTTAAAAAAAGTAAACTAAATAACTAGCAACGCCCATTTCGCGTGAGGTTTGAAGGAGATGGTGAATGCGAATAGAGCTGTCGTTGTAGAACGAAGAGAGACAAGCGTAGAGGCCCAGAGCGCGGCGATGAAATCACTTGTAGAATTGCTGTTGCAGTTTGCAACACAACAGAAAGCTTATCCAATCTAGGAAGACTATTTCTCTACTTGAAGAGACACAGCTGGGCATGAGGCCCCTACAGTTACTGGTAATGACCGTGAAGTACCTTCGTACCTTCCAACGAGGACCCGGGACCCGAGCGATCCTGCTCGGCACACGGGTCCCTCGTTATTGGTTCCACCCGGACCCGATCTTCCTCCTGGTCAGGTTGTTACATCCGGCCCGCTTGGTCAGCAGTCACCACTAGCAGATCAGCGCCGTATCGCCCGGCCGGCGGGCGGAGCCCGGGCCGGAATGGACCCAGTCCAAATGCGGCTGAGTCCAAAGCGACGGGGTGATGACACGGTCATCGATAGTGTCGGGCGGCTGCTGCTGGCTGCTCAGCCCAACCGTCTTAATTTCCAGCACGAAGGATTTGCCGGTCTCCAGTACATGGCGGACGGCAGCGGCCACGGCCGGTCCGACCTCGTCCGGGTGCGCGATGTGTCTGCCCTCGATGCCGGCCATAGCCTTGGCGATTCCCACGAAGTCGGGCTGGGGGCCACGGATGGTGAGATAGCCGGGGTCCATCGTGCGCGGCTTCCAATCGTAGCCCAGCGCCTCGCCATAGACCTGGACAATAGTCCCAAGTCCCACTTGCAGGGTGTGGTATTCGGAGTTGTTGGTAATGATGTAGAGGATCCCCAGGTTGCGGTGCGCCGCCGTCCACCAGGCCTGCGGATAGAACAGCGAGGAGCCGTCGCCGGTGACGGCCACCACCAGTTTGGTGCCGATTCCCTGCACCCCACGCTCTTCCTCCTTGATGCCGATGGTGGCGCCAAACGACCAGCCGAGCGAGCCGCCGCCGACGGAATAGTAGCTGGTCGGCTTGGCGAAGGGCAGGAGATACTGGAAGGGAGAGGGGTCGGAAATGGCCTCGTGGACATAAACGAAATTGTCCTGAAGGTGGCGCTGCTCGATCTGCCGGCGCAGTGCGTCGGCGATCACCACCGCCCACACATTGTCCTGATTCATGGCCCGGTCCAGATACTGCTGCCACTCCGCGCTCCGTTCGACCGCCCCGTAGGCCAGTGTACGGTTGCGCTCGTTGCGCTGTGTGGCGAATAGCGGGGTCATCACCGCGTTCACCTGGGTGGTGATCTGCGGCAGAGCGACCTTGATGTCGGCGAACACAGCGGCGTCGCCGTGATAGTTCTTGCCGATGTCCCAGATGCAGTTGCTAAGATAGAGCTTGCTGACCGAGTCCGGGATCAGCGGGCCGTCGGACGGTTTGTAGATCAGCACCTGCGCCTGGTTGGAGAAGCCGCAGAGGAAAGCGACATCGTGGTCTTTGAATGCCGACTGCATGCCGGCCTGATTGTTAGGCAGTTCGCCCTGCCAATGGGAATCGTTATTGGGGTAATTGGCGACGGCGCTCAAGGCCTGCTGCAGGACCGGCGCGCCGATGACGTGAGCGAGATCGCGAAGTTCCTTCCAGGCATCGGCTAATCCGACCGCGTCACCGGCGACGATCAGGGGATTCTTCGCCGCCGCCAACCGGCCGGCGAGGTCGCGCACGCTGTCCGGATCGGGTCCGAAACGTGGTGAAATCCGGGTAATGCCCTCAAGGCGATCGCCGTCGGGAATCCGGCGCATGGTGAATTCCCACGGCACGGAGAGGAACACGGCCCCGTTCGGCGGCGCCATGGCCTCCTTGAAGGCGCGCTGCAGCACCAGCTTCATATCGTCCTCGGACTTCATCTCATGCGCCCATTTGCAGTAGTTGCGGGCGAGAGGGACGGTGTCGGACGACAGCAAAGGCTCCTGCACCACCAGAGCGTTCTGCTGCTGCGCACACAGGATGATCAGCGGGAACTGCGAGCGCGACGCGTTGAACAGGTTGGTGATGGCGTGGGCGATGCCAGGGGTGACGTGGACGATCAGGATGGCCGGCTTGCCCGTCATGCGGGACGAGCCCATGGCCGCGCCCATGGCGATGTTCTCGTGAAGGCATTCGACATATTCGACGCCGTTCTCGGGATACGAGGTGCCGTCAATCCAAGGGATTTCATTGACCCCGGGAACGCCGAAGATTCGCGTGATTCCCAATTCGCGGCAGACATCGAACAGATAGTCCCGCGCCCAACGATGGGGCCGCTGCGGCCGAACAGGGGGCAGCAAGATTTCCTCTGGATTCTCCATCGCAAGGGACAACTTCACGCGATTGAGATCTCGTAAGGAGAGCCTTTGAAGATAAATACTCGTTGAAATTGTGTTTCCCGCTCACTGGTCGCAAAGCTGGGAAACAAAAGTTTTGGGATAAAATATTGTTCACAACTTAATAACTATACTCAAGTTTCTCCAGAGCCTTTAAGTAGATGATTAAACCCTACATCTAATTCCAACTTCAGAACGGCCTAGGTACTTTTCTGGATTTCCTGTTCCGTGAATAATACTGCCTCACGGGCAAGGCCACTACACCGGATAAATATGGGTAGTAGGCCTTCCCCGCTCTTGATTCTTCCGTAGAACTGATGCATTATGTCTGATACCCATATTCTCCAACGACGGATTGCGGTGCAACTGATCGCGTGTGGCACAGGATAAGGATGATTGGGTAAATTTCCTTTCACGAAGTGTGATATGATATCAGGAAATGGAACGTTACAAAGCAGGAAGGGTGGGAAGATACGTACGCACTTGGTGTGCCAGCCAGCCACTCTTGAGCATGTCGTCGTTTACCGGTGAGGTGCTTGAAGCTCCTTTAAGCTTTCAGCTGCTCTCTTTGCAGTCGTCATGCAAGCCACGTCGTATAGGATCTAGACTTGGCAACTTTCCGACATTTCCGACATGGCTGTAAGGCTCGCGCGTTACGCGCAACTGAGGGGTCGACATGAGAAGGCTCGGCAAGGTTCCGGTAGAACCACACCTTTTCACATCTCGACCGTTCTAGCCACCTTTACCAATGACATCTCCTGCTCCGGGCGGAAATAGCCCCGAGCCTCTCACTGTACGTCGATTCGTCGACGGCGGTGCGGGATGGTAATTATTGGTAAATAGACCAATTAAGAGAGAAAAGCGCTCTGCACGCCGTAACTGCAGAAGTGCCCAACTCCAACGACCATTCGGTAAAAGCAAACTCCCTCAGGTTGTCTAGAACGGAGGCGGGGTTGATACCGCTCGGGCTTCCTGCGGCGACGTCGGACGTCCTGCAAAGCGGAGTTCGTCTCCCGATTGTCCTTCGAGGATTCATTCTGAGGAGGCAATGGGACCTGCTTGGCCTAAGCCTAGTAGTTAATGAGGAAATACAATAATTATAGGAAAGAAGTGTCAAGGAATAAGGCCCCCTTATAGCTGACTGTATATACATAATATAACTAGACTTCGAGAGAGATAAGAAAAGAATAGAAGAAGGAAATCAAAACGATAGTCAGCGAAAACGCTCCCCCGTATAGCGGCCACCCCCTTTTCCCCCGCGCTGCCCCTTTTCCCTGCTCTGTCAAACTGTACTACCCTCGCCTGTACCTTCCCCTCCTGTACTTTCCACTCCTGCACCATCCCCTCCTGTACCTCCCCCTCCTAGGCAGTGGACCTAGAGCTGAGAAAGCCGGATATCTACAAAGCTGCCGGCCGACGACCCCAGAGGACGCAGGATCTCAGCGATATCCAGCAACTCCCCCCAAAGTCTTCTACTCACACTACACTGCCCAACTCTTGGAGATTTCTACTGCATCCAGACAAGGCCGCCTGTCATGTCGACTCAACTTTACTGGGGCGATGCTCCGACGAGTCCGACGATCAGGCAGCAGTACGCGCTTGCCACCGTCGAGCAACAGATCAAGCGAGTTATTGACAACGAGAGTGATCCCCTCCACGGTTTGCCCCCCCCGTTGGATGGCGTACTCCAAGACTTGCCTGATATAGGCCCATCCAACGACATCCAACAGGTCCTAGAGAAGTTGAGTCTTGGTCGCATCCCTCGGCCTACTCCACCGAAGGTGGCCATTGTCGGCGCCGGTGTCGCTGGGCTGTTCCTCGGCATGATGCTCGACTATCTGAACGAACACATCCCCAAGTTCAACGTCGACTACGAAATCTTCGAAGCCAACGACTCCTCTCGGGTGGGCGGACGGATGTTTACCCACGAGTTCAAGCCGAAACCGCCCCATAACCCACAGGGCCCGCACGACTACTACGACGTGGGCGCCATGCGGTTCCCCCAGAATCCCATCATGCAGCGCGTGTTTGAACTGTTTGACTGGCTGGGGATGCCCATGGGCCCACTGAGGGAGGATACACCGAAGGGATCGCTTGTCCCCTACAGCATGACCAATCGCACGGGAGAGGATCAAAATGAGCCTTTCCGCTTTAACGACCAGACAAAGTGGGGATCTTATGTCAACATCGCTGCTGCTGCCGAGGGTAATGATGCTTTCGGTTTCAATGAGGATCCCAAAGACCCCCCGATCCCATCTACGTACGTTCATTCCCACGTTCATTCTTCCCCTCTTGTATTATGTTTCGATATGATATGTACGTACGTACCAGGAAAATCAAGGCTGACGCGCTAGGGTCTCCAGCGTCCTTGCCATGAGTCCCGGCAAGGTTGTTGACAATGCCATTGAAGACCTGCGCGAGGCCCTGCAGGAAGATGCGGAAAGGGGGGGCCGCCGTGGTTGGGAACTGCTGATGAAGTTTGACCAATACACCACGCGTGCCTGGATGGCTACGAACCAGCAGAAGCCACCGGGCACCGCCAGACCCGACCCCACACGGCCACCCTTCAACGCTAGCACCATCAACTTCCTCGAGACCATGAATGGGTAAGGCATTTCACCGTCCCCCACTACAACCTTGACCCTTACCCGCTAGCTAGCAACCAGTTTGCTAACGAAGACGCAACAGCGGCACTGACTGGTACGACCAAGCGTTCAGTGAGACGGTGCTGGAGTCGCTCGACTTTGACTATGACGCGTCCACCAAGTGGTGGTGTATCATGGGCGGGGCACAGCAGCTCCCGAAGTTGATGGAGAAGCGGCTCAGCACCAAGCCCACCTACTCCTCGCCCGTCTCCGCCCTTAGCGCTATCCTCAAGATTGGGCAGTCCGACAAGCTCACGCTTGCGATGGAAGTGTCGCTCAAGGGTAACTCGCCCTCCGAGAGCCGCGTCTATGACGGTGTCTTCAACACCACCACGCTCGGCTGTCTCCGGCGGATCGACACGACCGGATGCCTCCTGCCCAATAGCACCAACATGACCTTCCGCACGCTCGCTTACGGCGAGTCGTGCAAGGTGGGCATCAAGTTCTCGAAAGCCTGGTGGCGCCAGATCATGCCCGGCGGCCACCGGGTCGAGAAAGGCGGGCTGGGCCACTCGGACATGCATATCCGCACGCTTGTGTACCCCTCGTACAACGTGCTCGACAACCCCTCGAAGCCGGCCGTGCTGCTGGTCTCGTACACGTGGCAGCAAGACGCGGAGCGCATCGGCGCGCTGATCTCGCGGGCCTCGCCCGCCGGCGAAGACGAGCTCAAGGCGCTGCTGCTGCGCGAGCTGGCGCGGCTGCACACCACGACACGCCGCGACGAGGAGCAGCTGTTCGCCACCATCTCGGCGTCCTACCTCGACCACTACGCCCACAACTGGTCCGACGACGCCACGGCCGCCGGCTCCTTCGCCTTCTTCCGCCCGCAGCAGTTCAGCACGCTGTGGCCCAAGATCGTGCAGCCAGCCGGCAACCTGGTGCTGATCGGCGAGGCGTCGAGCCCGCACCACGCGTGGGTCGTCGGCGCCATCGAGAGCGCCGTTGTTGGTTTGTATGCGTGGCTCTATAGCCGCATGGACATCCCCGGCGCCAAGGAGGCAGTCCAGCTAATCGACGGCACCACGCCCTGCCCAGGGCATGGCCAGCGGGGACATAAGTGTCCGCCCTTCCTGGGCCTGCCGAACTATCTGCCCAAGAAGCACGCGCGCTGGCTGGGATTGATTTCGGCCTTGGAAGCCGAGAGGGCGGCCCAGAGGGCGGCGGAGAGGGAGTAGGGAATCATCTCAATGCTAGTTGAATGGGTCCAGACTTGGTCGTATAATTATATAAAAATGGTGTTCAAGTGTTGGAAACTCAGGCTCTGGGACACAACTGGAACAGGCGGAATGGCGATAGTAGGTACCTAGCTAGCTACGGAACACGCAATCTTTGCCACTCTTTACAAGCTGGAAGAACAGGTGTTTTGGCGAAGCCAGACTAATTACGAGAAAGCGAAGCGTGACATTGAGTTAAGCAGTTGTAGAGACTGTCCAACAAGCACTGTCGGTGGCTCTTAAAACATCACCCGAAAACTAACCCTAACCCTAGCATTCAGCCTCAAATATACCCTTTGAGTTCTTGACCACTGAGTCGTACCGTCCGCACCGACAACATCTTTTTGAGAAACTGGCCTTCTTCCAAACTAAAACAAGTTTGCCCTGGTGCGGTCACGGGACGTAATTAGTTGGTTTAGGTCTCTGCTGCTGAGGGTATTGGGGCTTGAACGGTAATAGGTCATTGACAGCAGTGCTTGAGTTGTCAAGTGGATTGTTTGGTTTTCTTTGTGTGGTGTCATGTTTCAAATCTGTGCGATGTTGCAACAAAGAAAATACTTGAGTTTCACTAATTAACATCATCCGGCACGTGCCTCTAGCGGAGATATGTTTGTGGAATAACCTGCTTCAAGGTCCCGAGCTATTCGTTAATTTTCTAGCTCGCAAGCCAGTAGCCACTTATAATTACAGATATTGTGTGAATGGTTCGTTTCTCACAGCAGCAGGTTGGTTGATTTCATCTTCGAG
This sequence comes from Chaetomium sp. MPI-SDFR-AT-0129, assembly GCA_020726445.1. Classification (NCBI taxonomy): domain Eukaryota; kingdom Fungi; phylum Ascomycota; class Sordariomycetes; order Sordariales; family Chaetomiaceae; genus Chaetomium; species Chaetomium sp. MPI-SDFR-AT-0129. The sequence continues at coordinate 328,872 of JAGJXA010000012.1, read as the reverse complement.
CCGATTTCCAGCCGCTTTCAAGCTTGAAAGCGGTTAAGCCTCGGAGATGTTCCCTTTGTGATCTGTTCAAATCCACGGCTTCACCAGTGGGCTATTAGGTCCTCGGAGAGTTTACTGGAGGTTCGCCCTGCATTTCACCACATTTCCTGACAACCGCGTTTCCACTCCTTCTTGAACCCGACTATCGCTGATGACAATCACATACGACCATAGACAGTAGATAATACGGGATCCCGTCCGCTCTCCCCTAGTCAAACTGCTGATCGCTGGATTAGTACTCAGGTCGGTGACGACTGGGGAATCCCCGGTGTTGTATGTTTTTGTCTTTTTTTTCTCATCCTTTTAGCTATGTTTCAGATCCTTGTTTTTGTTTCCTCTCCAGTGGTGGTAAACTTGGCTGGGTCCCGTGTTGTGAACCTGCCTGAGGCTTTGGCTTGATTAGCCAAGACTTTGACAACACAATGCCGAAGCGACAAACAGAACTAGTAATTCAACATAGAAGCGGAAAGAAGATCCATTAAATCGTTATTCTAGATGGTTATCAGACTTATCCATTGTCCAACGCCGACCCCACGCTGAAAGCAACTTATCACTGACCAGTTTACTGCCTCTTTCTCCCACGACCCCTCCCGCTTGTCTTGGTCGCGGGCGTGCTCTGCTTTCCCGCCGCCGTGCTTGTTCCAGCACTAGGCTTTCTTCCCCCCTTCTTGGCTTTCGCAGTAGCCAGTTTTGTCACCCCGTCGTTCTGTGTTTTCCTGCTTGGATGGGCTCCCTTCTTCGAAGACTTTGCAGTAGCATTCCGTGTTGGTGGTGGCGGGGCCGCGGGAACAGCCCTGGTGGAGCGTCTCGTCGCTTGTCGCTTGCTTGCCGTGGCTGCTGGCGCGGCTGGCGCTGTGGGTACCACGCTTGCGGCCTTCGCAGCGATCCGAGCACTCCGTCGTAGTGGCGGTTGTGCTGGCTGTGGCGCAACTTGTGCTTCTGCCGGCTGGTCTAGGTTGCGTGCACGCCCACTGCGCCGGGGAGGGGGGTTGGGGGGCTCTGCATCTGGCCCCGCGTCCTCCATGTGTTGATCTTCGGGCTGAACTTGGCCCCCTTCGTGAACATCGAGCTCGACTTGATCATCCTCGGGAACAACGTCAGGCTGTTGTGGCAGAATAGGGTTACCAAATAGCCACCCGCCCTTGGGGGTAATCTGAGGGGACGATGGAGGTGAAGGCGTAGGCGTCCAGACAGCTTCTAGGGCGTCCACTTCCGAAGGGGTAAAGTCCATCTCGTTGGTGATCAAGGGCGACAGATCCTCGGGCTCCGGTGATGGGCTCTCGTGACGCCACTTCCAGCCCACCATGAGAAGCCTCTTTTCCCCTGGTATCACCCAGTCATCTTTCCAATCGCCTCGTTCTTTCCACCACTTGCGAACTTGGCCATCCAGGCCGAAAACTGGCCGATTATCTGGTTGCAAAGGGATCCGCTCCTTCCTCTCACTGAACTCGAAGCTCTCCAGTGCGTACAGGAACCATGGCCTGGATGTTATGAAGGACTCGGCCTCGGAAGCCGACGCATCTTCGGACAGGTGAGAGCGGGGAGGTGGTACGGGGCGTTCACCGAAGTCGAGATTCTCCCGGAGCCGCACAGCCCGAGTGATCGGGTGCTGGGGGTCGTAGGGAGGCGGGTCGGCGTCTGATTGCCACCTCCACTTCCAACCGTCGACCCAGTCCCGAGGCTGTGAATTGATCCGGTCGGGGATCCCCCACTCCGGGTTCCAGATGCCAAGGCGCTGCCAGCGCTTCCGGATGTTACGACGGACGATGACGGCGCGCCGCTTTTCAGCGGTTTTCTTTGGGAGTTTGAGGGACTCCTTAAGAGGGGATCGCCACCGCAAGCTCCCGCAAAAAGAGCCTAATCGCAGGTGTTCAAACCGTGCTTCGCTGCGATAACGGGTGACGGGGTCGTAGCGACGGCAGGAATTGAGTGACAAGAGCAGATAGTCGGATTCTTCCTGGTTTAATGGCTGGCTTAGAAGCTCGGCATAGTCTGCAAGAACCGCCTTCTGTGGTCGGGCCAGGACAGGGTGGCGTAAGGCCTCTTCGGATTCCGACTCGCTGGACGAGATGTAGGGCGGGGGGTCGTCACGCTCAAAGCGCATGTTTCGCGAACGGTCGAGCCGACTTTCGTCGTCCGCGAGAACCTCGAGAGCGGGCATGGCCTGCGCGGCAATGGCGCGCTGTAAGTTTGACAGCTCAATAAATGGCGGCATCTTCGCTGTGCAGATGGTTGGTCCGGTCGGGAAGTGTCATGAGAGAAAAGAAATCGTGGGAGCGGCCGGAAGAAAAAGAACGCGTGCGGCTGGCCGGGGAGCGGGTTGCACGAAAAACGAAGTTGGCTGTTGATTGTTTGGCTCAAAAATAGGGCAGCGTGACGCCGGGCAGAAAGCACCTGGGCCACCCTGCATAGGCGCTTAGAGGCATTTAACCAATCAAATGGCAGTCCCACCCACACTGTACAATCCCTGCTTGATTATTGTGTTCGTGTAGCCTTCTTCACTGTATCACCGGGCTGAATGCGTGCGGGGTCCTTCCTGTTCGTTATTAATTCAGGTAACCACAGGCTGTTGAGAAATCTTCAACTTGATCAAACAACAACATTTTTCCGTGCGGAAGGAAATATTACGAGGATATCCTGTATAATGCGTTTGGTAAGTCCCTTCCCTTTTGCTTTTGCATGATTGTTTCTCCGTGCAAGGAGCGAAAGTTGGGTTGTCGCTGTTGTGATCAGAACTCGTGACCAAACAACCCAACAGGCATTCAGTCCTTAACTCTGAGGCAGGCTGGGAAATCTACGCGCCGTACTACCTCTCAGGTGCTACAAGGCCCAACACTTGGCCACACCCTTACTGACGTGACCCCCCCTTAAAAATAGTCCCCGAAATCAAACAGCCCGATCCAGGCTGCGTGTTGGCGCCGAGATGTGCATGGCCGCAGACCATTCATCAATATTGCCGCCGGGCCACGAAATATGGTTTGTGAACCCATCATGGCGTCGAGCTGGCAAGGCTTTGTGTCGGCCAGTGCCCGCTGGCCTTCACGAGCACCGCTCCTCCAGCTTTTAAGGCGCTTCGTTCAACCAAGTTTCCCCCTAGCTACTTTCCTACTCACCTACTCACCTATCTTCCCACTCACCTACTTTCCTACTTTCCTACTCACTTGCTTACCCACTTACTTACTCACGTCGGGTATCTCGATTTAATATCATCTTCCACTATCACACGTTAACCCGATGCCGCCTGGAGAACGGGAAAATGAACGACCGGACACTTTTTCACCTCATCCCCAGAAACAGGCTTGCACAAGCAGCCCTCAGCCATCCTGATAACAAACGCTTCGTGTCGTTGAACGCTGAGAATGATCTTGGCCTTGAGATCGGCTTTCACGTCCCGCCCTTTTCCCGCGGCCATGTGATCACCAGGCTTGGCCGCAACACCGACCTCATTCTCCGTGAGAGCCACTCTGGGTCCACCTAGCATTCGAGCTGCACCCAGAGACCCATCTTGTCATGCTCTCGGTCCGCACGAAGAATCAATCCTCCGTCTGGATTTCCCCGGACGGGCAAGATGGCGGGCTTGACGGCGACCACGACCACGAGGACTACGACGGACCTATGCTGGAAGGGGATGGCGCTATAGAATATGGCGAGGATGTCCGCCTTCAGATCGCAGCCTACAAATTCCAGATATATTGGCGGCGCTTTGGGACCTCGCCTGATTCATTGGAATTGTTGAAGCAGTTGGCGGTCCAAGGTTATCAGGACTCTATGCAGCGCCTGAAGGATGTGAGATCCCGCGATCGGTCACGTCTCGACACAATATCCAGTGTCAAGTCATGGTACATGACAAGACTGCGGTCTTCCAAGGCTTCGCTCGTCGTGGAAATGCCGGGGAAGCGAGAGCCTGTCGGGAGCGGGGGATTCGGTTCTGTCTTCAAGGCTGTGGAGCGTGGATCTGGCGCCCACTTCGCGGTCAAGGTTGTGGACCTGGCCAAAGTCCCGCGTTACAACCGCGACAAGATCAAGAGGAACTTTCACCGAGAAGTCAAGGCTCTCGAGAATCTGTCACATGTATGCATGCTTCGCCCCCTCACTCACACCTTTATTGCTAGAAAGAACCTCCAGGTATCTGACAACCAGCGGAACAGCCTCATATCATTAAATGTCTTGGCTCGGGGGACTTCACAACAATGCGCCCGTTCCTTTACATGCCGTACCGTGACGGAAGCTTGGACTCGCTCGTCGGAGACGGAAAGGTCACCGACGAACTCTGTGAACAAGTCGCACAAGAGATGCTCTCAGCCCTGGACTACTTGGCGTATCAGAATATCTATCACCGGGACATCAAGCCCCACAACATTCTTTACGAATATTCCCAGGAATCCAACACGTACAAGTTTGAGCTGGGTGATTTCGGGTTCGTCAACGACTGCCGCGACGCCAACACATTCTGCGGAACCACGCTATATATGCCGCCAGGGCTCCACATCGCCAAAGTCCAGACCCCGAAGATGGACATCTCGTCCTTGTACGTCACCATCGTGGAAGTTCATCCAGACTACGCGGATTTCCCTGGCCCTGACGTGGACCAGTGGATCGGCAATCCAACATCTGTCCTCCAGCACGTCCTAGCGACCGTAGCCACCGTTAGCCCGAAGCTTCAGTCCATGGCTCGCAAGGATCCTGAGCACCGGGCCTCTGCGGCCCAGATGCTGTTACACCACTACGGAGGCAAAGGCCTCACAACCCCGGCATCCGAAATCCCCTCTCTCGATCCAGAGCCCCCCGGCCCGGGGACTCCAGCCCCGAGTAGCCCATTCGTCGCACCCGTTCAAGCTGTTATCAACTTCCCACAGCAGGCCCAGCAGGCCCAGCCGGCTCTTCTGCCCTCGCCCGTTACCCAACGATCCCCATTGGCCCTCCTTCCCTCGCCCCTTACCCAACGGCCTGTGCAAGCCCCTCTGAATCCACTATGGCCCCCAGCCCCAGCCCCAACCTTGAAGCTCAACATCGCCCCGCCCGGTGCCCCCCAGGGAACCTTGCTGGCGACTCAGCGCAACCGGCAGCAGCGGGAAGAAACGCAACAGCGGGAACACCTTCCCGAGGCCCTTCGCCCTCAGAAGGCAGGGGTCACGAAAAAAAGGCTCCAGCGGAACCCACGCGCTTTTGGTACCAGTACCTCGTCTGGGATTGGTGTTGAGGCGTCCGAGACTCCTGAGACTCCCGCGAGTCCCTTCGATCCCTTCAGCAAATTCCCCGCTGCCAACGGCCGCGCTCGCTTACAAGAACAAGCACAAGAGAAGACCACGACCCTCGAGGAGCTGCTGCAGGACCAGCATCGGCGGCGGGAGTATTTTCGGCGGCAGCAGAGGAATGCAGAGGAGAAGAAGCGGGTCGCTGCGGATGTGGCGGCGCGGGAGAAAAGGGAGGAGGCGAGGCGGGCCGCTAAGGACGAGAAGGAGAAGAAGGTTCAGGATGGGGGACCGGATATAATGCAGAGTGTTATATATTATGGTATGCCGGGGGCTTTTCCCACTTCGTAAGGTTCGCTCCCTACCAGGGCATCGGGGTGGTGGTTGGTTGGGTGGACGGGATGATGGTGGGTGACATACCCGGCTGGATGGCTGTTCTTTTTGTAATTAGCGTTGGTGTTTGTAAGATATGTGAGAAGCTGGGATTCTGGTTGGGTACTGCCGGATGAACGGCCGGCCTGTTACGACGAGTCATGACTTTTGAATTTTGGTGTTAGCGTTCTAATTCCCTTGCGGTTGATCTTTCGCCCCGGGCCTGCATGGTACTACAGGATGCGCCACTCAAGGACAGCAGTGTACAGTTGGATATTGAGGAGGTATCTAGGTAGTCTCAAAATTCCCATTCCGAAAATGGTAACGGATGTTGTTGTGCAAATCTGCAGATGTGTGTCGTCAATTCCGGAGAAACGGTTAACCAGAAGAGCATGCCCCACCTGATTGGCAAATAGCATGCAGCCAATCAATGTTCAAATTCCAAAAACGGCAGGTGCTGTGGGCGTCAAGATTAGCTAATCAGTACGGAGGTTCAAATTTCAAACTTCTCCTTTTATACTATTCTAACCTCCCACTGTTTCCACTCGCATTTGCAGTGAAAGTCAAATTGGAATCTGATTCTCTGTTGGCGGTATATAGCAACGACCTTGGTAATCTTTACGCTTTCCGGGAGTTTAGCTCCAATAATGCAACGCCCCTCTCGTCTTCCCGGCTTCCATACTCCATCCGAATCTGGAAGATTACATAACCCCGACCCTCCAATCACAACCCCCCACTCCATCCAAAAACCCAATTTTAGCCCATCCCCTCGCAGCATGCCACGCTTCCATTCCTGCCCTGCCTGCAACCAGCCTGCACCTGCGTCCCGACACAGTCCGCGCTCCGCCTGCGACAGGCACGTCGCTAATGGAATCCGAAACCTGTGCGGTCGACAGAGGAGCCGACACGTTGTTTGTTTGTCTCGCCCTGTTCCTGAGTTTACGAGTCTTCGGGTTTAGGCGAGTCGCCGCAAGTGAGACGGCTGTGGAAGCGAGGATCTGGGACCTTGGGTTTTTTATTTTTTGGTTGTTCGACGGGTGGTGGAATGGTGCCAACGGGGTGGCTTGCGGCAGGGCGATGCGGCTGGGTGTCCAATGCCTGGGTGGATTGGTGGGTTGGTCGTTGTGGGCAAAGGGATATTAGATGTTGCGTGTCCCTGACCTGGGGTTCCTGAGTTGGAAGTTTGGGACTGCAACGTTCGGCATGTTTTGGTTTTTGCTGCTGATTCTTTCGTTTTTTACATTGCTCCCTTTACCTGTGGTATCTGCCTTATTAACAACTTCATCACTAATAATTAACCTTAATATTCAACCCCTAATACCAACCGACACACCTCTCAAAATGGCCCTTCCCAACTTCGCCACCCTCCTCACCCATCTCACAACCGCGACCACCGCTGCCTACCCCAGCCATGGCGTCTCTCCATATCACAGGGTGAAAGTACTGCTGCTCACGTGGGATACATCCGTCGCCGAGCCAGCCCGTGATCGCGAAGCCCGCGACCTTGAGGCCCTCTTTCGCGGGGTGTACTGCTATGAGACAGAGCACTGGACGATTCCGGTCCGGCGGGCGGCGGTCGAAGTGTCGCGAAAAGTGGCGGGAGTGCTAGATGGATGTGGGAAGGGGGATTTGGTGGTGGTCTATTATGGGGGGTGGGCTAAAGGGGGTGTTTGGGCTGCGAGGTAAGCGTATTATCTATCCTAGGATGGGGCAAGGATAACTGAAGGATAATGACGGCTAACGAGAACATGTCAGCCCAAACCGAGACGCACCCACCGTGTCATCCTCAATTCTACACTCCTTCCTCGCCGAAACAGACTGCGACGTCCTGCTCCTGCAAGACTGTCCGACTCTCGAAGCCAACCCTAACCCCGACACGCCCTCAACTACCACTGATGGTATCATCGAGTGCCTCTCCGCCGGCTCGCTCGATGGCCCCACACCGCAGACCAGCTTTACAGCCGCTCTTACACAATCTCTCGCACACGCCGCATACACGGCTGACTGGCTGACCGGCGTGGAGCTGCACCGGCAGGTGTTTATCCGGCTGCAGCAGGCTAACCCTAACCCTATCCCCTCCACGCTCTCCTTGGCGAACGATGCGTACTCCCTTGTGCAGCTCGATCATGCCGGGCAGCCGTTGGAGGAGACGAGACATAGTACCTCGGTGCCGGTGTACACCGTGTCGGGCGAGAAGGCCAGAACGGTCATGTTGATGCCGCTATCCCAGGGGCCAACAGACACCCCTCAGATTCAACTCACACCCCCATCTCCTCAATCCCCTGCGATTCCAACAACCTCTGAAATGGGACCTGATGTGCTAGCCACCTGCCGGCTGGTGGACACTCACGTAGACGTACACGCCTGGCGGGCGTGGCTGAACAGCCCAGTCTCACACGGCGAAAAGACGCAGGAAATCCGGAGGCGAATCCAGGTCTCAGCTCTCTTCCCGTCTCCCCAGGGTGGTGCTGTGCTCTTGCTGCGTCTGCCGTTGGCTGTGTGGGATATGCTCGGCCCACAGCACACTCCGGTTGGAGCGCTGTCGTTTGTGGGGTATGTTACGGGGGGGGACCATATTTCGGTTTGGAGGCGGGCTTTGGGAGGGGAGGTTGATTCTGAGTCTGGGTCAGAGTCTGGGTCGGAATTGGATTGTGAGTCGGGGTCGGACACAGAAGGGGGGTATTCTGAGAAGGGGCTGGGAAAGCGCAGAGAGACCAGAGGGAAATCGACCCTCTGGCCGAAATCGTTCTCAAAGCCTGTCCACGCGCACGAGACGGTGCCGTATTGTCTGGCGGTTGCTGAAATGCAGGCTGACACGGAGACTGACACGAAGGCGGTGCGGGTCATGAAGGCGTTTTCGCAAGATGGGAACCCCGCGGTGCGGTATGTCTGGGATGAGATGGAGGCGTTTTGTGGAGATGTGGGGTTTGAGGATCTCCAAGGGGACGAGGTCGTTGCTATTGTGGCGGGCGACGTTGTGGGTGAGGGTGGCTTGAAGTTTCTCACACGTGGGGGGTTGTATGAGGCGCTGGAGGTGTGTATACTTCCCTCAGTCCCTCCTATTTCGTTTTCTTTCAAGATCGTCCTGACAAAACAGCCGAATGCACCACTCATCGATATCGAAACAAAAGACTCAGTCACAAACCGCCGGGTGTAAGTACCTATCCTCTTCCGGACATCCTACTCTCGAAGAAACCCCACTAATAGGGAACCCAGATACATCCCCCACCTCGACGCGACCAGCACCCTTGCCCTCGCAGCTACAGCGACTGAGTCCCAGGCCGGCCCGCTGCAAGACACCATCTACAAGCACCTTACCCGCCAGGCCAGCATTGCTGTTCACCTCGACGTAAGCCCCTCTCACTCACTATCGACCATCACAACTACTTGAGGTAACCACTAACATGAATGCAACAGCCCACGCAAACCTTCCATCTCTCCCTACATCTTCCATTCCCTGCTCTTCGCTCGACACTCTCCACCGCCCCCCGCGGCCTGCGATCTTCCGTCCCGGTTCCTTTTCCAGCAACCGGCCACAGCGAAGTTCAGACCCAAAAGCACCTCCATGAAGCACACCTCGCCCACAGCCTGATCGGACATACCAACCGTGCCTGGACGGCTTACTCATTCCTCGACACCTACTACGATGACGTCTCTCCTGATTCTACTGGTTCCGATTCTACCGACAAGGGCAATACGGCCGCTAACCAAAGTAGACATGCCGTTGCGGCATATCAGGCTACACAAGGCGGGGTGGAGCGGGATCCGGTCACTTTCGGGCGGAGTTTGGTTGGTGATCAGAGCGAGGATGCGAGGGAGTATTTCCTAAAGGTGTTACAGGCGGGTGTCGAGGAGGTTAAAGGGGAATGGATGAATGCTGGGAGGGGGGTGTTGAGGGGTTTGAGGATGGTGAGTATTCCTTTTATGCAGCTTCAGTCTCGACTCATTTTTGTGCGGTTTACTAACCTCAGTAGACACGCAAAAACGGCCTCACGCACAATCCCGCAGCCCTCGAAGCCATCGAGCACCTCATCCACGGACTGGCCGACACCCTCTCGGCCTGGGCAGCCTTCAAGGAACATGACCTGGGGTATTTCGACCTAGACAACGAGGTACAACAAGGCAGAATCAGGATTGTTGACGGTCACATGCGAGAGTTGGCTGCACTGCGAGCGGAGTTGGAGAACCAAGGCCGATTGCTGAGGGTAAGCTTTCTTCCTTCCTTCCTTTCATTCTTTTCCACCTATGCCCTGACTTGCCTTACATGCTAACTAACAACCAGACCACACCTCCCGCCACACCCTCATCCACCCCCCCTTCCCCAGTCCCCACGTCTCTCACGGCCCCGCTCACAATCACCCTGCTCACCCTCCTCCCAATCCTCCTCACCCTCACCCTCCTAGCCTCCCTTCTCCCATCGCCCCCCACTCCCAACTTCCACACCCCCAACCCCTTCATAACGCAAACAACTCCCTACTCCGACAACCCCTACTCGGGAAACGCCCACTCCCACTCCCATTTCCTACCCCCCTGGACAACAATCATACACTACCTGCTTGTCTCATCAGTCATGACGTTTCTGGTAGCGGCCGTATGTATGATCACAGCGAACTGGTCGGCTGTAGCGAACTCTGTCTGGGCTCGCGTCGGGGGCGGGAGTGGATGTCGTCGTAGGACTGGACTCCACTTTGGGAAGATGAGTGTTGCTGGGTTTGGGAAGAGTGTAACAGGGCTGGCTGGTAGAAGTGGGTTTGGGAAGTGGGAGAAGCTTAGGGGTGGGTTTGTGTCAGGGTTAGGGTTGAAGTCTGGGTGGTGGGCTGGGAAGGACAAGAAATGGGGAAAAGGGGAGGCTGGGAAGGGTTATGAAGTTGTGAGGGATGAGACGGAAGAGGAGAGGGTTGAGGGGGGACGGGGGTTGCCGTTTTAGGGAGGGGGATGATGGGATTGATTGGGATTGTGGGATGGGACGGGCACATTCTTTTGAGGTTTCTTTTGTTGCTTTGGTCGTGAACTATTATAACAGGATTTCAACTCCTTGTGGTGACTGTTTCACTGTTCGTGATACTGACTCTTCGTTTCGTTTCTGATCTTCATAGAAAAACAATGGTTCTATGAGATATTAAATAGTAGGTGAGAATTTACAGCCCTTAGCGTGAGTGAAACTGAACGTGCATACCAGGAGGGTGATAAGGCGAGGTCAGACCGTAGGACCGTCCACATTAACCCAAGGTTATTTCCCTTCTACTTGATCAAGACGTCCTCTTACATGCGAAGCCGTCATACGCACTTCACAACCTAATCTCTGTTCTAATTATCGGAACTTGTAGGGCTGCCCTGAATTAGCCTGTTCGAGTCAAGACTGTTCCATGAAGGCTCTGGGCTCCTCTGTCAGTAGTCGGATGAGAGCTGATAGTTCGTATAAATACCTGAGCTTGCCCCTTGCTCATTTCATAACTGGCAAGAGTCCACATCCTTAAAGCGTGTAATTAATTATAGGGGGGTTAGGACCTTCCCAAAAACAAGAAATCTCCCTGCGTGTAAATGTCCCTGAAAATGGTCTGAGAAGTAATTAACAGCGAGTTTGAGGTAACTTGAGTTTACGTTGATCAGTTGTTATATGTTTTCGATTTCATTTTTTATTCCATCTCCCTTCATCTGCAGCATTATCAGCACTATCAACGAACTAACAATTGCATGATCCAGGCTGCCCTCGTATCGTGGTTCCGTGCCTTGGAATTAGCTCCAAAGAATCTCGTGTTGACCCCTGTCTGGTGCTGATTCATCCCCACCTAGCGTAGCAACGGCGAGGTAGGTACCAAATTGGGAAGGCTGTCAGCTACACTAGGATAAGAACTATTATTTCCACAGTGAAAACGTTCACTAATCTCACGGCAATCATACATTAAATAACCCGTTCTCACCCATTGACAAACTGCTCTCACTATCATCCTTATTCACCCACATTCACAACCATCACCACCGGGCACTGGGCACGGGCAATCGCCCACCAACCACCAAAATGCTCACAACAACCCTAACAACAACACTCCTCACCCTCCTTTCCCTCCTCCTCTCCGTCTCATCCCACCCAACAACCTTAACAAACAGACCTCCTCATGAACAATCCCTCGCCCCCCCAACCTGGTCCCTCGTGGCCCCCCTCCCCCCCAACGCCCCTCTAACCCTCCACCTAGCCCTCACCCAACCCAACCTCCCCTCTGCTCCGGCCCTGTTACACGCCCTATCAGACCCTAGCTCCCCTACGTATGGTCAGCATTGGACTGCCCAGCAGGTTGCGGCTTATTTCGCGCCTTCTGATGAGGCTTTTACCTCGGTTAAGGAGTGGTTGGTTAGTGAGGGTGTTGCTGCAGACAAGATAAAGAAGGGTGGCAAAGGAGGGTGGGTGAGTGTGGATGTTAATGCTGCGGAAGCGGAGAAGGTGTTGGGGGCGGAGTACGGGGTTTGGGAACGAAAAGGGGATGGGAAGAGCGTGGTGAGGTGTGAGAGGTATTGGGTGCCGGGGGGGTTGGAGGAGGTTGTGGAGATGGTTTTGCCGGGCGTGGGGTTTGATACTGCTTTGGAGGGTGGTGAGAGGGGGAAGACTGAGAGGGAAGTGGTGAAGAGAGAGCCCGAGGGGGAGAAGGGAAAAGGGTTTCGGGTGCTGGAGAAGAAGCCGAAGAAGGAGGATGAACTGGAGAATTGTAGTGAACTGATTACACCGGCTTGTCTACGGGCTTTGTGAGTTGCCCTGAACTCAAGAAGATCAAGAGTACACACTAACAAAACAGATACGACATCCCCGTGCCTGAATCAACCACCCCCCTGACTACACTAGGCATAGTCGAATTCGCCCCCCAAAGCTACGCCCAAGAGGACCTCGACCTCTTCTTCAGCACCTACGCCACCAACCTCCCCAACGGCACAGCCCCCACCCTCGCCGCCATCGACGGCGGCTACCTATCCTCCGACACCACCGTCAACACCCGCGGCGAATCCAACCTCGATCTCTCCTACGCCATGGCCCTGGCCCTGCCCACGGCCAACATCACACTCTACCAGGTCGGCGACTCCGTGGTTTGGAACCCGGCTACGAACAACAACTTCCTCGATGCCATCGACGCAGCGTACTGCACTACCGACGGGGGCGATGATAAAGACTGGGATGCGATCTACCCACATGACAACCCGTCCAACGATCCCAGCATCTACACCGGCAAGCCGATGTGCGGCACGTATGAGGCGACAAAAGTGATTTCCGTGTCGTACGGGAGTAACGAGTATGCGCGGCCGGCCAAGTACAGGGAGAGGGAGTGTAATGAGTATTTGAAATTGGGGTTGATGGGGGTTACCGTGGTGTTTTCGTCGGGGGACTCGGGAGTGGCTGGACTCAGGGGGCAGTGTATAGCGGAGGATGGGACGTATACGCCGGTGGGGGCAGAATATGGGCGGTTTAACCCGAGTAGGTTCTTTTTCCCTTTCCCTTTGACTTCCCAGCCTTGGCCCTCACTCCCAGGGTGTTGTTTACAACTTGCCCCTTTTGGAAATCTGTTTACTTTCTTCTTTTCCTTTTTTAGGTGTTGTACACTAACAGAAACAAAAACAGTGTTCCCCGGCACATGCCCCTACATAACCTCCGTAGGCGGGACCACCCTCCCCCCCTCCTCCGTCCCCGGCAAGACCCCCGAAGTGGCCTCCGTCCGCTTCGGTTCCGGCGGCGGCTTCTCCAACTACTTCCCGCTCCCGTCCTACCAAGCCTCGGCCATCGCCTCCTACTTCGCCTCCCACGACCCGGGGTACAACGCATCCCGGTACAACAACACCCAGCTCGCGCGGGGGTACCCGGACATCGCCCTCGCCTCGGAAAGTTATGTCACTGGTCTTGCTGGGGGATGGCAGGCTTTCTCGGGGACGTCGGCTTCGGCGCCGACGTTTGCGGCTATGGTTGCGTTGGTGAATGCGGAGCGGCTGAAGGTGGGGAAGGGGAGTGTGGGGTTTGTGAATCCCGTGTTGTATGAACATCCGGAGGTGTTTCAGGATGTGGTTGAGGGGACGAATCCGGGGTGTGGGACGGAGGGATTTAGGGCGGTTGAGGGGTGGGATCCGGTAACGGGGTTGGGGGCGCCGAATTTCGAGAGGTTGAGGGATGTGTTTTTGGCGTTGCCCTAGGGGGTGTCAGGCAGATTGTTTGAGATATTTTGGTATCAGTAGGCGGAACTAGCATTGAGTGATTCGAAATCCGTACGAATGCACATGTGGAGTTCTCGACCGTACGGTCAGCAGCTCAGGTTTATGTTTATTCTTTACTGCCCTGATATTTTGCATCGGTTGTCCAAGCAGATTGTCTTAAGTAAATCAGTACTCTGGGTCCGAAAGTTTAATTTCCCACTTCAACAGAAACTTAAAAGAAGACGGAAGTCCAAATCTAGCTGCCCAGGATGGTGGAAATGAAACGCAGCGGCTTAGCTTTACATCGAATAACATGAACTTGCTTCTGTATTTCGATTTATTTTTCGGATGCGAGAGATTCTCTAAGTAGGAGAAATGGACCAGTTCAGACCTCATTGAGGGTATAACTCCAGCGGTTGCCCTTCCCAATTACTGTATAATTAAATCTCGTCAAGAGATGATTGCTTTTGGTATCTAGAGTCAATACAGTAGGCGGTAGGCCGGGGATGTGAAAATTAGGTGTACAGCAGGCTTGGTGTGTAAGTACCTCGAATGCTTGATGGGTGTCTTAAAGGCTCGGTTAGGTGGGTCCGTCCACTCAGGTAATTAGCCAAAAAGGGGAAGAAGGACCAAACACCACAGCCAAAAAAGGGGGAACGTTTACCAGCTTCCATGCCCAAAACAGCAGGAGCACTCGTGATACCCCATCTCCCCTAGCCACAACGCTGCCAGATATTCATGGCCATTATGCAAGATTATGCAGGCCGACTGTGGCATCCAATCGCTTGCCTGAGAACTTTGGAAGAGTACCCCGTGATCACATGAAACGATGCGCTCCTTCCTCACCTCAAGCAGCAACGGAAAGCCCAACACGAGACCCGACTTTTATCTGCACATTGGGTCTAGGATTTATTCTCCACAAACTTAGCAATCTTCCGCTCTTTACCATTCACAACAATGCTCCGTCATGATTCTGAAACAGCGGACAGCGTACCCGATGCATTGGGCAGCACCGGCCCAAATGGCCTTGACAAGTCACCCGAATCGTGGACGAATCAGATGCCCAGCCTTACATCCACCGTAACTATTTACAACGTATGGGTCCGCTGCCTTCATCATTAACCATTTTCTCACCACGCCAACATGCCCGGCCTAGCGCTCAAATTTAGGCCCCAGCCTGGCACCGGACTCAGTAACAAACTCGCAAAAAAGGCCCTCCGGCTCATTATCAAGGTCCTCTCCCAGCTCGCCCATCTCACCTCGGCCCAGATACAGACTATTGTCGCTCAAATCGCCCTCTACATTCCCTCTCTCCCTTCGTATTCTTTTGCGACTTCACAATACCCCGTCCCCAGCACCCCGACACCAACACCCACACCTACAATGGGTACCCACCCCAGCAAAGACTCCCGCATCGCCTCGGAGCGCCGTCTCGCCACGGAAGTCCTCCTCGCCGAGCTCACCGCCCTCGTCACACCATCCCAAACCCCTGGGCAGTCCCACGCACCCCCTGTACCCTCCCCTCTTAGCACCAACCTCCTCCACCGCCACGCCACTCCCTATCTCCATTTACTCCCCACCCACGCCTCTCAAATTCCACCGCTCATCCGCCTCGCACGTACTCACAAGTTACGCATCACCGTCCGCTCGACCGGTTCCTCCTTTTCTGGCTATGGCACCACCGACCGCGGTCTGCTGCTTGACCTGTCCCGTCTGCGGGATGTGAAGCTGCATCGGAAGGAGAACACCAACGAGGTGGAAGGTGTCAGTTGCGGTGGTGGTGCTACATGGGGGGATATTAACAAAGCGTTGGTGGATGGGTGTTGTGAGGGCTGGGTTCCAAATGGGCCGCGCGGGGACGGGAGCGAAGGGGTCGTGGGGTTTTTGCTGGGGGGCGGACTCGGAGTTTGGAGTCGGCTCGCGGGCATGGGCTGTGATAGTGTGGTGAAGTGGACAGTGGTTACAGCTGCTGGGGAGCTGGTGACGGTGAGTGAGAAGGATGGGAAGGATACGAAGGAGGGGAGGCTGTTTTGGGCGTTAAGGGGGGGTGGCTTGGGGGGGTTAGTGGTGGTAGTCGGGGTGAGGTTAAGGATGGTGAAGGTGCCAGAGCGGGTGGTGGCGGGACGGTGGGTGGGTCGGGCAGATGAGAAGTTGAACGAGGCAGTAGATCAGAGGTGGTATGCTATTCCGTGGTCTGATCAGACGACGGTGGATACCCACTGGACGGTTTCCACGCCGGGCCCGTCGACCCCGACCATCCGGTTTGCCGCAACTCACGCCGGGGCAAAGCCTGACTTTGACTCGTTTGTCGACCGCGTCATCCAGCCCGTCGTGCCGGACCTCGCGGACAAACTGAAGGCCCACACCATCTCCGAGCCCACCACCCTCTTCCTGCACGAGACACTCGCCGAACTGCACCGCGAGACCGCCGCCCCCTTCCAGCCTGACCATCACTCCTACCGCGCCTATGCCTCCTTTGTGTTCCACCACTTGGAGAGGGGTACCGCAATCGGCGTGGAATACGCCGACGAAGCACTGCAAACCTTCCAGGAGCAATTTATCGATGACGCGGCCACCCTGGAAGTTTCCTGGCTTCACGGCGGCGGCGGCGCCATCGGCAGGCTCTCGGCCGACAATACGGCGTTTCCATGGCGAAGCGGGATCTTTTTTGTGCAGGTCTCGTTGCGATGGCACGACAAGTTCTTGAGTGCCAAGATCGGTACCTTTTTGGATGGCCTCTCTGCCACCATGCGCTCGATATCAATCCAGCAGAAGGCGGCTCTGATAACCTTGGCTGGGGATGGTCAAGACGAAGGGTATGAGCAGGCGTTTTATGGGGGAAATTATGCGAAATTGCAGGTGGTGAAACAGGAGTGGGACCCGGAGGACTATTTTCATGTGCCACGGGGCATTCGACTACCGGGGTTCAAGTTGGAAGGAAAGGTGGATGAGGTCAATGGGCGGGATGGGGTGCCTTGGAGGGAGCTGGGGGAAAGGCAGTGGCGTAGTCGGGGGGAGTCGGTGTGATGGAAGTGTTGGTTTCTTATTTACTGGATCATAGGACTGTCAATGTCAACCCCGTACTCAACCACCAAGGGCTGTAATCGTAACTATATTTCCAACTAACTCACCAACCCATACCCTGCGTCATATGCAGAGCCTATGAACTCTCTCGCAAGTACACCGACACCTGCAGCCCCCCCGGATACGGCGCTTCCGTCGTCTTGAACCCATTCGCCGGATCCCGCAGATAAGCCAGATACTCCCCGTACAAGCCCCGCGCCATGGTAGTATTGTCCGCAATGACCAGCGCGCCAGGTCTCAGCCGGGGTTGGACTAGTTTGAGCGTCGGCAGCGCCATGGGGGTCCATACTGATTGTGTTAGTGCAGCAACCAAGGTGCAGAGAAAGAGAGAAAGAGTGTATATGAGCGTGGAAGAAGGATAAAAGAGAGAGAGGCATACTATCCAAGAGCAACAAATCCACAACCTCCGGCATATCCTCCCTAGCCAAAGTCTCCAACAAATCCCCCTCCCGCAACTCAATCGCCTCCTCCACCTCCCTTCCCGCCTCCTTCCAATGCTCCCTCGCCCGCACAGCCTTACTCGGTTCCTTCTCCGTCCCAATCACCTTCCCCTTCACCTCCCCCTCCCCCCTAGCCTTCCGCAACGCCGCATTCTGCCCAACCGCCAACGCCAAATAAACAGTCGACACCCCAAAACTCGTCCCCGCCTCCACCACCGTCGTCGCACCCGCGGCCCTCGCCAAGAGGTAAACAAGTTCACATTTCTCAGGCTCGAGCGCGACGAATTTGTCACGCATGTGGTCGTCGCTGGCTGCGGACCAGGTCGTGCCGAAGAGGAAGTGGAGGAGGTTGCGTTTGAGATAGAAGAGGGATTGGGAGAGGGAGGATTCTTGCGCTGCGGAGGCGGCGTGCAGGCGGGCGAGGAGGGTTTTGACGTGAGGGGGGGCTTGGATGGACATTTTAACTGTCTCTTCTTAAGTCTCTCGGATCATGGATGAGAGGTGGGTGTTTTGAGTGGATGTTTATGGGAAGATGGAAGGGTCTGTTGGGAAGATGGGAATGAAGACGGTACGGGATACTTGGGGTTATACATACGATATACGGCATACGGTATGTGTTGACGTTGAGTCATGGGATTTACCTAACGCCTTCGCTTGTGTTTGGACGTATACTCCGGGCTAACGAAAACCCGCTTCCCCTCTTTGATACCACAACGTAACAACGTACCACGATGCAGGCTGGCAGCCGACCTGCAGTCGTCAACAAAAGGGCGGGCGAGCTGGTCTTGGCATAGATCTTCGTAACTCCGGTTGAAGCCGACAGCTCGGTGCTAGTTCAGTCGAGTGAGTCAAAGAAAAAGGGGTTGTTGAGTCAATGCAAGCAGGGTTCGTGGAGGGTTAGGGTTGGTGATGGAAACAGTGTATTGACATGATCGGATTCCGTAGAGATGAGAGGTCGGGAATGCGCGATTCTTACCTGGAAGGGCAATGCGAGCACAGCTCTAAAAAGAGCATGGAGTAGGAGATAAGGAAGTATACATCTGTCGGCGTTGTCCGCGTTTGTCGGATCCGTCCTTGTATTTTAATGCGAGAAAAATAACCGAGTTTGCCCGTGTCTGTTATGTGCTCTAACTTCCTTCACACTGAACCGTCTGTCTCAAACAAAGACTGCAATCTGCTGCAGCGGATCAAGCTCCTTTTACACAGCGGCACCGTTCCATACAGCCCGGCTGCTTCAATACCGATTGACCGCTCTTCATCCACCCTCTAGCACCATAATATGCCCGCAGCTGACCGTCCCAACAATCCAAAACTCCCACACTTCAGCTTACCTCCCACAGAATTACTCACCGTCTTACATCGGCATATCCTCCTGCCCAGGAAGCCTGTCAAGCCCTATTACCGAACCATTAGCGCGAACCCCCACACCCACCACAAATCAAAACAGGAAACAATGCGAAAGAGAGAAAACCTACATCCATCAACATCTTCGACCACCGTCTGCGGAATCGTGCACGTCACCGACTCCTCAACCGTCTGCGTCTCCAGCACTCCCTCACAGACGTTCCCAAAACACCGGGCGTCCATGGCCCGCTGAAGCGAGTCGTCTTTCCATCCGAAGACGTAGTCCCCGTGTTGTGTGTAGCCGTCTCTGTTTTGTATAAGTATGTGTCATTAGTTTCATAAGTTGTGGATGTTGTGGGTGTATCAGAGCTGTGTTCAAAGATTGGGGGTGTGAAATGTACGGTTAGATGTTCTGATGGAAGATAGGGACGAGACAGACAAGATATAAACATACTTATCGTTCGTACTCCACACAAACGGCTGCGACCCATCCTCAGGCCACAGCGCCTCATCATTAAATGGCGTCGTCTACCCCCGTTAGCACCCCTTTCACTTTCCCAACCCCCACCAAGACAAAGACAAAAAGAACTCACATCCCAAATAGTCTCCAACATAACCTGCGGAATCTTAACCGGATGCGTCTCCGGACACACCCCCCCATCCGGCGTCTTATCATAATTCCCCTCCACCGGATACGCCACATGGCTCCTATGCCCAGGCACATCCAAATGGACCCCATCCCAACACGTCGGAAACGTAATCACCGACCTAATCCCCCCCACACAAAACCCCGTCGGAAACGTCTTCGTATCCGGGTCCGCACAGTTCAAGTTCCCCAAGTCCCCGTCCTCTGGCATGCATCTGTGACACACCTTCGGATCCTGCCCGGGGTTGATAGACGAGGCGGTTGCATCGCCGACGAGCATGCGAAACCCGGGCTTGAATGCCGCTACGCGTGTGGTATTATCATGCGGCGGGATATAATACACCGTCACCCCCCCGTTACCCTCCAGCCCCAAATTCGGTTTCTGCGCGACCCGCGTAAACGTCCCATTCCGCCAATCGCGAAAATACATCACCGCCGTCCAGTAATTCGACAAGTCCTCTGTAAACGTACAACTGGTACACGTGGACGCCGCCGGTAGGTCGTGGGTCGCAGGGTCCATGGTGGCGTTGAAGGAGTTGCCGCCGACGATTTGGTGGAGGTGGGGGGAGGGGATTTGGCCTGGGGAGCCCAGGGGGTCGAGACGGTCGAGGACGAGTTGGGAGCATTGGAAGCGGAGCATGGGGGGGATTGGGGTTGGGATGGGGACGCCAAGGGGGTGGAGGGCCGTGGCTAGGGCGAGGGCTGGGAGGGTGAAGGTGAGGGTTAGTTGGAGCATCATGGTGGATGTTTGTAGTGTGAAATGTGATGAGGGGGTGGTTGGGGAAGAGAGGGCTTAGGGAGTGAAGGTTCTTGGAAGTTGGGGAATAACTGGGTTGGGATTC
The DNA here is from genome assembly GCA_020726445.1 of Chaetomium sp. MPI-SDFR-AT-0129. NCBI lineage: Eukaryota > Fungi > Ascomycota > Sordariomycetes > Sordariales > Chaetomiaceae > Chaetomium > Chaetomium sp. MPI-SDFR-AT-0129. Next base: position 308,747 of record JAGJXA010000012.1, on the reverse strand, counting down.
GAGTGTATTAGTACCTACTGCACCGAGGTGGGACGTACCCGGATACTATATGCCGGCCGTCGGGTTGATAATATATTGCCGGCATATGGATAAACGTCCTTTGTACCACCACTGCCCGCATGCTTCGAGGAATGATTGCTGGAGAACCGAGAAACCATGAATGCAAGTCAGCGCCATGGCGGGTCACCTTTCTGAGAGGCGATAGAGAGGGTGCCATTCACACGTTGTTATCGGTCCCAGTCAACTTTCTGGTCGTGGAATCGTTGGCGATCTCGGATGGAAGGGGAAGGTTGTTGTCTCGGTTATTAATTAATGGAGGCGAGAAACGCCGAATCTATCGACATAATATTGCCCAGCATCGAAAAGCCCGGAACACCGCAAAGCTTTTTTTCGATCCATCGTTGTGTTGTTGACGAACCAATTTTTTGGGGTACTGCAATGGGCCTTGCAGTGGTTTGGGTCGATCTTAAAATTATTCTTAATTGCAGTCTTTCAACGATCGAGAATCTTTGTTACAATCGACAATTCGTGCTCCGTTACAGAACATAGATATTGGGCCTTCTGACTTCCTGAGAAAGACAGCTAAGCACAGGGACTGGAAAACATGCCGGCAACATAAAGTGGTCGAGATTTAAGTTGTTTTGAAATGCGTGTGCGGTTAATCACTGTAGAACCTGTGTATGGTTATAGGAAATGTTACAAGTGCGTTTGGAAAATCCGTGATTACAGTACGGTAATTACCTGACCTTGATTCAGGTCGGCGAGTTGTGTTACGAGTTAGGTACTGGATAGGTAGGCGCGGCCGGGAAAACGGGCAGAGGAGAGAGAATTAATTAGCAAGTCGTGCCTGCTCTACCAATGGCCAATGCCCTCATCCGGAAAGAACCTCAAGGTTGTGTCAGAATCGGTGATGCGGAGTCAAATGCAGACACTTTTGCTCTCTGCAGCAAACTACGCCTTATTGAGCTATGCAAACCGCATCGGGCATTGCAAATGCCAAGAAGAAAGGCGAGCCAGGGGCATGGTATGCTTTGTTTGACTCGACAATTTCGACGTGCATTTTCGCGAAGCCAATCGAGGGCATCGCTAGGCGCCCCCCCACAGCAATGCTGCGATGTTGAACCAACAGCCCAACAAGGGCCAGATAATGCGACGGCGTGATAGCTGTTTGGGGGCTGGAAGAATGATCGGCAACGCGCAGCATGCGCGTTGAAGTTCTGTTGTGAGCTTGCCGTTTTGTCTCCCTCTTCGCCTCATTCTTCGGCCTTTGACGCCTTTCTTCGCCCGATCTCGAATCCGCACCGAATCCGCACCGGCCATGGAGTCATCACCACCGCGCTCGCCGGGGGGAGACGCACGAGACAGTTTCGCCGTCGCACAGGATTCGTCCCGCGAAGAGCCCCCAGAGGCGCAGGCACCGGGCGCTTTCCTAGCGAATAAATCTGCGACAGATGACCAAAGTCGTAGCCCGATCTCTGGGCCTCAAGGCACCCCTCAACCCCCGACAGAGACGGCGACTCGAGTTCCACAAGCCGAGTCCACAGCCGCCCAACCCGATCCCAGTACACCTAGCGGTCCTCAGCCTGGCCGTAGCAATACCGGGTCTTCTCAGCGTGAGCCTTCGACACCAATCTTCGGCCTTGGCGGCAACTTGCCGTGGCGGAAACGCGTCGGCAGTGCCAAGCCCGCCTCCGAAGCGGCGCAGTCGGCAGCGCCAGCTTCTCCGGCCTCCAACCCGGGCGGGGCAGCCGTAGTCGACAAGATAACCAAGGGCCAAGGGCAAGGAAAAGAAAAAGCTTCCGCAAAAGGCAAGACAGAGGGCGCAAAGCCCGGCACCAAAGCCCAAACCACCAAACCACCAGAACGCCCAAGGCTTGTCGAACTTGCCAACTATTGCCCGGATGAGAGGCCGGTGCTGAACATCATTGCGGTGCCCGACCTTGGTCAGACGCCGGCGAACGCATGGAACTTCGTCACTGAAAAGGGCTTTGAGCGACGTCCGGACCAGGAACCCAAGGAATCCCGGTCAACACCCCCAATTCCGGTGTCTTCAACCTCCCGCCCGGATGCCACCGCCCCGATAACTGGAACGAAGGCTGGGAATGAAACCCAAATTCGCAAGCGGAGACACGATCGGGCCCGAAACATTGTTGAGAATTGGAAGTTTGAGCCAGAAGATATCAATGAGCCAAGTGGAGGTCAAATCACGGGGGTGCAGATCGCCCCCGGGGCGGAAGCGATGGCGAGCGTGCCAGGAAAGGGCAAAGAAAGAGCTGACGGACCCAGTGATGCGGCTGTAGAAAGGGGCCGTCAGCCGCTCGTTCCGCAGCCAGCTGCCGAGCCTGCCCTGGATAATGTGGCCGCACACAAAGTGCACGATGATGATCGCACCTCCCGACATTCGAACCGCCCATCGTCTCCCAAGGGATCAAAAGCACCGTCGGAAAAGGACAAACCTGCCAAGACTGGCAACTGGCTCGCCGACCCAACCATGCTCGGCTCCGATTTCAACCAGGCTCGTGTCTGGGCATTGGCCTATCGCCCTCTCGACCCAGGACAGACCACGCTTGACAAGAGTACCTCCCCGAAGCTTGATTACGCCAAGTATCTCGAAGATGTAACACATGCGCTTGTTGAACCTCTCCTGGAAAATAACCAACGCAACCTATTCAGCTCCGCCCCGTTGATATTTGTCGGTGTCGGATTCGGGTGCTTGGTTATTCAGCAAGCTTGCGCTCTCCTGGACGAAGACAAGCCTCACAGTCCACGTCCTTGGTGGATTTTGACATGCACGGCCGGCTGCCTCTTCTTCGATGCCCCTGACCCCATTGTGCCAAAGGAGTATCCCAAGAAACCCAAGTCATCTCCCTGTAACGGGAGGCTCATCATGGAACCACCTCCTATCTTTGCCCCGGTGTCGAACCCCACCAATCCTCGCATTGCCCGAGTTCGGAATATCGTGGAGTCAAGGTCGATTGATGCCTGGAGCCTATGGTTGGAGTTCCGAAAACCGTATGGCGAGTGGCGGACCCCAATTCCAGTTGTGTGGTTCTATACTGCGCCCTCCACCTTAACTACCAAGGTATGTTTCACGGTCTCGATGATCCCACAAACGCCAAGGCAAGTAGATGGTATTGACTCTCAACGTTCTAACAGAGCCCGACACCATGGACCCCGTACGTCGACTTTTCCAAACTCGAACCCGTCCCTAAAACGCCCACCGCCAAGAACAATGTGCCCCTTAGCGGCAGCAGGTCAGCATGGAGATTCAGGGGGCCCGGGGACCCAAACTATCGCTCTTTCGTGAGACACGTCAAGCGATTGCTTGTATTTGTGGCATCGAGGGCTGTGCGGTTCGAAGCGCAGCTGGCGACCTTCATCGACTGCAAGTACGAGCTTGATGTCAAAGACTGGATCGGAGACTCCCCGCTCCATTGTGCTATGCGGTCGAGGAACGATTCCGCCGCAATCCGCTTCCTCAGCGCTTCACCACAATTAGCTACAAGCCGGGACGGAAATGGCGCTACACCGCTTCATATTCTCTTTCACGAGATTCTGACGATGGCGAGCGATTTCCGGGTGACTATGGTCGACGGTTATCGGATGGTAATTCAAAAGATTCTCGGGTTACCCGGAATGGACAACGGGGAAAGTCTGTTGGACGGTCAGGGGAAGACACCGTGGGACTATATCCCCAACGATGGGTCAGAGTCCGACTTACGTTACGACTGGCTCTGGGAACTTAGGAGGAAACACCGGGGATTGCCTAAAGGCGCTAGGGCTGGGCGCCTCCGCACCACCGAGGACTTGATTGAAGAGCTTGCGGGATTTGACGGGGATGAGATGCAGGCCTGCGACAAAATACGGGCCGTCCTAATGCAATTTTACATTGCGCAAGACGAACACCAGGATTATGTTGAGCGACAGCAACCTACCGTCCGCACCGCGGTGTATCAGCTAGGCTACGGAACTGACAAACTGTTTGAGCGCAGCCTTCGGGTTGATGAAGACAAGCGGCCGACCTGCCGATGGGTCCATTTGCCCGCCAACAATGTGAGTCACCGACACTGGGTTGGTCACAATTAGGAAGGGTCTAAGCAGCTGATCTTTTCTCGTCCATCCTCCAGGAGAAATGGGTACAGGTTAGGAACCCTGGAGAGCTAACCCGCATCGCGGTCCATCGTGGCGTGAATAACCCATACTGATTTCTTTGGCGGTATAATAATCACTAGGCTCTTTTTCTCCGGCAGTTTGGACGCATCGATGAGTCCATCGGAAAAAGGAGGCACCGAGGTATGGTTACTGTCTCAACCAAGCAGGCCCCCGTCCCCAGAGCGGGCTTCCCGAACGTAACGCTAATTAATCGGTGTTTGGTGTGTAACAGGCGACGCGTATTTTGACCAGCACGTGGCTCCGGGTGCAATTCGATATAAGCAGGTATAGAGGCCCACGCCATGATCCCTGCCTTTGCGTTTTGCAACTCACACACATCATGGCTTTCTTTCTCTTAGGTTTTTGAACCCGAGCTTCGCGACTGGGCAGCACTTATGAGGGTTAGATTCGCCATGGTGCAGTACGGGGAACCACCCATTCCGCTCTCGATACCCCCTGAACTAGGGCCCGAAAGGAGAACAGTGACAGCCTTGTTTGTAAGGAAACACCGAGGACGCGTTAGGTGGCAGCCGAGTGATAGAACGAGCGTCCACTGATTTCTGTCAGATACCTGTTTTCGGGTTTGAACTGCACCGATACCGCCGACAGCTGACCCTAACGATGAAGACCTTTCCGCATTTGCCACCTAGTGCTATTGACGAGACCACCGACCTAATACGAGGATATTATTGCGGTGGCCAGGAATCACCATTGCATTGCCGACGGACTTTGGATCAATTCACCTACCATATGCTTCATGATACAGAGGTATGTTCTTAGGTGGGACTTTAGCCTTTCATTTTACCAGCCCACTAATCAACGAACCGCACTTTACTATCGTCATAGAGACGCGACAACAGCCAAGTCATGTCGCGGTGGCTGAGCAAGGGTAAGGCACGAAAACGCAAGAATGGCAACGTTCAATCAGATGAACCTCCTATTTCCAGGGATGACTGCCCCGTACTCATGGTTGACCAGCTCTGGCTGTGGGTTCTCGAAGATGACAAGACTGTGATTACGTCGCTCCCGGACACGTGGTGCGCGGACAAAAACTACAACTTGGCAAAGTACCTGGCCGAGGAGAAGCTCGAAGGAAACGACGACAGGCCGCTCATCAAAGACACGGTGGACCTTGCAAACACCATTATCCGATACAGCGTGGACTTTCTCAGGCGCCCAGGTCCATATGAAGTGACGTTGTACGAATGTTTTCAATCGAGCATCACCCTCATTGTAAGCAATCAACAAACAACCCGCCCGAGAAATATACCACGACACCCAAGAATTTTGTTGCTGACATGCAAACCTGTAGGCTGAGAGACACGCGATTCAGCTAGACGAGTTCAAATCGCTTGTTAGAGAGCTCAACAAGAACACGCTTGACGAGCAAACCCGCGCAACTAAAACCAATTCCCTGTTCCAGCTCACCACCGAGACCCGGCTGCTCGCTGAAATCATGGACATCTTGGACGAGCTGAAAACCATCCAAAATGTATTCAAAGAACAGCGAACGGCCCTTGCAAAATGGATCAAAGTGCTCTTTCCCAGTCGGTTATCACCTGCCACCGAGGCTTATTACTCACCTTCCTTTCTGTACCGTGATAGCAGCGGCCGGACCGACGACGATAGCGACATTGTGGATACACCCGAGTCATACATGTATGGCGACAGGACCTCATCGAGCCTTTATGATGAGCCGGACCCTCTTGACTCCGTCGGTATGTCAAGTCCAAGACGGCCGCTAGCATCAGCAATGTCAGGCGGTGGGCCAGCCTCCCCTACAGCAAGGGCCCGGGCCGCGGGGCGACGCACCGTGCAGTTCGCAGACGAGTCGGCCATGTTCCAAAAACCGAGGGCATTGACGCAAGCGGAGGAGATTCTGGAGTTGGCCCAGGTGAATATCTCCACAATCAAGGAGATGATGATATATGCGGAGAAGGTTCGCCAGGAAGTGAGTTATTCCAACGTTCTTTCTGTGTCCTTGTTTTAGGAGTTAGAAGCTGACAAGAAACATATTAGATCAATGGGCTTATTAGCCACAGGCAGAAGCAGGCGAATGCATGGGAAGCCAGATTTGCACGAGAGGGCTCGGAACATACCCAACGCCAGAGCAACGTAAGCTAAGATGCCTTGGAAACGAAACCCCGGTGGGCAGGATTGGCAGCATCTCAAGACTGACCCAAATTCTCAGATTACACTTGTCTTCACGACTGTGACCGTTATTTTTGTAAGTCTGGGAACGTTCTGGGGGAAGGTCTGGCGCGGCACTGACATGCTCCATTAATTATAGCTCCCCCTTTCCTTCTTGTCCAGTGTGCTGGCCATCTCCATTGAGCGATATCCACACAACGCGGAGACGGGCGAGATAAACTGGCCGCTGCACGAAGTGATGGGTTTGATATGTACGTTTGGACGGGTGTCACCGTGCTCTCTGATTAATTATCCCTTATCCCCCCAGAACTTCGTCCCACTCTCCATATCCCGCTTCTCTAATAACACATTGCAGTCGGGATTTCTTTCGGGACTATCATCATCATCGTCACGCTCGCCTTTTACAGCAATCGGATTTTTCGCTGGTACAGGAACCGTACTGTCCGTATTTCCGCCCGGCTCCAGCCTCGTCGACCACGTCACCGTCGGCATCCTTCCGACTCCGATTCTGACGACAGCGCCGGCTCCGATGCTGGGGACGGCTCAGATGCTGGGGACGACTCCGATGGCGCCCGCTCCGAAAGGTTTCTCGAAGAGCCGACCAGCGAGATCGGATGGGCATCGAACTACTCTGGGACCGAGTTTTTATACGCCCGGCTGTTTGGCCGGTACATATTCCACCGGCACATTCCCTTGATCAGGGAACTCTGGAGGTTGCACCAGTACCCTCCTATTCTGCCAAAGGAAGCAGCGGAGCAGTCCGGTCCTAAAGAAGTGGATTGGGAAGAGACAGACACTGCGGGGGATCGATATCACGGCTTTGAAAATGATGGGAGTCCACTAGGTGATGCAGAGGCGGCCAATGATGCTCAGCCAGATCGCGGCGCGGACCAAATGCTGTATACCCGCACCCCACATGCGAGCGTTGATCCCGATGCTCATTCCGGCCCCTCGTCCGACGTGGATGCGATAGCGACGGGTTGGGAGGATGACGAGGGTGGGTTTGACGAGCTGGGGAGCATACATGACGGGTGGGAAATGTATCCGGAAAACATGGTAGACGACGCAGACAATTGGGTGTGGGACTATCCCTTGCACAGGGCATGGTTACGCGTCAAGGAACCCACGATTGGAGAATCCGGCGTGTTGCGGCCGTTGGTGGATGCGTTTGGCAGTGTGGCGATGCCTGGGTGGGCGAAGACTGCTATGGGCCTGGCGACGTTAAGGGAGAGTAGGGAGAACATGAAGAATAAGAAGCGGGACAAGAAGAAGAAGCGACAGGAAGAAGAAGAAGCCGCAGCCCAGGCACGCCTCAACGACGACGAGAAAGCAGAGAACGCTTCTGTCCGGTCCAGCATGGAACGGAGCACGGTGCAGGGGTCTGAAGATAACTGGCACCCGCCAAGCACGTCGTCGATCCGGCGAAGGCGGTCGGTGGCGCGAGGAGCCGAGAAGGACGCCAAGAAAAGCCGGATCACTGTCTCGGACGTGCTTCCGTGGCCCCGTCAACGCACGGGCGAGTCGAGGAAGGGCGGCCGCCGCGAGTCGTCGGCTGGGCGTGATCACGGGCCGTCAATTAACTCGCGTGAGGGTAGTATACGCACTCTTCAATCGAGTTTGGAAGCTGCTCCAAACACAGACGAGGAAGATTCGGCGGATGGACGGTCAGAAGGCCGTGGGAAGAAACCGGGGCTGGGGCTGGCTCTGCCGGGGTTGGGGAAGGGGACGGGAATGGCCATCCCGCTGCCTTCGTTTTCCAGGAAGAAGGTTAAGGAGGAGCATTTGGAGAGCGGGTTGGGCGGGGGTGGGTCGAAGAAGGAGGGAGCGGAGAGATAATACCGGTAAGTTTTCAGGGGAAATTGGAACAATTTTTAGCAGCTGGTTCTGCTTTTTGGTTACCTTTTGGTCTATGTATTCCTTGATACTCGGAAGTAATTACTTCAAGTTTTGAAGTTTTTTATTGGGATTTTTGTTCACTGTTATCCATTGGATATCGTTCTTTTCGTGGTTCGCAAACCGGAAGAAACCGAACGAACGGCTTTGCCTTCAACGTTGCAGTCGGGCTTGCCCGGAATTGATCAGAGATTGTGGGATTACTCGACCTGCCCTCAAGCTTGAATCGGCGGTTTTGATGCTAGGGCATCCCACCGAACAAGCCATGTCCTGCCATGTAGCCAAAAATCATCATTGATACTAACCCATCCCCTCCACAGTCCGTCCCGGCATCCGCGCCGATCCGCGCCGAGCCCGGTTCAGATCCGCACGGAACCCGCGCCGGGTGGGTCCCGGGTAAGACCGGCCCCACCTGCCGCATCCGTCTTCCGTTCCGTCTTCCGTCCTCGGAAGTAAAGGAAACTGGGGAACCTCAACAGACTTTGCCCAAAACTGGGATGACATCAAGTGATTGAGGTTGGGAATGTGGATATGGCTGTGCGGTAAAGGGCGGATGTTTGTGGGTACGGAAGGTATGGCGATGGTGCGTGATCGATCAGGGGTTTCGAGGAGGTCGGTATAAGTTGTCGGTGTGTGTCGTTTGTTTATTGCTATCTTCCCGGTTTTTATGAGATTTTGACTCCTTTCACGATTGTTTTGTTTCTCTGTTTACCCGTGAAAATGTCGCCGCCTGAGACTTACCATCACAACCCCCACAACGACGCCCACGATGGCGAGCGCGAGGTACCCATGTCTCTCGAAGACTACGCAATCACACGAAACGGGTTTCTTCCCGAAGATCCGCCATTAACCAGACTTCCGAGCGCCTACTACGCGCCATGGGAATCTGTTATGGACACCCTGTCCGCCTCTCTCACAAAGCGCACCCTCCGTAGCCAAGTCGACCAACTCCCTGTGCTCTCCGCCAAACTCCTCGCTGCGGAACCCGAATGGCGACGTGCTTACCTCGTTCTCATTTTTCTTGCCCACGCCTACATCTGGGGCGGCGACACCGCGTCTGAGGTACCCCCTCCTGGACCCCCATCAGCAGTTTGTCACCTGATTATTGAACAAAGTAACTAACACCCACAGGTCCTCCCCCCCCAATTAACCCTCCCCCTCCTCGCCGTCTCATCCCACCTGCACCTCCCCCCCGTCGCAACCTACGCCGGCCTCAACCTCTGGAACTTCCACACCACTTCCCCTCGAGACGACTTCGCCGACCTGGACCACCTCCACGCCCTCCACACCTTCACCGGCACAGAAGACGAATCCTGGTTTTACATGGTCTCCACAGCCATGGAAGCGCGCGGTGGGGAGATCATTGCTGGCATGCTGCGGGGTTTGGAGGCGGGGGAACGGTATCTTGCGAGGCCTCGCTCTTGTCATACCAGTGGGGGTAACGCAGGGCGAGAAGAGGAAGATATGCACGACCTGCAAACAACCACGCAGGCGTTGCGGGAGTTTGTGGCGTGTATAACTGCGCTGGGCGGGCTGTTGGAGCGGATGTATGAGCGGTGTCGGCCGGGTGTGTATTATCATTTGATTCGGCCGTTTTTGGCGGGGAGTTCGGGGATGGAGGGGGCGGGGTTGCCGAGGGGGGTTTTTTATGATGAGGGGGCTTCTGTTTGTTGTGATGACGGCAACAGTAAAGAAGGGCAGGGGATAGAGGAGGGGGTAGATGGGGGGTGCACAGGGAGAAAGGGGCAGTGGAGGAAGTATCGGGGTGGGAGTAATGGGCAGAGTTCGCTGGTGCAGTTTTTGGATGCGGCGTTGGGGGTTGAACATGGGGTTGTGAAACCCGGTAACAACAAGAGCGTCAAGGGTAGAGCAGGAGAAAACACGCAACAAAGGGGGGAAGACCTAAAGAAAACGGGAGAACTGAAGAACACAGGGGAGAAGGGCGAGACCGAGACTAAAGAAACAAGCTACCACGAAGAAATCCGCGCCTACATGCCCGAGCCACACCGACGTTTCCTCCGCGACGTCAGCGCGCGGTATCCAGGCGGGATGCGCACGCTTGTCGGGGAGATACTCACAACCAGAACGCCGTCACACATCACGCGCGACACAGACAGGATATTAGAGGCTGAAAAGCGAGCACTGGGTGAGGCATTCCAGCTCGCGACGCAGGCGCTGGCTGGCTTTCGGGATAAACACATGCAGATTGTTGCGCGGTATATTATTATTCCTTCGAGGCAACCGGCGCCGTTGAAGGGGGAAGGAGAAAAGGTGGTGAATAATTTGGCGACTGCTTCGTCGAGGTTGGGGGGGAAGGTGAAGGGAAAGGGAGATGGGGATAAGAGTGAGAAGGGAGGACAAAGCAATGGGACGGGGGAATTGACGGGGACGGGGGGCACGGCGTTGGTGCCGTTTTTGAAGCAATCGAGGGATGAGACGGTGCGGGCGGGCGTTTTGTTTGAGTGATGGTTTTGTTTTTTGCCTATTAATCTTTTCTTTTATTTTTATTTTTTTGGCGTTGTCGGATTGGTGTTTAGACAGCGAGCGGCGTGACTCATAAGCATGAGAAGTAAAGGCGTGCTGACCAGCCAGCTGCTGCCTACAGATTTGAATTAAACCCGCCTTCATCTTAACTACCCAAATCAATATACCAACCTCGAAGTGAATCCTAAAGTCACCTTCACTCCACCCAGCCCCCTTCAGTCATACTATAAAACTTTCTTCGCTTCCTGCTACAACACACAATTGTCCTTGACAACACACTCCCAATGCCCCCCCACGCCCAACTAACCCCCCCAACAAAACAAATCGGCTCCCCCTCTCCATCAATATCCTACACCCCCCGCTGTGCTGTCCGCATCGTCGCCTTCAACGCGCAGGGCGACATCGCCATCCTCCATGCGGCGCGCGAGAATTATTACAAACTCCCCGGCGGGGGTATTCAGCCCGGCGAAGATCATGAGACGGCAGCGAGAAGGGAGTTTTTGGAGGAGACGGGGGGTATTATCAGGCTACGAACGAATCTTAAATACGGAAATGGTGGTAATGACGACGAGGATAACACCAACGGACAGGTGGATGATGCGAACGAGGATGAGCCCGCCAACGAACACAACGACACGACGATGACAAACGGCTGCTTCGCAATCACCCAAGAATTCCGCTTACAGCAATGTCAAACCTCCTACTGCTACATCGCCGACCTGGTTGCCGACACCGGGAAAACAGCGTTGGAAGAGGAGGAGGTCGAGGACGGGCTGAAGCACATGTGGGTGAGTTTGAACGAGGCGAAGCGGTTGGTGGAGGGGGCCGTACCGGAGAGTGAGTTTGGGCGGTCGGTGAGGGAGAGGGAGATGTATTTTTTGGGGGAGGTGGGGAGGCTCTTGGGAGTTTGAGGTAAGGCGGTTGTTATGGGTAAACGTTGGAGCAGGATGGAGCTGGGTAAAGGGATGGGTTTACCGTTCATAACTGGGTAACCCTAGAGTCTAATGTCGTCTCAGACGCCGAAACGATCTTAATGTAAACGGATCAACAACAACCTACTCGATTCAGCTGTCGAGAGTCGTCGGAACTCGTACATGCCACTCACAATCCAGACGAACGCTCCACTGTCCGTCCGGAAAATCCGACAGCAAACCGAATGCCGAGACTTCTCCGCACCGCTCGTCCGTAAATCCACAGTAATTCCATAATCCGCATCAAACAGTAGAAATCCCATCGCACTCTCAAAAAAGCCAAGGAGTTGAAGGTAACGTTAACTGTAAACTCTTCCAGGACTTACTACACTAGTGTAGGTTTAAGAACCACATCCGCACTGATAGCCTCATAGGCCAGCAGTGACTGCCGCATTTCCCCGGATTCCCGTTTCGGATGGCGGGCGCTCCCGGACGATCGAATCAGGCTTGGCGTCCGTTAACTCCAGTCAGCGCCATTCGATGCATGTGGGTTCTTTCTAGTGTGCCCAGGAGAAGTTGACATGTGCTTTCCATCGAAAATCCCAACACGCCCGTTAAACTCGTCTTCAACCACCAAAATTGTTGAAAAAAAAGACCAAAAAATGAGAGAAACAGTCCAACAAACATGAGGCTCCGCGGAAATAGATCCAACACCGGCATGCGTTGCGGCAGCGCATGGCAAGTCGTTCAAGCACCTGTCCGGCGCTAAACCGCATCGGGAATTTCTCTTAGCAAATCTGACGTAAATCCCCGGGCCGTCGTTGGCTCGCGCCTGGAAGGTCCGACCCAGTGGGCGAATCCACTGCACCACACGGCATTCTTTGGGGAGTTTTGCAGGGACAACCGTTATTGAATCGTGCCGCCGGATGGCGACATCCGAGATGTTCCTTCTTCTTATGTCTTCTTATGTACTCTCTTTCTGCGTTGTTCGGAATCGATGGATCGGTCTTTGGGCGGCTTATTCAGGGTGACGAAATGCCGGGACAACTCCGGGGGTTCTGTGTCTTCTTTTTCTGCCGTCCTTGACCTTTCTGTCCGGTATTTCACCCTAGCTTGCGGTTGACTGAACGGTTGTGGTGATCAACCCTCGTTTCGAGGACATCAACTCTCCTCGACTCTCCTCAACAGAGCCATCACCACCACCATGTCCGCCCAGGGCCGCCGCGGCCCCTCCCGCTGGCACTTCAATATCGACGCCCACCTCAACCCCTTCATCCCAGCCTCTCCGTTACCTCGACTGCCGACCCCGATCGCTCACTTCCTCGGCCACCGCACCCATGCTCCGTCTTCTCCCGGGGGCCGCCCGCCCTTGGGAAACATCGCCATGATCTTCTGGGCTATGGTCGGGGTGTTTTCGAGTTTGGCCATCATCGGTGCTGTGACGCAGCATGTCCCTGCTTTTGAGTCCCGTGGTGTACCGGTTATTATTGGGAGTTTTGTATGTCTTTGTCTCTTTTTCCCCTAGTTCACCAACCCCCTTCCCTCGTATATCCCTCCCGAATAATTATAACCGAAATACTAACACAGGCACTAAAAAACAGGGCGCAGCAGCAGTCCTAGATTTCTACGCCCTCGAATCCCCCCTCGCCCAACCCCGCAACGCCATCCTCGGCCAAGCCATCTCCGTCCTCGTCGGCGTCATCATCCAAAAGCTCTTCTCCCTCTCTCCTCACTTCCCCGCCATCCGCTGGCTCGGCGCCTCGCTCGCCTGCGCGTGCGCAACAGCTGCCATGGCCCTCACGGGCACCGTGCACCCGCCTGCGGGCGCGACCGCGTTGATGGCGGTGTTGGATCCGGATGTGGCCGGGTTGGGGTGGTTTTTGTTTGTGCCGGTTTTGTTGGGGTGTGGGTTGATGTTGGTCGTGGCGTTGGGGGTGAATAATGTGCAGAGGAGGTTTCCGTATTATTGGTGGAGTCCGGGGGAGACGGGGGGGTTTTGGAGGCGGCAGGGAGATGGGAAGGAAGGTCGGGAGGGTGAAGAGAAGCAGGAAAAACAGATAGTGACTGGGAAAGGAAAAGGCGATGAAGGGGAAGAGTCGAGTGGGAGTGGGAGTAGTACCTCGGGAGACCTGGAGAGTGGGCGGGGAAGGGGGGGTACGGACGGGGAACTGGCTCGGGTTGTGTCAGTTGTCAACGGGAAAGAAGGGGAGATTGTGGTTCGTCGGGGGAAGGTGTATATCCCGGAAGGGTTGTCACTACGGCCGGAGGAAGTGCTGTCGTTGGAGACGTTGAGCGAGCGGTTATAAGGGATAAAAGATAATGAGGATAGACGGATCCATGATCATACACAGCTGAATATATCACCTAGACTCGATTTTAAAAATCAGATCTACTTCCGCCAAGTCAGATTATGCTCATATCGCTCCAAGCCTCCCCTGCAGCTAGCTGCAATGCAATTCCTGATGGTCCTGCTGGGTCGCTATGAGCCATTGCCTTCCACGTTACATATACGCTCGAAGCCCGTGAGTCGTAAGTATTTTAAACATTTGAGCGAGAAACCTTTGGCGAAGCATCTTTTGGATAATCATTTCCCTCAAGACTCGCTCAAACTCTTGTGATCCGTCATTGTAATTACAGCAGGAACGATTAATTACTTAGAAAGGGGACTGATACACTTGGTCGATTCGATTTCCATTCTTTCTGACAGTGTCTTTGCGACGTCTAGCCAGACCAATTACCACGTCCATAAGAGTCCAGTACCACTCCGTTTTGCTACCCATATCGAGGATACCCTTGCGGTGGATATCTGCCTCCTTAAATTGGGCTTCGAACGACTTTTAATCCCTTCTAATTATCTCTAGACTCGACTCTTAATCCCTTGTAATTATCTCTAGACTCAGCCGTTTTTAGCCTTGTTATGAAGTTACTCGGCAGAAGCTTCCTTGAGGATATGCCTCCTCCAAGCCTCTTCCTGCTCCAAGGTCAAAATCCCAAAACGAAGAGCATCATCGAGCATGCGGTCCCACTCGGCAGGCATAACCTTTTCGTCCGGCCCTTGCTTCTTGTCACCATCACCATCACCATTACCATCATCACCGTCCTCGGGAGCGGGAGCAGGAGGATCCACCCCAAAGATGATCCGCAGCGCCGCGGGACACTGTTGCGGCGCGAGGAGCTGCTGCATTGCAAACCGCATATGCAGCAAGCGGATATCCGGCAGCGGGCGTGCCTTGCAGTCGGGTGTGTGCAGCTCGTAGACATCCCCGTGGCAAATGAGCTCGGCTCCCTTGGCGGCCCCCGTGGCTTCGTCATGAATTACCCTTCGCTTGTCGAATAAGTCCGTGGGTACCAGTTCCGTCGTCGGCGCTGCTGTTGCAGGGGGGGGTTCGTCGCCCGCGTCTGTGCTTGTGCTTGTGCTGGTGCTTTCGCTCGTGCGTTCGTTGTTGTCGTCCGCGTCCAGGCCGATCTCGATATGCCGCTGCGGAAACCAGACCACCTGGAGGTACATTCTGGTCTGGGGTTCGGTCGGGTGCAAAATCGGCCGGAGCCCGAGGCGGTTCCGGTCCCATAACCATCGCGTGGTTAAATCCAGCGGTAGGATGTTCCCCTTCTCGTCCATCTCCTCCGTGAAGGGGGGTGGGTCGCCACGGAACGGGAAGAATCCCTCAAGATACCACCAGAGATCGTCGAGGTTGTCGCTGGTCGTTTTCGCTCGGAGAGGGATGATGTGCTGGTGCTGCTCCGCCTGCACGATCTGCGCGCCCGTCAGCGGGCAGCGGTTGTGGTACCATTGTAGCACCCCGTTGCCCCGGGCTGTCGTCATGCCGGTTGATGACGAAACGGGCCGGTCAGGAGGCGCAGAAACCGACGACCACAACTCGTTGATCATGCATATGCTCAAGATTAGGTACGTCTTCGCGATATCTAGAAGCCGGTTGTGTAGCTTGATCGGCTTCTCATCCCCCGTGGCCGCCACATTCAACACATCCAGCTCCGTCAACGGTTCCAGCAGTACACTCAGATATACCAACAGCTCCTTCATGCCCTCGCAGTCGCTTAGCCTGCACCTTGGGTCCTTTTTACGGTTTTCTTGATCCTCGTCGATTTCCTTTTGTATCCCCTCTGCGAACGCCTTTTTCAAACATTTTATGGCCCACTCGTCGCGCGTCTCCGGGGGCTCGGAGGTCTCAGAGGTCTCTGGAGTCTTCGAGGTCTCCCAGGCTTCACCGGCCTCTGAGACGTCGGGGGTTTCTGAGGTTTCTGGGGTCTCTAAAGTCTCCCAAGCCTCCGTGATCCCTGTGCTGTCCTGGATCTCGAGGGTCTCTGGGGTCTCTGGGGCCTCTGGGGTCTCTGGGGACTCTGGTCGGGGAGTCGCCGGCGATTGTGACTGACCAGGAACGGTGCCGGCAATGTCAGGGGCATCAGGAACCCAACCAATGGGATAATTCCCGATGAACTTGCCCTCGATCGGAGGAAGCGGATTGGGCGTGTCCATCGTGGTGATTGCCTCTTGGCTCTTAATTAAGTCCAGGGGAAGTGAAAGTGTAATTAGTAGTGAACAGAATCGTGGGTCCAGAAGGAGGTGGTCAAGAGAAGAAAACAAAGGGGAGTCAAAAGATCAGGTACTGAGGTGAGGGGCCTTTTTATCAGCAAAGATAATCAAGTGAAAGCCCCGCACTGACCTCTGAGTTACTTAGGAGTGACGACGAAACGCACGAAGTTACTTAGGCTTTATCTACCTTATCTAGAGTTGCATAGGTAACAAGAGGAATGCATCCCAGCACTGCGAGCATGTAATGAGGGTCTGTGATCCAAGAGATCAAAGCCATTCCTACAGGTAGACGTTTATCTTACCGCAAAATACGTAATATATATGAAATACTCAAACACGCACTAGAAAGTGTTCAAAATGTAACACCTATTGAATACTTTACCACTAACAATACCGGTTAAGACCTCCTCCAACCACCAAAGCACCCGGGGTGTATTCAAAACGAAGCCGAAAACCCAAACGAAGAATAGTTACACGCCCGTAACAAGCTTTTGCTAAACTTGCAGCTGGTCGGGGCGTCATGTATGTACATGTACGTGCGCCGACCTTTCAGTTGTTCCGGGCAACGTGCTTTCCTCGTGCGCATGAAGTCTCTACGTGCCCCGAAAAAAAGTTTCAGGGCACCCAACACGTGCCTGCATCGGTCACAGTAACCCATGGAACAAACAATAGTAATGGTACTAAGTTTGCAGGCTCAACAGCGTTCCTTCCATCCATAGTTCCACGGGTTTTGATAAGAAAAGCTTTCTTGCACGTCTGCCGACCTTTTTTTCCCGCTTTCACCGATCGAGTCAAAAACTACACAGTGATTTATCATCGGCCTCCTTTCCACTTTCTTCTCCACCACAATATATACGATCAATGGTAAGAGTACGTTGAGTTCTGAAACTCTATTCGCTATATACTTCTCCTATTGATTCTTCCTATTCCAATAGCAACCTTGGACTTCGATGTATGAAAGTATCCCAATGTTTCCAACTCCCCGGACCTTTTTATCTTCCGTTCTTTCCCTTTTTCATTGTTATCCCCAATTTACATCACCCAATCCGCTCCCGGCCAAAATGGCTGCTGCATATCCCTAAACCCCATCTGCGCATCCCCCATCATCAGATCCATCGAATACCCTCCTTGATCCATCACCAACCCCATGAAACCCTGCCCACCAGCATCCGCCCCGGTATCAACAGCATCACCTGCCATTCCCCCGCCCATTCCCATTCCTGACATACCCATACCCGTTCCTGGCTGCATTCCCACATCACCACCACCACTGGGACCGTCCCCACCCATTCGCTGGCGGCCAAAACCTTGAGCAGCCTGCATCTCCCGCAACCGCTTTCTCATACCCGCCACAATCCGCGGCACCTCTATGCCGTCGTCCCCCTCCCCTCCTCCATTATCACCACCATTCCTGCCGCCATTACCTCCAGCAAGAGAAATTTGATCCCAGCCCCGAAGAATGACCCCCGCGAATAGCTGGTACAGCGGCTCGAACCGCTTGCTCTCGTCCTCTCCGACACCGCCGGTGCTACTTCTGTTGTTGTTGTTGTTGACACGCCCTTCGAACTCCATAACCTTACCCCGCGCCTCGTAATTCTCGCTCATCGCGTCCCAGCAGCGTTTGGAAATAGCCGCGTAGTCGGCCCCGTCGTGTTCGCTGGTTGAAGATGACAATGCACCACCTCGCCCTTTTTTCTGTTGTTGTTTTTGTTGTTGTTGTTTCCCCGGCCGTTTTCGCGGTTGTCGTGTCTGTCGCTGGTCCTGTTGTTCCTGTCCAGAACTCTGTCTCGGTCGCGAGACAATAAGATATTGCACAATGTAAATATACGCAAGAAAAGGAAAATACCACTGGATATACCAGCGGAAAGGGAGGGTCATGGGCGAGGAGAGCAGGGCGGTGTCGCAGCGGAGCATGGTGAGAGCGTGGTTAAGGCCAGTTTGTTCGTCTTCTTCATCTTCTTCTTTTTCTTCTTGTTCTTCGTCTTCGGCTGCTCCTCCCCTATTATGCTCGCCCCGTGGGCCAATACTCGCCGTGGCCTTGGCCCCCTTGTTGTTGTGACGGGCGTGCTGGCGCGTGGAGTACTCTAGTAACAGACACTTGGCCAGGAACCCGCGGGCCGTCCATGCGGCGGTGAAATGCAGCGGGTTGTGGTCAATGTCGCATAAGGATAGTGTTCTTTCCAGCGCGAGCTGCATGTCGCCGAAGTTAGCGGGGCTTCCCTGGTTGCCCGCATCGGGTGGTGGCGCGAGCGTGGCCAGGTATGGGTCGGTGATGCCGAGGTGGAACGGAACCCGGCGGAGACAGTCGGCCAGCTGGCTGCGCAAGAGCACGAAGAGCGCTTCTGTGGGTCGATCATGGGTGAGTGGGACCGTTGTGGTTCCCGGGAGAAGCTCGAAATCGTTGAGGTTGAGCGGAACGTGGCAGTTCCAGACCACAGACAGCGTGTTGGTGCGGTGGTTGTATGTCTCGCAGACACGCTGCTCGAAGGCCACGAGCGACCACCACAGTCGGCGGCGCAGCTCGCCTTCGAGAGCCGGGCGGCTTGCATTCATGGCCTCGCGGTGGTAGCCGAGGCGTTGGGTGCCGTGGATGGCCACGGCGACCAGGGACGAGAGAGCCCGGGGGTCGGTGGTAGGTTTGATGGAGACCTGGTTCACCAAGAGTTAGAAGTGTTCTCTCCGACTCTCCGAGTCTCGTATTCAGGAGCGAGAGAGTAACGGTACCAAGTAGAGGAACAGCGCTGTGAGACAGTCGTGGTCGCTGGACTGGAGCACGTTGCAGTCGAGCAGAGCCTGTCGACAGGCAAACTGATATCCGGATAAGAGATCCCGCTTCGGAGACCTCAACAGGCTCTCACACTGAGAATCCGTTAAACTCAGCACAGCGACGCAGTAGATACTAAACATCAGTGCTTCCAGCGGCGCGCTAATGTTTCCCAAGTTCCCCACCGCATCAATAATGCGCGCCTGCAGCGTCGGCGTGTGCGTGACCTTCAGCAGCGGGTTGACATTGTCGAGATAAAACTGCCAGAGCCGGAAGATCCGGGCCTGGTCCGGGTGCATGGCCGCCACAGCGACCGTGCTGGCCGGCGACCCGAATAGGAAGTGGTGGGCGGTGTCCGGGGCGTTATTATGGGTGCGATCCCATGCGGTCCTAATGATGGTGCTCATGTCGTCGTCGTTGTCACGTGGCAAGTGTTCGTCCGATATGTCGTCGTCGTCATCAGCGACGCCTTCGTGCTCATAGTTCTGCCAAAGTTAGACCGGTTTTCTCTAGAACCATGTGCGGCCTTGATGTGGATTAATCACGTACCTTTTGGCTGAGAGCTTGCCAGAGGTTCCTAATCACCACGAATATCAGCCATCCGTTCCAACCCAACAACCCTCCAACCAACACCGTCCATCCCAAACTTACGTCGTCCTCTCCTTATTCCCCACCTCCTCCTTCTCCACTCGACGAGTCGGCAACCCCTTCCCCGCAACCTCCGGTCCCCCCAACGACGCCGGCGTCACCACCTGCACCTCCTCCGCCCTTAACTCCCCCCCTCCGTCATCCTCCCCCAATCCCACACTCCCCCCTCTCACCGCGGGCGAATCCCCCGACGGCTCCGGATGCAACGGCTCAAACCTTACCCCCCTCTCCCTCAACAACCCCTCATACCGCCTTATCCGATCCAACAGCTCACGCTCCGCAAACCGACGGCGCCGCGGAGGACGGTTGGGCAGTTGCGAGGCGGGCACGCAGCGCGAGGCAATCTCGGGTCCGGCGCGGATACAGTGTGCACAGGGAAAGTTGCGGTCGCAGCGGACTTTGCGTTGTTGGCAGGGTAGGCAGGCGTGGATGCGAGGGGGTTTGGTGTTGGGGGGCTGGGTTGAGGGCGGGTTGTCTGTGGTGGGTTCTAGGTGTGGTTGGGTGACTGGTGTTGGATGGGTGAAGGGTGGTGTCGGGGCTGGGGTAGATGCCATTTTTTTTTCGATACGCGGTGGGAAGAGATTTCAGAATGTGGTCAGCGATGTTTTCATGACTGAGTTTGGTGATGGGCTGATGGCCGACGCGATGACATGTCGGGGTTTTCAAATGTCCGAGATGGATCATGTGGGTCCACAGGCCCCAACGTGAGCCTTCTTTGCGTTGTGATTGGATGGTGCATTTTGGGAAGCAACGACATCATTCTTTTCCCGAGTGAAGAAACCACGACGGCGTTGTCGTTCTCTCCAGCAAAGTCCTTTGAAGAATTGGCTTGGAATATTAAATCCCAAACAAAAAGAAAAAAAAGAGTCACATGAATAAAAAAAAAAGGAAAAGAAAGAAAGAAAGAAAGAAACCAGGAAAACAAAATCATCCAGAAAGAAAAGAGAAAGAAGAGGGATCACAACAACGCCAAGGAGAGAAGAACAAAATCACCTCAAGTATTTCCGCACTCGCCTTTCTGTATATTCCTGTTCCTTCCTAGCCCACGACGGTGACATCGTAGCCCTACACGGCCTCAACAGCCACCGAGTGAGCTCACGCTCTTCTGTACTGGTGATACCTATTATATGAAGGCCTAGATTAGTCCGAGCCTTGGGGGCTGGTTTCGTCTCTGGATAACACACTTGTTGTCGAGCGGCAAATTGGTGGGACCTGAGTGGCAAGCGCGGTCACATCACTTGTAGCTAGTCTGAGATTCTGAGATAAGGCTGCTGGACCTGAGAGTAAGACATTGGTATTTTATATATTCCGGATAAATCCAAATGTTAGATGCTATGGTCCGATCTTTCTCGGTCGTATATTCGTCTGCGGGCCACCTTCGTAAACCTCTTACATATTCCCATCCTCATCCACACACTCCATATTCATCATCATCAAAGTCTTCATCCTCGGAATCCTCGAGCTCCCTAACCTCATGCAAATGTCGATTATAAGTCATATGGAGGATACGCCGTCTCCACATCTCCTCCTCCTTCGCGTCCAGAATGCCGAGCTCACGCGCGTCGATGATCATATTATCCCAGTCGGCTGGCATATATGCCTCATCTGGATTGGGTCCATCGACCTCATCGTCGGGGGCGTCACCCCCAAAGATGATTCGAAGCGCCTCAGGGGGTTGTTGACCCGCAAAGAGCTGCTGAACGGCGTACCGCATTTGGAGAAAGTGGATATCGGGGAGTGGGCATGTGGCGCAATCGGATGTTTGTAGCATATATACATCGCCATGTTGAAGGCATTCGCCTCCAGGCACCCCCGTGGCGCCTTTCAGCTCCCTTCGTATATCTAGGAGGTCTGTTACCGCCAAGGGGCTGGCATGCGGCTCGGCGCCCTTCTTATTTTCCAGCTCAATCTCGCCTCGCCGCTGCTCGAACCAGTTGACCTGGAGGTATATCTTGGTCTTGGGGTCGGTTGGATGTTCGATGGGCCGTAGCCCGAACTTGTTTCTATCCCAAAGGTGGTGTGCCATTGGGTTTAGGGGTAGAAGGTTCCGATGTTCCTGGCCTACTATCTCGAGGGTTTTGGTTTCGAGGTCTTTTAAAGGCCAGAAGATCTGCAGCATCCTCCAAAAGTAGACTGGGCTTTCCATGGATTTTGTCGCTTGAACATTGACAATGTGTGCCCCTTGGACCGCCCCAGCCCCAGTCAGGGGGCAGCGGTAATGGTACCACTTTGGTACAACCTTCTGGGCATTTTTATCCGCGTTGCTGCGGTCCTGCGTAACGTTGCGGCTTGTTGCGTTGGTCCAGGTCTCCGTACAATCTTTGACTAGACTGCGATGGGACAAGACCTCTCGTGAAATAAAGCCTGGGACAGATTCTGGCAGTAATTGGAGGCCATATTCTAGAAAGGGAAGGGTTGTAAGCGGGTCTACTGCTATAGCACGGAGTGCTGAGGCGCTTTTGCTGTCTATTCCGGGGTTTTCCGAGATTGCCGTATCGAGAGCCTTAATGTATTCATCTCTCAAAGCTTTTCGCGCCGTGGTCGCGGAGGCCGATCGTGACGCTTGCTGGTCACTGGAGGCCGCATGAGCTGACAGGAATTCCGGAGTCCATCCCAACGAAAAGTTTCCAACGAAATCACCCCTGATCGGGAGGAAATTGGGGTTCGATGGCATTGTATAGTTGGGCGCGGTTGGATATGGCGGGGAAGTTGGGGGTTATAATAGGAAGAGAAAATTCTTGGTCCGTGAATGAATCAAGGTCAAGATGGCGGAGATGGACGTAGAAAGGTTTGACGAGAAACAGAAGGCACGTCTGTGGGTAATTAGAGAGGGGAAAGGAAGACGCTGCATTGACCAGTTCATGACCTGCACATGACGCCACTGTAATTACACAAAGACAGATATGAAGGCCCAGAACTCAACACCATTTCGTCCATAACACTTTTAACAGTGAGAAAGAACAACACTAAAAGATACATTAAGAAAGAAAAAAAGAAATAAAAAAAGAAAAAAGAAAAAAAGAAGAAAAAGAAGAAAGTCAGGGAAAACTTGGAAGAAGGAGGAGATAAAAGAAGAACAAACGGAAAGTGAAACTTAACGGAAAACAGTATGATAATTTGTTGGCAGTGGCTTATTGTTTTGATTTCTTTTCTTCTGGTTCTTTTTTCTTTCAACATATATTCAATCCAAATCCGTCGCCGTCCTTACTCCTCGACCCCATCTCACTGCTAGTAATTATTGATCGGCGTTGTGGAGGATACGCTGGACCCAAATCTCGTCTCCGTCCCAGCCCAGAATACCTAGTCCGCGGGCATCGTCAATCGTGTTTTCCCTATCGGCGGGCATGAAGACTTTGTGTGGTAGGGGTTTCCATATCATCGTTAGGGAGTTTGCCACCAAAGATGGTTCAAAGAGTCATAGTGATTTGTTGGCCTATAAGGAGCTGCTGGACCGTATAATTACATACCGGAGTTGGAGGGACCGGAGGTCTGAGCGTGGACGTGCTTCAGAATCGGATGTCGACAATTCGCAGACAAATTCGCCCCTAATCCTCTCATCTGAGTCTTTTACCAGCCTTCGGCAACCCAAGGGATCCGACGGCGTTTCATAGCGATTCTCTTTACAAAGACCTTATCAACGTGTCAGCTTTTCAACCGAACAACTTGTAGGTACCTCGTGGATTCGGCGTGAGTTGAGTGTTGGATGGCTGGGAGCCCAAGTCTGTTGTTGATGATATGCTCCTAATTTATCCCAGAAGAGCGGCACAAGGAAACATAATGACCTGACCCGCGGCTTACTGGTAGTTGACTAGCTGCGATACTTCATCAGAAGACGCGAGGAACGTCGTTGGGATCGGGTTTGGGGTTGGGGCGCGCAAAATCATAGGCCAAGAGAGCTGAGTTAATACAAGTTAGCGTAGTATATCTGCTGAGGTTGCAGTATCTACGACGCCACAGGAACATTTCTTCTCACTTTGAGC
The DNA here is from genome assembly GCA_020726445.1 of Chaetomium sp. MPI-SDFR-AT-0129. NCBI lineage: Eukaryota > Fungi > Ascomycota > Sordariomycetes > Sordariales > Chaetomiaceae > Chaetomium > Chaetomium sp. MPI-SDFR-AT-0129. Next base: position 285,212 of record JAGJXA010000012.1, on the reverse strand, counting down.
CTCATAGGGTCCGGTTGAGCTATACATCATGACATTGGCAAACATGTATCACTCTGGCTTGCTGACAGATAATTAGAGAATGGGGCCTGTGTTGAGGAAGTTAACATGTTTCAGCGGAAAGAGAGGTCAACCGCCATAACAACACAAAGCCAAGGGGAATGTAATTCCGCCATCTACCATCACGGGACATCTAGGGTGTATATGAAAGGAACCTTAATGTAGGTATCATGTCTTGAAGCTGATGAGGAGGGTCCATATCCACCTCAGAGCTTATAGACAGGAACCTATCCGGTTCCGAACTACGATTACCGCGCATCGAGCTTTGTGAGAAACATCAGACTGTATCGGGAGAACAGTGGTTTGGGCCGCCGATAATTCCATCAACATCGCCTTCGACTCTTCCCATCAGTTGATACCGAGTCTTTGCACCGGACCCCTCTCCGAGTCTTATCTCCGTAGTCGGGAAATTCATTTTTGAGGTCTCCCCACCGGCCGCCGGTCGACGATGTCGCAACTCGGCTCCCCTCTACGACTGGGGGGGTGTGGCATTCGGCCATCCACTGACTGCGCCGCGCACTAGCAGGACGCTCGCCGACGCATTGCAACCACAAAAGAAACCAATCGTCCCTCCCGTCATGCAAAGGGACGGCGTGCAACTGTAAAGGGTCGCGGCCGCGGCCGTTCGGCACCTAACTCGAATCATCGGTTCACCGAAGGTGACCACCGACGAGGCGAAAAAGTCTAGATCCCCCAAGCCAGGGGACCAAGCAAAAGGCCTAGCGAAGGAACAAAGCCCAGAATCAATAGAACCCACAGTAGGCATAGTCGACCATCGACTCCGGAGCTGAAACTACCCGAACGACGAAACAAAGCCGAGCGCCGTCGCGGACCGAGTGCAAGTGGGAAGGAGGAATCGATGGACAAGACAGATGGTCCCGCGGTTGCTCCGGCCGGGCCCGATCTCAATGGTCAGTCACACGGGGCGATGACTGACCGAGGACGAACAAGGCCAATTGACCCCTTTTGGCTGCGTGGGCGGCGGTTTTACAGCGAAGAACGTTCATGCAGGCGGGGATTGCTGTGACGGGAGAAATGCGTCGCTTTTCAGCGACACACAAGACCAGAAAAGAAAAGTTCGCACAGCCTGTCGGGATCTCGCCGCCCCTTTTTCGCTCCTACCTGAGCCACTTTGACCCCCCCTCCTTTCCAAATCCCCGGGTCAGGAACGCAACCAACGGGAGACAGCTGCCGTGGGTGTGTCGTACGGTGTATCTCTGGCATGTGGTTGTGCGGCAACGAACCTCGAAGTTGAGTTCGCAAAAAACGCCACACTGGGAGCAATCCTCTCTTCTGGTACTCGATTGGCGCAGCGCCACGGAGCGGAAAGGAAAGGTGCAGTTCCGCGCTGTTGTCTCCGTCGTAAGTTCGGACAGGTTAGTATTGAATCCTTTCGCCACTTGCACCCACCTAACCCCCACGAATTGCGCTGGTTTTTTTTCTTCTTCTTGCGATTCCCTTTTGATGATAAGGAGGGAGATAGCAGGACCTTGGGTTATGGAGGAATTGAGAAAGAACTTCTGCCTACGGTCTCTTTTCCAGAGTGGTTCTCGAGAGAGGGGCCGATCAAACGGGCAAAATTCCCGATTGGAACAATTGCTTTTTCTTTTCGTTCTTGCTAGCGGCCGTGATCGTGGCCGTTACGCTCGATCAACTCGATTTCTCGTGGATGTCTCTCGGATCGCGGATTTTGGCCGGAGACAAGCCGAGGGATGGCGTCGATCTGCTGTTCGTCCAGACTTGTTGATCCGCCACATTTGCCCCGCTTGTCTGTCTGTTGTTTCTGGCCTCATCCCGGCGATGGTCAGTGAATGGCCCCAACTTTGATGACATCCCCTCCTTTGGATCTCGCAAGAACATCTCAGTGGGGTTGGATCGACTCCAAGCTTAGGCAACGAGGTAACTTCATCAAGGTCCTTGGTTTGAGATGTGCAGCCAAACGTGAGGAGTTTTGTGAACGCTTGGTGCGCATTGTTGTCATTTCAACTCCGAAACAGAGCCAGTCCCTGTCTCGCGCCATTCATCGCACAGAGTTTGTGGCGAGCGAGGTCAGCACTTCAGGACAGACTGTGGCTATTGGTCCGTCTGACAACAATACAAATCTCATGAGAGCCAACAGAAGATGCGCATGGTTCCCCCATTTGCGCCGATGTTCACTCCCTCGGCAGCAAGTGCCAGAGCCCAGAAGTGAGGAATGTCCAGTCCAGCCTTGGGGGTGCTGCCGACCGAACAACCCCCAAAGCTCGAAACCAGTTCGAACCCGCCGACCGAGCGACAAGGCCTTGGGACCGCAGCAGAGCACTTGCACTGGTTCGCGTTAGCTTGGCCAGGGGTGGGGGTGTACGGATAGAATGTCCAGGGATGAATTTCAAAGGGCTTTTGCTCATGCTGGGGAAACCCAGCCACAGAGATCGAAGAACGCCAAGGCTGAGCTAATCAACCCTGTTGCGTGGGGGACCCAGGCAAGCAGGGTGTTGTTGTGTCGAAGTTCTCGAAACAACAGAAAAAGCAATGTCGCAGGTCTTTTTTGGTCTTGCCGGGGGACGAGGTCGACTTGCGGGAATCTGTGACGGGCCGTCTTGCCAGAGCCAGGGATAACTGGCCCCAGCGCAATCACCGGGGAGCGACCAGAGGCTGATAAACCAGCTCTGCCAGCATAGACTCACTGATGAAACAGCGAGCAGAGCATGATTTGGAATAGACACACGAGCTGTATGATCAACACCCAAAACACCTGTCACCAGTGCCCGGCTGACTTCCATTCGGAGTTTCCGTCGCTCAGAACTCCAGGGCTTCCAAGAACAAATGAGCACAGACGTCCCTCCGAAGCACAGACGGTCCCGCGGCGTTGTGGTGAGCACAGACAAAGCCGATCGACTTCCATTGATGATCTCCGTCGCTTGCTCCTTCCGAAAAGCTCATTGAGCAGCAGAATGTGGTAAAGCTCGCGGCCCGCCGGGAAAGCCGCCCAATCCAATCGGACCGCTGATGACCTCTCCGAGAGGAAGAGTCCCATGGCACGAAGAATTCTGGCGGGAAGCTTTTCGGGAGCATCTTTGCATGCCGAAGGGCGATTGCCGTGGCTGTTGAAGGTTTTGTGTGAGATCGGAGTCCCGAAGAGACGTTTCTCGCCTGCGGGATTTTTTTGGTGCTTTGTGGACCCTAACGACTCAGAACACCTTTCCCACCCCTCTCTCTATCTCGGGAGCTCCTGCCGACGACAACCACCTGCACTGAGTCGCTGCCCCGCTTCCCCCGCTATCGCATGCTGGTATCGTCGAGGGCAGCCACGCCCCACGTCTCTTGACCACGCGATCCCATTCCATGACAGCGAGCGAGCGCAGTTCGTTCATTGTGCGGGCGCCATGCAACTGACGTGACCGAGACATCGGGTCTCCCAGCCCCCCCTCTCCAGTTCGGTTCAAATGCAAGCTGTCATGGACACTGCTGCCAATTGGCAACGACTGAAGAGGGCCCCACCAACACATTGGCTTGTTGCATCTCGGCATTGTGCCCGCAGGCCCGGTCTGCTTCCTTCTGTCGCTCGCTTCCATGATCGACCTTTCCATCTGATGCGTCGAGAAGAAACTTTCCTGGCCTGGCATGTGGTCGCAGTGGACACACATGGTTTCTTTCGCGTGCATTGGTCCCAGGAGCAGCATCCCTGATGATGGGGCCTTTTCTAACCATCCCCATCCATTTCGCAAGCATCGTCCCTGTGTTCGGTTGGATGCCGACCATGGATGTTCCTCTCTCAAAAGGGTGGAGCGAAACTGGACACTCACTACTGTGGTGGGAATTCCCCGCAAAAACAGGAACGACATGGACGAACGAGAAATGGAGTGCTTCGGCGAAACCTGCTCATAAGCAAACGTACCACAGTACCACAGTAAATAGGGCATGATTGACGGTTGACACACACAGTCCAGACCCAAAGAGAACTCATTTTTGTCCTTGCGTGAGTGAGCAAATAAGCCTTGTGGCCAATCTGAGCCACGAATTTCCACACACCCACCCTCCCGTCCTCCGTGATCCTGAGACAAGAAGAGACCCCGAAACAACATGGGCAGCACCACGGACCAGAAACCGATCCTCATCCTCGGCGCCGGGCTGAGCGGCCTGCTGCTGGCACAGTACCTGCGCAAGACGGGCAGCAACAGACCCGTCCTCATCTTCGAGCGGGATGCCGACCTGGCCACGCGGGGCATCGGCTGGGGGCTGACCCTGCACTGGTCGCTTCCGGCGCTGCGGTCTCTGCTGCCGGAGGAGCTCGTGCAGCGGCTCCCGGAGGCGTATGTTGACCGGGCCGCCGTCGAACAAGGCCGGCCCTCGACTTTCCCCTTCTACGATATTAGCACCGGCGAGCTCAAGGCTAAGACCCCGACCGCCACGGAGTCGCACCGCATTCGCGTCACGCGCGACCGCTTGCGCAGGTTGTTGGCGACGGACCTTGATATTCAGGCATGTGACCTTCCACGTTCGTACTTGAACTCAAGATAGTCCTGTCGGTCTAAGGGGATAACTGAGACAACCTGGGCTCGGACCGTTTTGTGGCTAACCTCTGCCTCTCCCCGTGAGCTTGTTTCGCCGTTTCATAGTGGGGCAAAGCAGTCAGTAGTATCAAGACTGACGAAGATGGGACCGTGACGGCGAGCTTTGACGATGGGACATCCTATGAGGGCTGCTTTGCAGTGGCCTGCGACGGCGGAAGCTCGAGGATCCGCGGACTGCTGTTTCCTGAGCAACAGAAACACCACATTCCCGTGAGATTATTGGGTGTGCGGATGGACTGTACTCCAGAGGAGATTGAGCCTTTGCGGCAGCTTGACCCTTTCTTCCTCCAAGGGGCTGCGTCTCAGAATGACTCGTTTGTGTACATCAGCGGTAAGTGCAGCAGATGTTAACGATTTGTTAACAGCGGGGCCGGACTAACACCAACAGTCCTTGACGCCCCCAACAACACTCCAGAAGGAAACGGCGGCAAGTATAGCTGCCAGATGGTTGTCTCGTGGCCGATCCGCGAGGGCTTCTTCAACCAGCCCGAGCCCATCGCCTTCCCGGATACCAACGAGGGCCGCATAGCGCTGATCAAAACGTTCGCTGAAACATGGGCCGAGCCCTTCCGGACGCTTGCCCTCAGCATCCCTAGCAGCAGCGAGGTCAAGTCGCTCGACTTGTATGACTGGCCGCCGCCCAAAAACCTGCGCACCACGGGCCGTGTCGCTCTCGTCGGGGATGCCCTGCACCCAATGGCTATGTGTAAGTTACCTGACTCGCCCTCAAAATTTGTTTCGAAGCCACATACCCCACCGCATATCTGAGCATACTCTCAGATAACTTGGTGGCCACATCCTGGCTTCGTTTTCCCCTTTTCGACATGTCCGACTAACATGTCCACCTTAGACCGTGGCGAGGGTGCTAATCACGCGATCATTGACGTCCTCGACCTCTCTGAGATCGTCCTGCCGCATCTTCTGTCCTCCGAAACAGCAGAAACTCCTTCTGCACAGGCCAGCTCCCTTCGCGCGGCGCTTGACCGGTACGAAGACACCGTCGTCGCCCGCGCCCGCCCGGCCGTCTTGGCGTCGCGCCAGGCCTGTATTGACGCGCACCAATGGGCGCGGATCCGCGACGCCAGCCCGCTTCTCAGCCGCCGCGCCATGCATCTGGCGTTTGACGAGGCGGATATGGATGCCGGTGCTCTGGCGACCAGTGCGAGCGCTGCGGAAGGTACGGGTTTGGTGATCTGAGCACTGGCTGGTTGTGTGCACGTCTTGTTTTGGAGAGTTGTCGTGTCATCAGCGGCTGGTTAAACGGACAGAAAGACAATTGGATAGAATGACAATAAAAGGTGAACATTTTGTTGGCTCTATGCTGCAGCCATTGTGTTACGGAAACTGCACGGAAGATTCAACAATTTGTTCCAAAAGAGTCAACTTGATGCATGCACTCGGAGGCTGATACTCAACCGGTGAAAGGACACGGCCAACCACGGCATTCAGGTTAAACAACACAAGAGACATGCAGAACCACAGCAGAACACCGTCACGAAAAACAGAGTTTTGACCCACAATCCGATCTCATGCCTGACCCAAATCCCACCACAATGGTCCCGGGGGTCACCCCAGCCCAGCTTTCGTCCGAGCCAGACAGGACGAAGAAGAGAGCGAATCGGCCAAACCTCTTCCCAGTCTTTGGAAAAACGTATAAAAACGGCAAAGGATCGCCCATTCGTCGTAGCGGGGGTGGGGCGGAGTATCGGGACGGTCGATCAAGGAACAGGGGTGTATTTTAACCAAAAAAGATCCCGACCGCTAATGATTTGGAAGGAGGCAGGAAAAAAGCACAGACGAAATCCAAGATGCGATGAGATGCGAAGAAGGAAGGAAGGAAGGAACAAAACCGGGCATCCTGGATCGGGAATAGGGGGCAGGGTTCCTCTCTCTTGGCTTCGACTTGGCTTCAACTGCCTTCCCAAAGCTAGTTTGGCGCTGGCCGCCGCTAGGTCTAAGCGCAATCGCAAGGCGGGCAAGGCGATCTCCGGCGCTTGGCTGGCTTTGGCCGCTGCTTATCGGGTTTTGTCCACTTGGTCGGAGCTTGTTTCCTGTTGATGCGGGGCTGTTTTTTCGGCATCGCAAAGTTTGTGTCGACGACAACTTGAAGGATGAAGTTCTAGAAGAACGCTTTATGTTTTTTACAGGGTCTTGGTTAATATCGATCCTTCTGCATTTCGAGTCGCACACATTGCCACCTTGTAACACTGAGCCGTTTTTACGCTGTTGTCATGATCTTGTATGTACCATTATCGTGGAAAGTTGTTGTTTTTGCGACTCGCAAAAAAAGGTCGTGACTGCAGTATGTTACACATTTCGGCGTTCCAAACCCCCTTCTGTCCCTCGCCCAAAATTATCCCCAAAGCCAACGCCGCAACCGATTAGGTTGGGCAAGAACAAAAATAAAAGCCAAAACCAGAACCATTCCCATCCCCCGATTAATCCTTGAAACACAACCAGCCGCCCAAGCAATAAACATAAGCCAAAAGAACCCCCCCTTATACGCCAGTCGCCGCTCTGCCGCGCCATTTTGAGGAGCAAAAAAGGTATCTCTCTATCAGGGTTGTGGATAGAAACCAACTCATACACATTATGCCCGCATTGCCACAGATCACCCCGCGCGGGGTTTTCGCGCAGCTGTCGGGGCTCGGGGAAAGGAAAACTCCATCGGTCTGTCTCAGTTGACTGGACTCGGACTCGCGCTCGCATTCGATTCCTCGTATCAGTCTACCCGCACGCTGTACGTGACAGACTTCATGATGGTGTTCTCGGGCGCCTGCTCGGTGCTGGATTTCAGGATGTTCTCCTCGCTGCCGGTGCTCTGTCCCTGTGCAGTGGCGAAGGTGCCGCCCCCCTTGTGCTGGCTGGAATGAATGCTGCTGAGTTTGTACGCCTCGTTGGATTTGCCCATCTTGCGGCCGCCGCTGCCGTAGGCGTTCGCGCTGCCGCCGGCGTACTTAGTCCGATACTGCTTAGCTTTGCGAAGAAAAATAGGCGCCAGGAAGGGCAGGGATGAGACGACGTTCTGTTGAGCGAGAAAGGTTGGGGCGGTTAGCTGAGTTCGGAACCTTGTTTTCGTGGCTTCTTCGGACAAGGGCGGGGGAGATGCGGGTGCCGCCGGGGTGAAAGCGGGGCTGTGAGACAAACATCTCAAAACAGGTGGCTGGCGGCTACCCGCTTGGCTGGAAGGAAACAAACTTACTCCGACGTTGAACTCGATGACGCCCCAAACGATGAGCATGGTCGAGTTGCCATCCCCGCTTTGGATTTGCTGGATTTGTGTGTACCGGAAGATAGAGCAGAGGGTGGTGAAAAGACCGAGCAGGAAGATGACGATGAGGCCGACTTTCTTGCCGGTGTTGACCTTGAGCTGCAGGAGCACAGGGATCGGAATGATGGCCACTAGCACGTCGGACACAATGGTGACGATGGCGTAGGCAGTGAAAGACGGGCCCGGAGCCAGGCACGTGCCGGCAACTGCCGGGTCCCATGACTTGTTGACCTGTGGACCGATGTACAACGTCAGTGTCTGAGGTTTGTGGTACAAGCGGTGTGACGCGAGGGAACATTGTGTTCTTCTCTAATCGTCTTTCTGGATAGATGACGCAACTTACCGGGTTGCAGGCGAAAATCAGGCTCAGCGCGCATCCCAAGTGCGCAGCAAAGATGAGGGCCATGGTAATCCATACCACCCGGCGGTAGACCACATGGCTGGTGCCTTTAAACAGGCGCAGGTAACTGATCAAGAGGGCAACCTTGAAGAAACTGATGCCCACTTGGTAGATGGGTCGGCCGGCAAAGTTGGTGCGGGTGTACGAGACCAAGCTGGCTTCCGGGCGTAGGCGAAGAGGAAGCCCCAGACCAAATTTAGTTTCTAGATAAGTCGTTAGACTCTCGTTTTCACGGCCACGTAGTTTTGAAGTAAGGGAAAACACAATAAAAGAAAGCCGGCGGGGTGCACGTACGGACGATGCATAGGAGAGAGTAAAGCAGGGCGAAGATCATGGATAATATCGACATCCAGTCGTCAGCGGCCAACCCGTGGTTCTTGTGCCTGATCCATAACCGAGAGCACACGATGATGATAGAGAAAGCCGAGAGGACGCTGCAGATGGCAACAATCATCCGCCATTGCGAGATGGCATCGACCTCGGGGGTCGTGTTGTCGACCCAAACCATCTTGCTGCTGGACTCGTCGTTCGTTTCGTTCTTCGTTCGACAGCGTTCTCGGTCGGTTTCGTCGAACCAGCGCCCCTTGCGGGTTGTGGAGCCTCGTGTGGTTCTTTTTTGGTGTTCAAAGCCTGGAGGGGGGAAAGAAGGAAAGAAGATCGAACAACGCTGGGGGGGAGGTCTGGGGAAAAAGGAAACGCAACCAGTGATCGACAAGTGCCGATGGAAGAAGGAGGGTGTGTGAAAAAGGAGTGTGTGAATGGACTCGGACGGGAGATCAACACTGCGCGTCAACCTAAAGACGGCTTCCTTTTGTGAGGTCAAGGGGGATGGATGGTCACGACAAGGCCCCTCGAGCCCCTGCTTCTCTTGATTCCGGTTCCGAAGGCCACAGGAGGTTTGAGGGGGACGGGTTTATCCACAACGCACCCGAAGAAGAAAAAAAGAGTTCAGGGTGCATCACATCGACATTGTAGTGTACCGATGGACGGGGGCGGATGGGCGGGAAAGGACTGTGATGAGACAGCAGGCGACCCATGACAGTTACGCTGACAGTATCGAGGGCCAAGGGTGGGGGGAAAGAGGGCAAATGTTCTCAGCACCAAGCCAACCCCGGCCGCATTGCGACATGCCGAGGCGAGGGAAGCCAATCGCAGAAGACACCCACCATTGTCCTTGGGTCTTTGTCGGGGCATTTGGGTGGCCGCCGCGAAAACCCCGAAAGCTGGCAGCTGCGAACCTGCCGATGAGGTGCCTGCCCGGTGCTGCAAGGCGCGTATCGAGACACGGTGCACCGTACTGTGTAAAGAAGGGAATACGTCCACACACACAAGCACGCAACTCAAATCTTATCGAGGTTGCGTGCTTGGAGATTTCTTGAACGGCCTTCCCCTCCTTCCCCGGGTTTTCTCGAGCCCTCCTCTCCCACAGTACACTAATCTGTTCGTGTTGAGAATCTGCCACCACCGGCCCTCCCGTCCCGAAGAACGCACGCCCAGGAGTTCCAGCTGCAGGATATGTGGTCCAAAACTCGAGAGCGAAACCCTCGAAGCTGGTGATTGGCGACGCTGGGGGGCAGCTTCCACGGCCGCTTTGCGGACGTCCCTCACCTTCCTCGCCTGTGGCCGCCTGTCCTCGGGTGTTCCAATCTGTGGCCTTGTGCCGTCTTGGCACCGAAGGTTCCGACCGGGGAGGAACCGAAGCAGACGTTGGCGGAGCCAGTCCCGCAACTCCCTTCAAAGGTAGTGTAGGGGAACGATGAAGCCGGGGCCAGGGTTCGCAAGCGAAGCATGGGGGTGGTGTGGGGTGAGTCGAGTGGGAGAGGGTGTGAGAGTGAGAAGGAACAGGGTCAGGGGACGGCCAAGGGGTGGGGAAGAATATGCCCCACATCCTGGCCTCGTCCGAGCTTCGCGTTGCGATGGGCCGATGCCCCTTGGTGGTTCTTGCCCCCAAAATCGAACTTTCCTTTGCGGACATTGCTTCAACCCCCAGCAAGGTTCCCCAGGTGCCCAGGCACGACGGTGCATTGATTTGGACTTTGGTTACAGCCATTTCCAGATTCGTCCTGTCTATCGAATCAATTGCAGCGTCAGGACTCTCGAGGGGCCGAGAGGGGCAGACTCGCCCGGTCAGTTGGGAAAGAACCCCGACCCCGGCATGCCCGTCCAGCCCAATTCGCCTTCGTTCGCGTCTGGGGATTTGAGAATGGCTCGCTCGGCGGAGGAAAGTGCCAACAGCATATGCACCATCTCGCCTGCCTCCGTTTAAACTTCAAGTTTTTATTCCCCTTCTTCACGAAGTCCCGCATTGGGCCCACGTTTCACACACATTTTTATCCTCTTTAATATTGTTGCGTGGCGTGAGATGGTGGTTGATCTTCTCCTTCCCCTCTGATATTCTTCTTCTCGACAGCTTCTCCCGTGCATAGTTACTCCCTGGGCGCTGCGGCCGAACTCGTGGGCATCAGGCCGGTTTTGCCGATCTTTCCGTCAAAGTAACGCGCGCCGCTCCCCTTCGGGATTCCTCCGTCCCTTTGTTTGACCGAAGCATTTCATTTTTGCCGTCGCCCCCCGCCTTTCCCGACATCTCCTGCGCGCGCGGGACGTTCTCGCCCTTCCCGTCAGTCTTAATTGTTGGCGGTCCTGCCGCGAGGTCATTGCGCTCGCTCAGACATCAACACCACCAACCAGACTCGCACTCCAACCGCCCGGCATGTCGACGACGTCGGACAAGAACAGCACGAAGGAGCGGGTCGACGTGAACGAGGCGTCGTCGGTAGCAGAGGTCTCGGGCGAACTCGATTCCGCGTGGAAGTACCTCGACGCCCACCGCGATGCGGACGCTGGCGAAGCCATTGACATGGCCGCGTTGCGGCGCCGGATTGACTGGCGCATCGTGCCATTGATGTTCCTGTGCTACACGCTACAGTTTCTCGACAAGGTCATTCTCAACGTAAGTGGCTGGTCCACACCATCTTCCTGAACACCACGTGCGCGCCCAGCCTGTTCTACGAATCGCGGCTAATCACAATGATTCCCAACCAATGCAGTACGGCGCTGTAATGGGCCTGAACAAGGACCTTAACCTTCAAGGAAACGACTTCTCTAACCTCGCGACATACCTTTTCGTTGGTCTGCTGCTCTTTGAGATCCCCAACAGTAAGACATCCATTCCTTGGACCTAGCCCAGTAGAAGATTTCATCATTAACTCTCGGTGTGCCTCACCCTCAGCCTACTTTCTCCAGATTTTCCCCGCGGCCAAATGGCTCGGCATCAACGTCACGCTCTGGGGCGTAGCCACCGCTTGCGGTGCTGCCGCGCATAACTACCAGACTCTCCTGGTTTCGCGTGTCTTCCTGGGTATCTTTGAAGCCACCATCGCGCCCTCGCTCATGCTCATCAGCAGCCACTGGTACACCAAGTCGGAGCAGGCTCCTCGTTTCTGCTTCTGGTACACCGGTCTCGGTATCGGCCAGATCATCGGTGGTCTCGTCTCTTACGGCTTCCAAAACATGAGCCCCGATGCTCAACTCTCCGGATGGCGGACTATGTTTGTGGTGCTTGGTGTCATCACCGTCCTCACCGGTGCCTCCGTCATCTTCTTCCTCCCGGATACCCCGATGAAGGCTAGCTGGATGTCCGACAGTGAGAAGCGCGCACTCCTCAGGCACGTCAGCGTCAACCAGACCGGTATCGAAAACCGCAAGTTCCGCGCCAAGGAGATTTTTGAGGCTCTTGTGGACCCCCAAATCTACCTCCTGTTGGTGTCTGTGGTGTTGGTATGTGGCATGTTCGAGTACGATATGGATATAACATGTGCTGACGCTGCTCCACAGCTCTCCGTTTCTAGCGGTGTCGTCACTACTTACTCTGCGACTCTCATCCGGGGCCTCATGGACAACGACCCCAAGAAGGCCGCTCTGATGAACACTCCGTCGGGCGCGATCAGCATCTTCTTCACCCTGTTTGTAGGGTTCGGTATTCGCTTGCAGTCCCATCGCTGGGCTTTCATCCTTGCGTGCATCGTTCCTGCGTATGTTGCCAACAGACCTGTGTCCTCCGTCTCATTAAGGTACTAACAGCGAACCTTAGCATCATTGGTGGTGGCTTGATGTCGTTCCTTCCCAGCACTAACAAGGCCGGTTGCCTGGCCGGTATCTACCTCGTCAACGCGGTAGTTGCTCCCCTAGCCATCTTCTACAACGTAAGCCATACCCTATACCTCGCCGTGTCTTGTCATCGGCTAACATGTCGATCTCTAGTGGATCATGGCCAACGTCGGTGGCGCCACTAAGCGTGCTTTCGCCGCCGCCATCATCAGTGGATCCTTCTCTCTCGGCAACATCATCGGCCCCCAGACCTTCCAAGCCAAGGACGCCCCCGAGTTCCGCCCCGCCAAGATCGCCGTCATGGCCACCCAGGCTGCTTGTGCTGTGACCACGTTCCTTTTGTTCCTGTACTATGTCTGGCAGAACAAGAGGCGCACTTCGGAGGGTGAGCAGGAGGACGCCTACATGTCGCCCGAGGCGTGGTCCAACATGACGGACAGGGAGAACAAGAAGTTCCGCTACGCTTACTAAACATGCGTCGGGGATTCTCACGATGTGTTTTGAGCGTGGGATGAGGTGTGCGGGGATTGGCTGGATTGGACATGGCACGGACATGGTGGCTTTCTTTTTTTGGACATCTCGGAAAAGTATCAGCGTTCTGTTTCGACATGGCTTCCCAGTTGCCGCACACAGAGATACCAGAGAGAGTGAATCATTCTCTAATTTTTCTTCGTTTCTCGAACTGTTTCCTCAACTCTCAGACAACTAACGGTAGATATGCGCGTACGTATAACGCATTAGCATCACTTGTAATGACGCATGTAGCAAGGATTGTGTGGATGGGCCATTTAAGACTATACATAGCAAAAACTCATAGTAATAGTTGAAGCATTGAATCAATCCCAGCCAACCACGTGGGAAGTGCCTTGAAACATTGGTCAGAAACTCGGGGGCTGAAGCAAAACCGACGAATGTGCATGGTCACAGCATGTATGTTGGTTGTGGCTCCCCGGCCCGGGTATTCCGGCCATGTGGCAGACAAAGTGCGAGTGTTCGAAACAAGTTGGGCCAGGCTGGATCATGAATGCATTGAAACAGCAAGCGGGAAACTTGAGACGGAGTTGGGTTTTAAGACCGTAACTCGACCGAGAGACTCAAGACAGTTACATTGTTATGCGGAGAGTTGGATTTGAGGGAGACAAGTGTTTGAGCCAGAGGACTCAGCCACGGTTCGAATTTTGGTTTTTGTTTGAGCGGGTTATGCGTTTGGAGATGGGCTAAATACTCCGTATGGAGTTGTGGGTTTGTTTGGGTTGGTGATGCTGAAATGCAAACCTCAAGGTGGTTATGAGAGCAATTGTTGTCAAATATTTCTACATATTAAGTTATTCGTAATTATCGTAACTTAATCCAGACCACTCATCAATAAATTCAAGATTTTCCCCTCGATCACGCAACCCAGCCCCCAAACTCCTCTATTCTCATTTTCCTTCTCTTTCTCTTTCTCGACCGTCTCATCCCACGTGTCTGCACGCCAAGAAACAATACATTGGTGGTGAGTTCGTTCGTTGGACGCACATATCATGTAACGTATCCTGGACGGAAGATTCCATATTGGGGGGGGGGGGGTGCCTTGGGTGCCAGCGGCAGACGACGGGGGGTCCACGGGTCTTCCCCGCTCTTCCCGCCCCACCTCCTTCCCGTTTCTTTGTTAGTCTTTGGTTAGGTCTTACTACGCTGCGCGATCTCCATGGCTTTGGGGGCAGGGGGGGTTTCTTCAACTGGGCTTTTGCGAAGCAGATGGATGGGGAGATAAGTTCCTTCGCTGCGTTTTAGCACGTGTTATGTGCGGACGGACTTCACTACGCTGGATGTGCGGCATGGTGTTTTAAGGGTTATTTTTTTTATGTGTGTTTTTTTATTTTTCTATTCTTTTGCTTGCCCCGTGTGGACTCGGTCTCGGCTTCGGCCTGTGGGGCGCATGTGTTCAAAGTTACTTTGCAGGTGACAGACAGGTGTCCGGGGTATGGGATCGTCCGTCAGGCAGGCAGTCTCAGTCAGTCAAGTCAGGGCAGTCCGATCAGGCTTGTCAGGGCAGTCCGTTGTGTGTGCATCGGCCGATGGAACGCTGTAATTCCGGGTTTATGCCGTATCAGCAGTCGGGAGAAGAAGGGGAGGGGGGTGGGCGAAAGCGATCGGGGAGGACCGGGAATAACTGCACGTGCACGGTCGAGTTGAGTTGAAAAATAGAAGAGGCATGGGAGAGAAAAGAAGAGCTTGGCTTCTTCGGTTGGGCTTGGCGTGGAAGGACGGACGGAAGGTGGATGGAAGCGGGCGAGACGGGCTGGTTAATGAATTATTGTTTGGGAGAGTTTCGCGGGAGGCGGATGAACAGGGGACGATCAGGTGAATGGTTGGTGGAAGAGAATACTGCGATGCACGGGAAGGCTTTTGCGAACCATGGGTATTACGACGCCTTCGACGGGAAGAATGAAGGAGGTGTTCTGGATTTTCTCCCCAAGAAATGGAAGGGGTGTCGTGTGGCTTGGGACAGTGGGGTTGAATACGACCGACTGCGACGGCGACGGCGACGGCGACTGCGACTGCGATGATTTTCCCGAGCCGAGCGATGCTCATGCAAGCCACCATCCACAGTCGACAGACGGGGACCAACACCAAAAATCAACAGCAAGTCTAGCCGGATGATTGGAAAATCGTCAGGCGAGACGACCAACAAGCCGTCTTGGTTCCATCCTTTGCGCCACTGGGAATTGCGGTCCCATCCGGCAGGGCGACCCGGGCTAGTTGCGCGGGCGTTGGCGCCTCCTTGGGTCGACTCGCTTATAACCGAACCTGTCAGGCGAGCCCGGTGAGGGCGTGCGAGCGTGTGCGTGTCTGCCTTTTTGGTTCTTGTGCTCCTGCGCTCTCGCTTGGATATGCAAGTACTTTTTCCACCGCGAATTTTGTATCGGTCGGCCAAGAGGAGAGGAAGGAAAAAAGAGACAGTCGGGCCGACCGTGTTGTGGCCTGCCTGGGCGGCCGGCGGGTTTTAGCCGCGCTACGAAAAGGGACGGTGGTATTTCGACCGTTGGATTTACTACATAATAGCACATCGTATGTAGGGGGCCGAAAGTAACACAATCCGATCTTGAAAGGTGGGACGGTTTGGATATATCTGCTTTGTGTCACCACTGGTTCTTGGGTCAGTTCTTCAGAAACACCGAGGCGTATGCAAGCCACGGAGCCACGACTGCGGTCCGACAGGCTCAAACTGAAAGTGAAAGAACATGCTTGGCATGTGTAGTACAAGGAGCGGGAAATCGGCAAGTTCTCCTGAGTGTTACACAACTGCAACCTAGGAGTCTCACCGGGTATTTTTCTGGAGATTTCCCACATGAAATCTTTTGAATGATTTTGTCCGAGGCTAAGGCCGCCTTGAAACTCACGCGACATTGCGTTAGCTGTAGGGTCTGTGTCTTTAGGTCCTACGACTGTCTCCGAGAGTTGGCCAGATATTACCGAGGTCTGACGACTCGTTAGTGGCGTGATGAGAGAGTTAATAGCCACAATATATGAAAATATAGGTACTCCTGAAACCCAAATATCACAAATACACTTCATCTGTTGCACTACAGAGCATGCCCACGGCGCCAGTGATACCCATAGTGTAACTACCTAGATACTAGCCTCGGCAGCTAGTTGTGCTCAGAGCAAGACCTCGGTATTCGACATGCCTCAAAGATCCATACTAACATATGATATGATCCAACATCACTCAAGCTTGTGTTACTCTGCGAGCCAAGTTCCCCGCCCTTTTACACCTGCCCATTCTCATCATCAAGCTCCGTAGCCTCAGTCTCTGGTCAGGTTATAATTAAGTGTTCATCTTCGAGACTGGGCACCATGAGCCCCGGTAAGTATCAGCAACTGCAAGAGCCCGGCAACATCCTCACGCTGACCGTACTGGCTTGAACGCGGGAAGCTGGTAAGTCAAAGGCGGTATCCAGCATGACACCCTCGAGGCTCGAGCGCTCTCACGCCCTTGACAGAGACGTATATAAGACCCGCGGTGAAGCCCCTATACGATGAGTTCATAGACCTGACGCACTTGGGTCGTGTACAAGCCCGTGATTACCGTGTCAGGGCAGGTTCCACGGAATTGACACGGACATCCCCCCATTGGAGGGGGGCCCGGGGGAGATCAGATATTGGCCGTGATTGGTAACGATTTGATACCACCAAGTTAATGAAAGTGTGGGGGTAGCAGAAACGGAAGAGGTAATCTAGAGTGAAGTACCTGGAAAGACACTATTCTCATCTGCCCTGTCAGAATGCTCATCACCCCCTTGTCAAGCGCTTGAGGGTGATCCTGACAGTTTCGATGGGTTCACCTACCGGCCTATCGATGTCGAAGCCCATGATGTGGCGGCTGCGAATGGGCCGTGTGCTTCCCATCGTTATCACAGGAAAACTCGACTTGGAGCAACCAATGTCCCTGACACACGGTCGAAATTCCGGTCAAGTGTCGGGGCACAATACTATGTAATGGCGTCTGTGATGGATGGTAACGTCTTAGCTCGGCTGGCGAGCATCCTCGGACGCCGGCCCGAAGCGGTCTGAAACGGCCCGGCACTTTTGCTTTTTTGGATCAAATCAGACCGTATCGGGCCGACATCCGAGGACGCTCGCCAGCCGAGGATCCATGCCAGGGCGTTATGGGAGGGCTGCGCGCAAGTGCAGCTGGCATTACCTCATGGAAAATCAGTTTTGCTGTGGAACGTACCTAGGTAGGCAGTATGACGGCGACATCATGGTCATCAAAACAGGCCGAGCCGAGATAGTCATCGAAAGTGATAGATATATCTGTATATATTGATTGAACTTGATTAGTATCAAGAAAGGTGGTTCTTTCTAGGCATTGGTACCCGCACGCCGTGCAAAGTTGTGTGTGGTGCCACTGGCGCCGTCGAGGAGGCCTGGGCAGAAACTACCGGTATCGGTGAATATGACGTCGGTATTGAGTATGTAGGGGTATCTTGATATATACGTTGCCGATGTCGGCGGTATCTGGCTCGCTGCTCTCTAGGCCAGTGTGTTTCGCGAGCGCCTGGTAACAAGGCAACGTAAATCCCTCGATATAGACCAAATTGTATCTGTTGACCTGGCTGTTCCGCGGGTAGTTTCCGAGAGCGTTGTCAGAGGTGCTGATCACCTCAAAAGGTAGTGCCGCTTGTCCCCCATTGCTGAAGGGTTAGAAGGGCAGGGTTGTTGTGACGTAGCCTTTTCAACGCATCCCAAAATCCAGCTTTGGCCTCGCCCTGTCGTCTGTCTCACGGCCCCCTTCAGTTCCACCGCCCAACCGAAGGCCCCCAGAACCGTATAAAAACGGCCTCCCTTCCACAACCAAACCATTACGCAGCTGAGTTCGCACACGTAATACGCCCCCCTTCAACCTTCTCATTTTCTTCCTCAGCCTTCACACTCTCCCCATCACTCTCCTCCTCACTCCCTTCACCACGAGCCTGTTCCCTTTCCCTCTCCGCCTTCAACTCCTCAACCCGCGCCGCCAATCTCCTCAACCTTCGTTGTGCCACAACTGCCTCAAACGCATACAGCTCGAACGCCTTCTCAATCTTCCGGAACACCAACGCCTGCGTTCGTCCATCGTCTTTCGCCGACATTAGAATACGCCACATGGCCCTGACGTCAGCGCCGGATTTAGGCGTAGAGATGATATCATCGGGGTGTTGGTTTGTGTCTTGTTGAGAAGAAGAAGGAGGAGGAGGAGGAGTAGTAGCATTTCTCGCAGCATCCCGCTTGGGGGGGGCGTTTTTCGTTTTTCTTAAAGTCTGATACATAACCGGATTCCTCGCCATAAACCTCTTTATCCACCTCTTCCCAACCTTCGGTGTCCGTTCCCCCTGCACAACAAGCACATCCTCCGCAAACTTTGTAATCTGATCGTGTGTGGGTGCAGAGCCCGCGGCGTGTTGTTCTAGGATCCATTCGGCGAGGCGTTCTTCTTGGAGGGGCGAGAGGCGTTGGGTGTGGACGTGGGAGTCGCGGCGGGATTCGGTGCCGTTGAGTCGGCTGCGGAGGGTCGTGTAGGGGACGTGGAATTCGGATGCGGCCGCGCGGATGGAGGTGCGGGTTTCGCGGATTTTTTTGAGGGCGGCGTCGAGGTCTTGGGGGGCATAAGGCATGGTCGGTGGACGGCATTGTGGGTGTGGGCATTGGGGCCGTGAGTGGAAGGTATTGTGGCCGTGGGTGTCGTCTGATGTGCCGCGCTGTCGAGCAAGTTCTGAGGGAGGTTGAGGGGGGAGGTGGATGGGTTTATATAGTATAATTGTGGTCTCGGAGTCACTGGAGGTTTGGTCTCGGAGGGGCCGGGAGTTTGTCACGATGTGGTCACGAGGTAGGAGAGCTTAGTTCAGTGGATTACTTCTAAAGTGATTCACGATGAGTTGCAATTACCGTGGCACAATTGTTGCTCATCTGGAGATGTAGGTTGGAGCCTTATTGAACTCGTTACACGATAACAGGTCAAACCTGGCCCTACAATTGCATCTTATTGCATTTCTTGCTTCAGCAGCGAGTTGACTTGAGTCCCAATACGCTCTAATATGTCGATGGCCAGTATGGTGAGTTGGTGATCGCGTCGTGATGTAAGGGCTAAGGCCCAAGGGCTAGCTCCGCTAAGACCGCGCAATCCCCTCTTTTACACTTTTCATAACGGGTTTCCCTCAATGGCAAAGGCTAATTGACGTGGAAGGTATCGTAATTCTCTTTGGGATGTGGTTTAGAACGGGAATCAACGACTGTGCTCTACCGGGCTTATTATGCATTGGCCACCGGGGATGTACGCTGGTAAGGGCGTAGAATGGGATAGTTGTATCTGTAGATGAGTCAACTCATTTCTTGTAATAATTACTTCTATTAAGGTTCGTCTCACCTACCAGTGCGGTTCTTTGGGTGAAAGTGTGAAAGTTTGAGGTCCGTGGAGAAGCTACTTTCCCACCGCAGTCTTCTAACACGTGGAACTACTTGTCACTTTTTTTTCTTTTCTTCTTGGGATTTGATTAGGTGACGATACTGGAGGGACTTAATGGAAGAGAGAATTAACAACGCCGTTACTGTTTATTCTTTTCATGCTTCTCTATCCAAACAATACATTGAGTGAAGATGTCTAACTTATTACCGATGCCTGTGTAAATAGTAATTATACAAGTCTAACCTCTCGATACCCAGCCCTAAGTATTATTCATCACATATCCACCCTCCTTGCCCGACGCCTTTCTTACTAATTAATCAGTAAAAAACAACCCGTTGCCTAAACCTCTGACTCAGCCTTCTTCTCACCGTTCTCACCATCATCCGTCTTCTCCTGCGGCTTCTTCACACTCAACCACTCCAACGACGCCGTCCCTAAAATCGTCAAACACGTCACAATCAACCCAACCTGAAACACCGCCCTCAACGCCTCATTATACTGCACCAACGCCTCCCCCCTCACCCTAACCGGCAACGCCTCCAACACCCCCGTGACACCCCCCTCGTTCACCAACCTCGGCTCAAACCCCGGAAACCCCTCCAGCCTCCTAACTAACTGATTCGCCAACACATTCTCGCCCACCGACACAAACACCGTGGACCCCACAAACCCCCCAAAAAACATCAACGCCATCCCCAACGGCACATCCCCCTTCGGCAGCGCCGCCTGCACCGACAAATTCGGAATCTGGAAAGACGACCCCAGCCCAAATCCATACACCACCTGATACCCAATCCACACCGCCTGCCCACTGTCCACCTGCAACGTCGTCAACAGCCCCGCGCCCACAGCCGTGATGCACGATCCCACGATCGCCAGGGGGGTGTAATACCCCAGTTTGGAATTCAACACCCCGCCCAAGATAGACCCAATAACAGTAGCCAACATGACGGGGAGAAGACGCAGGCCGGAATCGACGGGGGAGACGCCGAGGACGGCTTGGAACCAGATGGGGAGGAAGTAGATGATGATGATTTGGCCGGCGTTGATGGTGAAGGTGGCCCAGAGGGCGGAGGGGATGGTGCGGCGGGAGAAGAGACGGCGGGGGATGGTGGCTTGGGTGGGGGAGAGGATGGTGGTTTGGAGGAGGGTGTAGAATATGAGGAGGGCCATGGAGATGGTTAGGAGGGCGATTATGCGGGGGTTGGACCACTGGTTGGCTTAAGTTAGTGTCTTGTTTCTTTGTGAGAGGGAGTGTGTGGCAACGATAGGGAAAAAGGGGAAAGGGGAAAGGGGACGTACCGGATAAGCCTGACCACCCCATTGCAGAGCAAGCAACAAACACACCACGCCGGGAACGAGAACAGCCGTGCCGATGAGATCGAGCTGGAGGATCTTTTGGCCGAGGGTTAACTCTGCTGGGTTTGAGTCTTTGCCCTCCGAGCCTTTAACCGCCGAGTCCTTAGCCTCTGAGATCTTGGCGTCCGAGACCTTGGCTTCCTCGGAAGATTTCCCAGGAGCAGGCACCTTCATAAACAGCGCCACGACAAGCATCGCCACGCCGCCAATGGGCAGATTCACATAGAAACACCAGCGCCAAGTGACATTGGAAGTGAACGCGCCGCCAATCAGCGGTCCAACAATAGACGCAATGCCAAACAGCGCACCAAACGCACCCTGGATCTTGGGGCGCTGGTGTAGCGGGACGATGGAGACGATGGTAACGATCTAATTATCAACCATTAGCGCCCCCTCCCCCTGATATGTTTACAAAAGGGAAAAAGAAAGAATCAAAAAAGTAAAAACTTACAGTCCCCGCAAAAATCCCCGCCGACCCAACACCACACACCGCCCGTCCAACAATAAACGCCACCGAGTTCGGCGCCGCGCCCGAGATGACCGAGCCCACTTCAAACAAGAACGTGCTCGCGAGAAACACAACCTTGGTCGAGAATACGGTGTACACTTTGCCGAACAGCAACTGGAAGGCGCAGCATGTGAGGAGATAGGCGCTGCCGTACCAGCCGACGTCGCTGAGGGAGTGGAATTCATTGGATATGGAGGGGACGGCCTAGTGTAATACTTTGTTAGTGAACTAATCAAGTAGGTGTGGTTGGGAGCTTGGGATAGGGAGAAAAGGGGCGTACGGTGGAGATGATGGTCCGGTCGAGGGAGACGAGGAACATGGTGAGGAATACGGAGACGATAATGAGGGTTTTGGTGCTGGTGCTGATTTCTAGCTCTGATGCTGGATCTGCTGGGGCATCTTTGGTGTCGTGGTTGGCTCCGGAGGGTTCGTCTGTGAGGGTGGAGGGCGTGGACTTTTCGGGCTCTGGGCTCGTGCCCGTGGGCTGGCCCGGATGGGGGTCGGTTGACATCTTAGGAGTTGGAATGAGCCCGTAGTTAATATGGAGGTGCAAACTGAAATATTTTGAGTTACAGAGTGTAAGATGGTTTCAACCACCGCTCGAGGTCAGTTGGGTTGGTAGGTGCAACATTCCCATTTCGAAAACCAAGGATCCCAAGCGTCCTTTAAGGGAATCATCGAGGCAGCCATTTTCGGGTCCATCGGCAATGATTTCCTGGTTCGGGCGCTCAGAAACTTCGGGTTGTCATTCATGGTGGTGGTCGGGGGGTTCTACCACCCGGTCTACCCTTTCTTCAGCAAGTTTAGCCAAGCCCCTGAGCTTTGCTCGGGGAAAGCTAAGGCCCGAGAATCCAATGACAGCCTTGGAACTGCGCAACAACGTTGGCCGAGTGCGGGTGAAACAAACCGAAGGATCGGAAGGAGCATGACTAATGTAACTCATGGAAATGAATTCTATGGCGCGACATTACCAACCTAGAGCAATGCATTACTTGCATCTGCGTTCAGACTTATCTGGGTGGGGAGTTGAACTCCGCTCGGACACGCCCTGACCCGTGATCATGTGAACTCGCGTCAAAATACCAGGGTTAGGGTTATTTTCTCCACTTGCTGCCTATGCCCCACCAGACAAACGCGGGACAGCGACTTCAAAAGAACGCGACTTTTGACGCCAACGTGACATCACGGTGAGCACCACCATCCCACGCCGGGACTCAATGGCCTCCGACCCCCGCCAGCGATGCTTCTGAGCAATTCATCCACAAATCCACCCTAAAAAACACAAAAAAACAAACACCGCCATGCCACCATGGCCCCCGGACAGCACCAAAACACCTTCACGGTGGTGCCTAACCCCCTGGGCATGCAAGGCCTGATGTCGCGCCCCGCCGGCGCCGGTCTCGCCGCCGCCGCCACCGCACCCCACAGCCGGCCCCCCATGACCTCCAAACAAGTGCAAAAAGCCTACCGCGAACGCACCCGCGGCCCGAAGCTGACCAAGGCCGAGCAGCGGCGCATTGAGCTGGAGGAGCAAGCGCGGATTCGGAAGGAGTTGGAGAGGGATAAGCAGTTGAATCGGGCGAGGGTGTTGAGGGAGAGGAAGAAGGAGAAGGAGGCGAAGGTTTTGGAGGAGAGGAAGAAGAGGGGGTTGCCGCTGGTGAAGGTTAGTGCGAGTCAGGATACGATTGCGAGGTTTGTGAGGGGGAATGGGGTCGGGAGGAAGAGGGACGCTGGTGGGGAGCGAGTGACGGGAGGTGTGAAAAAGGGGGAAGTCGGGAAAGAGAATATTCCGCCTGGGGAAGAGGGGGGAGAAAAGAAGAGGGTGTGGTTGGATACTGTATCTGAGAAATCGGAAGAGATACAAGGGGAAGAGAGAGGGGAAAGGAAGAGGATGCGGTTGGATGAAGCGGTGGAATTTAAGAGCGGAGAGGAAGTGCAGGGCAAAGAGGTCGAGGAGAAGGAAGATTCCGTTAAGACGGACTCAAGATCAACAACCCCCGGGAAGGCCAAGGTAGAATCTACAAGGCTCGCTCACCAGGAGCCTATCGACAGTTCAAGCGCGAAACCGAACGACCGAACGGACATTTCACCAACCGAGGGCAAGGTGCAAGCGATAGAGACGGACGCAACGACCACGAGCATACCCAAGCCCACGCCAGCCCAACAAGCGCCCGTCCCGGCACAAGTCCAACCCAAGGGTCACGAGACGGTACCAGTACCGGCACCCGCACCGGCACGGCGATCGCCCGAAGCTGCTGAACAGGCAACAGAGAAGGCTCTACAGGAGACAAGTGCCGCGAATCGGTTACGACCTGACTCTCCTCGGGTGGAAGTGCAGGTCGCGAAACCCAGCTCAGCAGTGACAGTTGACACCACGGCAAGACGGGCTGCTAGAGAAACCGAGCAACCTATACCACCAGTGCCCGTCAACCGCCCAACGCCAACTAACTCCTCAGCCCTGAAGCCAGGCCCTCGGGCTATTCCGCCTGTTCGCCAGGGGACAGCGGCTCAAGAAGCTAGAAGGCACAACCAGACAACTCCTAAACCGATTCCTGCTTCTGTGCAACGCCGACCACCATTGAACCAAGTTCAAACGCCGGGACCACGTGACATCACCCCAGGGCCACAACGGTCGCACAGCGCGTCATCAGCAGTCCTTCGGGAAATCACAAACAGGCCGAACCAAACACGGCCGATGTCCGCCGGGGCTGGTGTCCAGAAGTCCCGCCCTCACCAGGCTTCACCAAGCATCTCGCATCGCCGTACCTCGACAGTCGCTACGTTTAAGCAGCCAAGGCCCGAGGCCCCAGCAAGAGTACAGCCGCAAAACCCGCCGAAGCCACAGTTTCTTCCCCCTCATCTTCGTCAGGCGTCCGACAAGCCAGCAACTTCCGCCCCCGCTCCCGCTCCCGCCCAACCGGAGCTTCGAACTCTACACGACGATATCCCAAACGGTCTCCCAACGAGCACCCAGCTCTTTGTCATGTCTCATCTCGATGAGCTGTTCCCGAGTCCGACGCAGGAGGCAAGGGAGTTGGGAATTGAACGGGTGGCGCCGGCGAAACAGAAACCGCTACAGCCAGGGCCAACGAGGCGAGAGGCGAAGCAGGAAACCGTGAATCGAGAGCCTGTTCAGCCTAGACAACCTCCCCGACCAGTTGCCCAGGCAAACAGGTCGATGGCACCACCTCCACGGCCTCCAGCGAAGCCAGCGCGACCAGCAGCAATGGGACCACCACTAAAGGTACCGCCGGTCAAGCCGACCGCGAGCAGGCAGTTCAGAGCAGCGGTCACGAGTCGCCGGCCTGCACCACCCAAACCCGCCGACGCCCTCGATGTGCCGTTCATCGCGACCCAGGACTTGATGTTCTCCACGCAGGATCTCCGAGAGCTGGAGGAGCCAACCCCGTCCAAGGGGGCCAGGAATGCGGGACACAATCCACCAAGATTTAAACAGCCGTCAACAGGATCGGTATCAGGACCCGGGACGGTTTCGTCACAGCATTTAGCGTCCCAATTCCAGAGAAAGCCTACGTTTGCAAGGAAGCAGGCTGTCACTCCTGCTGCTCCGACATCAGATCACGTACAAGGGCCAACACCAGGTCACCGCACGCATGGAAAGGAGAACAGGCCCCCACAGCTGCAGCAGAAGCAGCAACAAACAGAGCCCCGAGACCGCATCGGTCAGATCAAGCAAGCACGGCCAGAGAACAAACCTATGTCTCCTATCTTGAACCCCGGCAAGGCTATCCAACAGGAAAACCAACCCCCACATCAACAACAACAAAGGCCGCAGCCCGAGCAACCACCCCAAATCAACCCTCCCAAGCCCACCCCGGCGTCAAACAACCCACCAACCAAACCCCCTTCACCACCCCCCGAAAAACCCCGTTTCTTCACCTCCAGCGGCCTAGGCGTCGACACCCTGCTAGCCATGGGCCGCAGCCGCAGAACCCACGAGGAAGAGAAGAGGAGACGGCAGGGACGCGGGCTACCAGGTGGGCTATCAGGCGGGGTTAATCGTGACAATACCAACGGCAGCCACAACAGTAGCAACACCCGCAGCAGTAGCAACAGCGGCGGCCGCAGCAACAACAGTGTTAACAATGCCAGGAGTAGCAATACACACCGGGCGACCAACCAGGGAACTAACCGAGCCACAAACCGAGCGACCCAGGGAGCGGCCGGCCGAACGGCCAACGATACGGTAGACCAAGCGGCAGACCAAACGCTCAGCTGGGCCGAGAAACAGGCCGCCAGCCTGCAGATGGCCTCGCAGGAAACAGACTATGGGGATTTGGAGCTGGACGCGATGGACTTTGATAGCCTTGTTGGGGTTGGGGCTGGGATTGGGGTTGGCAGGTGAGGTGATGGGTGTGGGATGATATGTTATGAGATGTTGTGGTATGTGAGGCTGGGTAAGGATGTGGTTGTGTCGTGACGGGTGTATTGGTTAGATGGATATTGGGGTGAGTTGGTCATGGACGTGAGTGGGTATCAAGTTGGCCAGGATAGAGATGTGTGAATGAGATCATTGAGGTGGGTATGAGATGAGTATGAAGACGGGTATGATAGAGATGCTGGGCATTGAATCCATCCCTGAGATGGATATGAGGATTGGCACGGATAGACACCGGATACCGGATCATGGTGACGAGTATCGGACGACATATGGATAGAGCATCAGGCTGGTTGGTTCACTCCACGAAAGAAGGGTTATGGCATTGTATTGTATTGTTTGTAGTATCTTGTATTGCATGACTGCTTGGACGACCACCTGGATGACGGCCAGGGGAGCAACCCGAGTTCTCCTATTGAGCTACAGACCTCAGGCAGACGCGTCGGATCCCATGCGGCTCTGGGCAACCAACTGCTTCTAGTTGGGAATATGCACTTTTGCCCGGCCGGTTGGGCGTGACATCTGCATGTTGGGAGGTCAGGGTTAGGGTGACTCAATGAGATACGACAAAATCACAGTTTGACGTGACTCCTGATTGTGACTCTTGAATGTGACTCTAGGGCTGTTGTTCGGTGGGGTTCATGAGCGTGAATTGGTCCAACAAAACATCGTCGCTTGGATGTTTTCACGATGCTTTTTAAGAAGTTTTCTCATCTTTGGCTTGCGCTTATACCTCTCACGTTGTGTCGCAGCGTATACTCAAAACTGCACTTCAAGGCAGCCTCATCAGCCTCGTCAGCATCAGCATCAGCATCAGCATCAGCCTTCAAACTCGTCTCCCAATGATCCTCGAGTCCTGGGTACTCCCACCAACCACCTCATCATCAACCGACCAATGAACCCCCATAGCGAACACACAGGCCCCCAGGCACACACTCAAAGTAAAAATGAGAAAAGCCAGAAGAGCCTGAAAAGTGAGAGAGTGAAAAAAAAAATGAGTGTGAAGGAGGAAAAAAAAATCGAACTTTTTCGTCGCGGCGCATTCCTGCCCAATCGCGGGCCCCTTGGCACCTAAACGGGCACCACCAGAACGGGCACCAAAAATGGGCAGCAAAGAGACACACCTGTTTTGTGTGAATGACCAGCCAAACATCACCCACCTTACCTTATCCCCTCCCAACATAGGTACCATCCGAATGGGGCGGATGTTGCAATTGCAGTTGCAAGTTGCAATTGTAATGGGTGAGTGGGTGAGTGGGTGAGTGGGTGAGTGGATTGTCTGTAAGTTTTGCTCCGCCCAATCAGTCTGTCAGTCAGTTGTGCCCAGTCACGCTCACAATCACCCGACAATCACCTGCCCGCCTCACCCGCTCAAGTGGCCTTTCACTGTGAAGTTACTCCCCCTTTGAGGGTGAGGGTGAGGGTGAGTGAGTGAGGGGGCAAGCGCCTGATACGGCTAGGCTGGGTCGCTTCTGAGATGTGAGAGGGGGCATGCTGGAAAATCCTAGACAGGAAAGAAACATGCTGCCTAACTTCCTCACAGCATCACCTACATAACTTGGGCAGAAAATCCTTCATACATCCAGTCGCTTATCTCTGTATCTCCCATTTCATTCAACATCCTCAGCCCACCCTACGCTTACCCTACTTCGCGACCAACAGTAAATAATCAGCCTCCCAACACCCAGTTCAACAACCACCCGACTCGGCCCGGATTCAAGCCCTCCCGCTGCTGGACGCGCGTGTTCATGCGCAGGTGCGCAGGTTGACAAGGGTCCAAAAGCGACCTCAAGCAGACTGGAAAGCGGGGCGCGGCTGGGTCCAAGGCCAGTCCCGCAGCCCCAATCCCAGTCCATCCCAGTCCACAGGGCCGCACTGGGGCCTGCGGCCGCGGGCGGGTAGAGCCCCGTGAGCCGCTATAGGACAGACGTGGGGGGGCGTTTCGCGTGGAGCGGGCAGGCGGGGTTTGTTAGTGGTTGGCGGGGTGGTGGTTCAGCCCTGCTTTGTTTTTCTTGATGGGAGGCCTGCGGTGGTTGCCTGCGTGAATGATGATGACTGTGCTGTGTGGAGTGCAGGAAAAGGGGTTTGCAGCCTTTCCATGCAGATGCCTTTTGGGCATTTTGCCTGATGGATAGGGCTGCTAGTGTGCATGCAGCTACCTGTAGGCGCAGTGCAAGGCGTGCAGTGCAGTGCAGGACATGCGGCCTCACTTCGGGTTTGGGATTTCGGTCGCTGCCGTTGTGTCGCTGCTACTGTTTTCATTTTGTTCTCCATCGGGCAAGCATCAAGCACAACTGGCAAGCACGACGGACAAGCCAACTGGCAAGTACGACTGTGTAAAATAGACTTGTGAAGAATATCTCCTTTAACAACCTCAAGTGACTGTCCGCGCCATCATCTCACTTGTTCGCTTAACAACCAAGGATCTTCTCCGCATTCCGCATTCCTTCCCTTCGCGTCGTGGGACAGACAGACGACAAGGACGTGGCAGCGCACGTGTTGTTGTCCCTTGTGCTCTGCCTGCCTTGCCTTTTGGATCTGTGCCTGAGGTGTGTGTGTGCCGTGCCGGCCGTGCCGTTTCAGCCCCCCCTGTTCAGGTGTCGTCCTGACCTGTCGCATCGGGCGGCTGCGCGCACTGCCCGCAGCATCTCAGATCTTGGTTTTCGGCGTTACTCAGTCCTACTTTTTTTACTTTTACTTTTACTGCACACATCGCAGACGGGGACTAGACCCGAGAAACAGAGAGATACCGAATGAGAATATCGAAAGAAAGTGCTGGGAGTAATAAACGCGACGACATTTTCAAGAGGAAAGGGACAGCAACGGATTTGACACGTTAGGTCTCCAGTCCTGCAGCAGGACCCCGCTGCTGCGACACGCTGTGAGACCAGGTACAGAAGTGAGGAGAACAGAGGGAACCCACAAGTCCACGTCAACATACCTACCTCTCCAGCTCGAGGTAAACAACAACACACAGAAAAAACAAAAGCAACATGCGCCCCCGCCGCGCCCTCGATCTCGACTTCGACGCCCTCGGCAGCATCTCCAGCGACACACGCCCCTCGACGTGGGATTCGCGCACCTACATCGGCTTTGGCGACGACACCGGCACGAAAACCACCACCAGCGCTGGCGCTGGTCTCGGCGCCGGTCTCGACGATGAGTACCGCTCTCGAGTGAGCGTAGGTGGGAGACGGTCGCTGGGAGGTGTGCTGGGCCTCGGGGCCGCGAGTGTTATCGGGTATGGTGGGAGTGGCGGGAGTGGGAGTCTAGGGGATGAGGAGGATTACGTGTTTCGGTCGCGGGCGAGATCGAAGCCGAGGAGTCGGACGAAGAGTCGGTTGGGGTTGGGTTGGGATCTAGATTCAGGGTTGGATTTGGACCGTGATCTTAACCGTGACCGCGACCGGGACCGGGACCGTGAGCGGGAGGCTCGTCAGGCATATGCGTTGGAACGAGCTGGGATGATAGCTGCGCGGAAGGAGAGACGGAAGCAGATGGAGAAGGACGGGGGGTATCTGGTGCGATCGCATGAACCGCCGCCAGAGCTGCAGCGAGAGCGGGACTACCCCCGGTTGAAGCAGCACCATTCGTATTCCCATCCGGACGAATACGATCGCGGGTCTCCGGCTCCCGCTCCATCGCGGCCGGTGTTGAAGTCTTCGGTGTCAGCAGGCGTAACGGAGATGGAGATGGAGATGGAGATGGAGATGGGGGGCGTAGAGACAGACACGGAAAAGTTGAAGAGCCGGTTGGGGATGGTAGATCGGACGGAGACGAGTGGGAGTGGTGGACATGAACACAGGAGTAGTCACCGTCGGCACCAGTCCAAGAGCAGTTCCCGACACCACCGACACGAGCAAGACACGCAGGACTACCCGCCGCCGACCGACTATCCCTACGTGGTTCTCGACAACACAACATCCTACAGTAACAGCCGCAACCACCGCGCCCGATCACCATCCTCCTACCCCCCCACAACCTCAGCAGCACCCCGAACCAAATCCCGATCACACCCCCGACACGATTGGCCCGCGTCAGACTCCAACACCCACTCCGGCTCCGATGACGACGGCACCACCGACTGCGATTTCACCGACTCCGACTCTTCAGCCCCGCGTCCTCCCCCGCCCGAATACGGCACCAGCCCAGTGAAGTCCGCAGCAGCGCTCGACGACGAGGGACGCGGCCGGCGACGGAGGAAGTCGGAAAAGAGGGAGAATGAGCGATTGGAGAATGAGCGGTTAGTGGACGCGCATCGTGATGCGTGGGGGGTACCACCGCGGGTGCCGGGGCCGCCGGTATTGGCGGGTCGGTCCGGGGATGGGTTGGATGACGATGGGATTGCGGTTATTGATATGGATGAGGAGGAGGCGGAGATGAGGAAGCGGGAGATGGAGCTGGAGAGGGAGATGAGAGAGAGGGAGAGACAGGAGGATGAATATGGTCGGAAGAAGAAGACCAAGACCAAGACGCGGAGTAAGAGCGAGGGGAGCAGCAAGAGCGGGAGCGGCAGTAGCCGGAGTGAGAGAGAGGAGCGCAGCGAGAAGCGGAAGAGTGGACGGACCAAGCACCACCATGCGGGTGATGAACTCGCGGGTGAAGGTATCTACTTCCGCCCGGAACGGCCAACTCGTCCTCCCGGGCTACTCGCCACAGCAACCGCAGCGTATGACTCGCAGTCTGGCTCGGGCCGGTCGCAGTCCCGGCTGCGGAGCGACCATCGCGAGCGAGACCGCGAGCGGGAAATGTACGAGGAGTATCACTGGTCCAGCCGCGAGGGAAACGAGAAGGAGACACGGTTCGCGTTTCCTGATGAGGCGAGGGATGAGCCTGAGCCAACGCTCCCGAATCCCAGGGTGCCCTCGACGGCTGCGCGCAGGAGACGGCGGAGCGAGAGTTATGAGACGCGCCGGAACGGGGTCAGTCCGGTCGTTATGGCCAGGGCGAATTCGTGCGTTTTACTTTTCTTTCATTTTTTATTTATTTATTTTTTATTTGTTTCTTTGTCCTATTTTATCTTCGATGGGTTGCTCCAGGACCGACTAACTAAACGAACAAACAACAGAAAATTCCGCACGCCCAAACCGCAATACGCCCAAGTCCACGCCCTCATCCTGACCTGGTCCTTCCACGATCTGCGCGCCGAAACCTACACGGCCCCGCCCGCAGCCGACTATGTCTCGCTCGAGCAGGAGACCGCCCGCCTGCGCACCTGTCTGCAAAACTACGGCTACATCGTGCACGAGTACCTGATCCCCATGGAGCACTCCGTCGAGAGCCTCAAGAACGAGCTGCGGCGGTTCTGCCGCTTTGCGGCTGACGATACGCTGTTGATGGTGTATTACCATGGCCATGGAGCGATGGATAATAATGAGTTGATTTTTAGCAGGTATTTTATTTTTATTTTTTATTTCATTTTATTTCATTTTATTTTTCTTTTAGGGTACTGACCAGCCAGCCACGACCACCCCGAAAACCCCGAGTGGTCCAAGACGGCCGCCGCCGAACTCTACGCCGCCTTCCTCGACGGCAACGCCTGTGCCATCCACAGCGCCCGCGTCGAGCGCTACCATGAGCTGCGCAAGAAGTAGTACGTCCGCTAACCTTTCTCACCATTACACATCCAACACCCCCTAACACACAAACTAGCGAACGCTACCGGCCAGTCTCTACCGTCCCCTGGGACGCCATCCGCAGCCCCCTCCTCTCCGCCCCCTGCGACCTTCTCCTCGTGCTAGACTGTTGTGCCGCGGGCGGCGCCGGCCTTCGCCATCTCAACTGGCAACCACCCCCGGGCGCCGAGTGCTACACCAAGCACCTGTTTGCGGCATGCGGCTTCGAATCCAGCACCAACGACGACATGACCGCTGCCATGTGCTCGGTGCTCGACGAATGGGTTCCCCCTGCTCTTCCCCCTGCGGGTACCGCTGCCAAGTCTGCCTCCCGCTCTCGATCGCGGTCTACCTCCACCAGCCACGACAGCGAGGACAATGATAAGAAGACGAAACAAACAGGCGGCGGCACTCCCGGCCCTGTCGGCGCGGGGCAATACCTCACCACTAAGCGTCTGCACCAGCTGATGGAGGATAAACTGCAGAAGGGCCCGGCTGGGTCACAGCCCATTTTTAAACAGTTGTTGCCGCAGGATCCGGAGCAGTATATCACTTTGCCGAATTTGGCCGCCGCTGCAGCTGCTGCTGCTGCCGGAGGGAAGGATGTACGGGATGTGCGAGAGGTTAAGGGGGGGCTGGGGAAGGGGAAAGTCGGTGGGGCTGTGAGGAAGAAGGCGGTTGTTATTGAGGAGGGGTTGGGAGGGGCGGAGAGAAGGGGGAGGGGGTATGTTTTGGCTTGAGGGGGTGAGGGGTGTTGTGGGATGCTTGGGTTTATTAGTTGGTTGTTATTTGGGTTTATTTTGGGGTTGGATATGGTTGGATACGGTTACGGAGTTTCTATGTTAGTTTGACACTTGCCAACAGTTTGGCTGCTGCGAATTGGACGGGGATTTAACGGGTTTGATGATCTTTGAGACTGGATTTAATAAGTGAGCGTGAGCAAGACCTTGAATGGTCAGACAGTGGATTTCTCAACTCTTAGTGACGGCATA
Organism: Chaetomium sp. MPI-SDFR-AT-0129; assembly: GCA_020726445.1. Classification (NCBI taxonomy): domain Eukaryota; kingdom Fungi; phylum Ascomycota; class Sordariomycetes; order Sordariales; family Chaetomiaceae; genus Chaetomium; species Chaetomium sp. MPI-SDFR-AT-0129. The sequence continues at coordinate 253,020 of JAGJXA010000012.1, read as the reverse complement.
TCTGACGCGGCAGTGGGACGGTACAATGGTTGATACAAAGATCAAGCAGTGTAGGAGTGTCCGACGAAGGCAATTAGTTTGTCATAACCCTGGGAGAAAATGGTTGTTTTCTGCTCTGTTATTCCCTCATCTTCACGGGCCATTTCCATTTCCCGTGTTTGTTATCCCGTCTTCCACTCTGCTACATAAACCTGATAACCCTGAGATAATTACGAGGAACCCGAAGCAAAGACATGGGAAACCTAAACGCTTACGTCAAGGCTTGAATACTAGTGTACGGCAGTGTAGTCCAAACTCGGCTTTTGTATTGCTACGTCGGGACTTAGCTTGAGAGATAGAGACTTGAATTGCTAGCACCCGGGATCGAAATACTTCTTGCTTAGCTACATCTACCCGCAGAGTATGATATACCCAGACTGAACCGATCAAGCCTGGTTACCTACCCCGAAATGACGGAATCCTGGGCTGGGAGAGGTGGCTGGTTGAGGAGTTGGTAGATGAACGAGACGAAGATAAGAAAAGTAGAGAAAATAAACGCAAAGTAAAGGATACGATGGACATAGTTAATGTGGCAAGTGGGAGAGAGATAGACAAAGAGAGAGATAAATGGAGCGAGACCCCAACCAGGCCATGAGAAACTAGCAACCCAAAAGCACACAGTGCCACCCTCACGTGTTCTCAGCCAGGTTTAAGGCAGAACAGAAAGAACGGAAAATAATAACCAAAACCACGTAAATATTAGGGCTCACAATGGAATGCAAGGGCAGGTGAGGAAGCAAGGCGAACAAGAAAAGCAGAACCTGGCTGCAAAAGTTATTCCGGTGCGAACAAAAACGAACAACCGTCAGAGAACTTCGAAATAGTCACAGGTTTTTTCTTCCCAAGGACTCACTTAAGTACCTTACCTACTTACCCCCATTTTCCCAACGCAGTCAACTAGAGAAACACAACTAACACCTAACCGTCTCATAGGTTAGTTAGACCCATCATACCAGCCACACGGAGAGAATGTCTCCAGCCTAGCAACACCGATGAACAATACAACTCTAGACAACACGAATCGACTCACCTATAGTCCGCCGGCTAGCAAAGATAAGACCGACTAACCGAGTGACCGACCGACTACGCAGCCGTCTACGGGATACGCCTACGGACGGGTGGGGGGACAATCAGAGGGGCAGACACGGCGACTCAGCGGCACAGCTATGCACATATTAGACTGAGACCATTGCCAAACAAGCAGCCAGCTACACAGGCGGACTGACACAGAGAGACAGACATACAACCAACAGACAAGCCAGACGTACCAAACTAGCTGGGTAACTAGATGACCGGCATACACGTACACACAGGCACACAGATAGACGAACCAGAGAACGAAAGCGAATCCAAGCACAGACCGATGAGCCGATAAGGCTGATAGAGACTGGCAAGCTGATAGACAAAGCATAGAACCAACCCAAACGAAGCCTAAGCTCAAGCTTAAGCTCAAATCCAAGTTCAAGCACAAGCTCAAGCTCCAGCTCAAGCTCCAGCTCAAGCACAAGCTCAAGCTCCAGCTCAAGCTCCAGCTCAAGCCCAAGCTGAAGTTCAGGCTCAAGCTCCGGCTACCGGGAGAGATTCCTAGGACAAATACCCAGGGCAAATTCCTAAGACACATGACTACAACGAAAAAGACCAAAACCGAAACAGCACACCCCCACAGAACATACACAAGAGCAAAACACACACAAGGCATGAGGCAAGAAGGAGAACAATAACAAGGAACAATAACAATTACAAGGACAAGAACAAGAACAAGACTATGAAAGCCACCACAGATAATGAGTCCCACATGTCTTTTCACAGACTCAGAGATTGGGTTCTTGGGAGAGAGAGATATGTAGATGGATAGGATGGGTCGTAGTAGGTAGCAGTAGGTAGCGGTTCATACATACAGGGAGTAGGAAATTGGGCAATGGGGCAATGGGGCAATGGGGTATCAGGGACGATACCCCCCCACAGACACATACACACAACACTGCACTCCCACAAGCAATACAATATACCAATTCCTTTTACTGCTTTATTCCTGAATTCATTGACTCCTCGATCGCACTGCAACAAGATGCAATGTCCCGCGAAGAAGTGCTATGACCGACGAGGATACAGACGTCCTGTGACGATGTGCTGGGACGACGTGAGGTGCTGTGAAGTGCTGTGAAGTGATGTATGTACTACAAGTCTACCTCGCTATACTTGCTATCTCCGCCTCTGTCTGCCTCTGCCTGCCCCTGGTGTACGCGATGTCAAATCAAGACTTCCAATTCCCATGCCCCATGATTGATGACCCATTCCCATCCCCAAGGCCCGACCCCAGAGCATGCGAACGCAGACAATAACAGCCAGCCGACTCAAGGCAGCTAACCAGCCAAGCAAGCAAGCAACCAAGCAAGCGAACAAACCCACCCACTCCAACCCCAACGCCACCCAAGCAACCGGGAAATATGCAGGAAAGCACAAATAACCGCCCGTCCTGTATCCCATCCCGCAAACCCATGCCCTGATCCTGCGGTCCCCAGCCAAATAGAAGGAAGTATAACCCAGGCCCGAATCAAGTATAAGCCCAGTCGACCAAGACCCAACCTGATCAAGACCGACTCAAACCTGGCCCGACTCGCCCAGAGTGATCAGAACGCAACGCGACCGACCCCAGACCAAACTCAAATATGATCAAGACCGACCCCAACTCGGAAAGCAAACCCAGACCAACTAGGTCAAGAAGCAGACCAAGACCAAGCGAAGCAGACTCAAAGGAACAACCCCACCCAGTTGCCCTTATTGTTCGCCTCAGTGGGACAATCGGGCACCGCGCACAAGTTGCGGCGCGCATGGGTCAGGTCGCGGCGGAAGCGCACTGCAGAACTCTTGGAGCCCACCCTACGGTTCTCGTAGCATTCCTTGCAGTAGACCTGGGATTGTCCGTCAGTAGCTGACTCAAGTGTTTGAGGGGACAATGAGAACCAAAAGGATTGAGGGTGGGTGGTGGAGAACAGGTGATTGAGATAATGCCAATTGGCAAAGCCAAGTAAGACAAGACAAAACTTACATGTCCACAATCCTTCAGCGCCCAAAAATGGTGCACTTCCTGATCCTTCCTGGTCTTGACTTTCTTGGCCGGCCGTCGTCCATCAGCGCCCGCGTCCGGATCATACTTGAGCTCGCGCTCACAGCTCGGGCAAATGATCACCTCGTCGTTGCCACCGCCCGTGTCGCGCGTGAATCCTTCGCGGGCCGGCGGGGGCGGCTCGTAGTTGGGTTTGCGACCGAGCTGGGCCGCGGCCACGGCGGCCGCTTCGGCAGCAGCAGCAGCGACAGCGGCAGCGGCGCCGCCGGCTCCGCCGAAGCGGTAGTCGAGGTGCGGGAGGTTGCCGGCGATCGGGTTGTCCATGTTGTTGTTGCCGTTGTTGTTCTGGTGCGCGCCCAGGTACTGGACTTCGACGTCCGGAATGGCGCGGCCGAAACCGAGGCGCTGGAAAATGTCGATGTTGCGAATGAGCCCGGCGAACCTGGCGCCAAAGTTCTCTGCAGCGGCGGCGTCGATATCGCGGTCACGACCAGCTGCAGCGGCGGCGGCGGCTGCCTGTTGGCGATTGCGGAACGAATGCTGGTTGTGGTTGTTGTTCTGGTGGCCGTGGAGCTGGTGATGGCGGGGGTGATGGCGATGGTGGGGAGGAATTTCCGGGTGGTTGCGACGAGGAAGTTGCTGTGGCAGTGGGGCCGGGGCAGCAGGCGAGTCGTCCAGAGTAAGGTCAATAACATTTGTTTGGTCACCGAGGAGGCTGCCGTCGCTGCGCGAAAAAGAAGGTGTGCGCCGGTTCAAAGCCATTTGGCGACGCGGGTTCCTTCCTGCCACTGGCGGCTGTGATGGGTTGGCCCCACGCGTGCGCGGAGGGGGCATTGCCCGAGGCACCTCTGGCGAATCTGGCTCTTCGGTCAAATCAATGAACACGGGGGGTTCGCGCTGGTTGTTGCGCTGCTGGCGGCTCGGGCCTGGCGCTCGCGACATTTCCACCTCCACCAGCTCGTCCAAGACCACCTGGTCATGCTGGCGCTGGCGCCCGGCGCGGTGATTCTGGCCTTCCCTCGGCATGTTATCGACCGACGCGTTTCGCTGGGCAAAGTCGCGGTGGTGCGAGTGCAGTTCTGACATGATGCCGAGAGCGCGCTCGTGGTTCCGCCTGACGTTGGAAAGCAACTCCTCAAGTGGCCGGACTGCGTTGCGGCGGCGCTCGCGGGCAACAAAGAGAGGTTCGTCGTCGTCTATTTCGTCGAGCGCATCAAATCCATAGGGGCTGTGCATTTCATTGTCCTCGCTCTCGACCTCGACCTCGTCCTCGTCTTCGATCTCGTCGCTTTCCCGGTCCTCGTCAGAACCCGCACCGGTATCATAACCGTCGTCGTCAATCGATTGAATGCTGTCGTCCATATCACTGTTGATCTCAATTTCTGACAGTCCGTCCCCTTCGCCTTCCTCGTTTGTTTGGCTGCTCCCCACGTGACTACCGCCCTCTTGCCCACTTTCATAATTATCCACCTGCACGTGCCGCACCTCCGCAACAACTTCAACGTCCGAGCCATCCGCGAATGCCCCCTCATCGATCGGAGCGGGGGTGCCAGGCCAGCTCGAAAAAGGATCGCTGTCGTCGTGCTCATCGTCGGTGTGCTCGCTTTCGGACATGTTCTCGTCTTCCTCGGAGAGATCCTCCTCCTCATCCTCGTGATCGTCCATGGAAATGTCATCGTCTTCGCCGTCGGCATGCCCGTCCGACCCGTCCTCGTCAAACGCGTCCTCGTGGTGCGGCTCGTACGGGAGGTAAAAGTCAATATTTCCCTGCATCCACTCCTCAACAACAGCCTCCCTCACATAATCCTCCAAATCTGCGAATCTCACCATGTCGTCCATGTTTTCTGCCCTTCCGGTGGGTTCTCCCCTTCCAGTGTTTTCTCTGTTGATTTCTTATCTCGTCGCGCACGTCCACACAAACTGGCCTGCCGCGCCTGCCCTGTTGTTGTGGAAAAGATTGGTCGGTTCCTCAACGATCCGTAGCGCAGAAATGCATTCCGCGCTGGCGAGAGAGAGAAAATTGTCGGTTGTAAAATCGTAGAGAAAAGTTGATTAATAAGGAGGCAACTTTTTTGTTGTTTCTCTCGCCGCGCTCGTTCGGCGATAACCACCGCGGCGATTTCGGATCAGTTCGGAAGTTGGGACATCCCCGTTTAGGGATCGGAGGGAAAAAAGGTTGCAGTAGTGTACTATGTACAGACAACCGCAGCTTGGTGTTTTAGGCAGGATCGGTGCCTTGCCTTGTGTGGTGGACTCGGATGGTGTGGGAAACGGCGCGCGCGGGGCAACAAACAAAACAAGGGCCGAGTCGAGGAGATTACGATGACGATCGAGGTCCCTCGGCGGGTCTGCACCAAAGGAGTGTTGTTTTCGAGTTGTTCGAGGGAAGAGGCAAGGTATTCGGGATTGGTTGTGAGTTGAAAAGAAATGTGAGAGAAGGTGGGAGGGAGGAAAGGGTGCCTGTTCCGTTTGCACCTCAAACCCTTGCACCTTGCGGGTTTGGGTGGAAGTTGGCTCACGGAACATGAAGTTCCAGATTCGGGTGTTTGCCGATGGGGCGGGCGTCGTCAATGTGAACAATTCGCCCACACAATTCACGCTGCACAAGCCCCACTGTCCCCACGGACGTGAGGAGAGCCCGTGGCATGGGGGCCAATTGGATGGAGCAGCAGGTCCCACTTTAAAGAGCCGCTCAGCAGCTGCCAGCCTGTCAGGGGCCCAGAACAAACGCGCCAAAGAGGGCGAATCGCCACCTGTGCACAGCTGCCGCTGCCTAACAGGAGCAACAAGCGTGATCTCGAAATGATGGGTCAACCTTGCCAGCCAGGAGTTGCATCTTCGGGTTTCTGCCTACACTACCTCACTACGAAAACCTTTCATGATCCCGTATCGGGGACTCAAGCCCGCAATGCATTCCACATCACAATTAGCGTGACGGTGACAAGTTGTATCCCAAATGCAGGTAGTGATCACATTTTCAGGCGCCCACGAGACAGACAGACGTAAGGGGAAAAGGGAAAACCGGCATCTATGAATACATCACCAACCACCAACCAACAAACAAAAATCCCCAACGTATTACTCCTTCGCCCCCAACACCGACACCACACCCTCCTTGCTAACCGTAACCAACGACCTCGCCTGCTCCCCCCACCGCAGCGCCGCAGCCGGCGAGCTCGTACGCAACGGCTCGGACCACTTCTTAGCGCTCTTCTGGTACATTTGCACCGTGACACCCGTCGACCCAGCGGTGGCGAGGTACTGGCCCGAGTAGTCCCAGTCGAGGGCCTGGGCGTCGCCCGTCTGCAGCTCCTTGACCTGGGCGGCGGGGCCGGACTTGCGCAGGTCGAAGATGGTGGTTGTCGATTGGCCCTTGCCGGAGGCCGCGAACCAGAAACCGTTCTCGGAGAAGACGAGGGATTGCACGGGCGTGCCGAGGTGGAAGGACTCGGCTTGGACGCCGGATTCGGTTTGGAAGATCTTGATGTCGCCGGCTTGGGTGCCGGCGCCGAAGAGGTTGCCGTCGGGGTGGAATGCGCAGGCCGTGAGGGCTGGACAGACACATTAGTAATGAGTAGACAAACGGTGAACAAAGTAGAGGGTAAAACGTACCAGCATCGGTGTACCCCCGCGAGACGTGCTGCAGAGTCTCCAGATCGTAAAACACAAAGCTCTTATCCACACCCACCGAGGCCAAAATCCTAGCCCCCGGATGTACCGCCAGCCCGGTCACCGCGCCAGCATGTACGTTGAACGAGGCAGCCTCGGCCCCATTCTCCAGCACCTTGACGGACCCCTTGGACGTAGCCAACACGACCTTGCTGCCGGTCCAGACAGTGGCCGTCACGGGCTCGCCGACATCCAGCGACCGCTCCACCGTCTTGGCGTACACCGAGTAGATGTCGAGCTTGCCGTCCAGGCCGCCGATGGCCGCGTACCCGGACTCGGTGTCGAGGGACGACGCGTGTGACACGCTGAGGTCGGCGTAGGAGACCTGCTCCAGGGCGGCCACGTCGTCGGTGCTGGCCCAGCCTTGGGGGGTTGGGCGCTTCTTGCGGCCTTTCATCAATCTGTGTCTGTCAGTCCCAACTCTACAATACCAACCCAGAGAAAAAACATACTCTTGCTGTGTCTGCTGCACGTGCTCCACCAACGCCTCCGGCAGCCCCTGACTATCAACCGCCATGGCATCCCCATTCGCCCCGGCCGCTGCACCCCCCGACGGCGCAATCGTAACCTTAGACAACGCATCACGCGCCTCATCCCTCTCCTTGGTCAACCGCGCGATAACACGCACCGCCGCATCATGCTGGTACAGCGCGGTAGCCAGCTCCTCGCGGGTGCGGGCCAGCTGCTCGCGGGTATTGTAGGTCTCGAGCACGAGGGCGTCCCACTCATCCTGGAAGGCTTTGAGCAAAGACGGGAGCGAGGTGAAGTTGGGGGGGCGCGGGCGGACGACGCGGCTGGTTTTGAGAGGGAGGAGGTCGGCTTCGGGGTCGAGCTCGTCGGTGGTGTTGGGCTCCGTGCCGTTTTCTTCGATGTATTTGAGGATGAGGCGCTTTTCGAAGACGGTGCCTTTACATCACATTGTTAGAATTCTTGGGATCTTGTCGTTTCTTATTTTCTTTTCCTGTCTGGGCATGCGACGCACCTGTCTTCCTCGACACCACTGGCTCCTCGGGAACCTCGCCTGAAACTGCCAATTGTTAGCCTGAAATCATTCGTCGAGTAAAAGGGAATACATACGTCCGCACAGCATCCTGAAGTCTCTGCGCAAGTCGTCGGATGCGGTATTGATCGGTGATGATGCGACTGAATTTCGAGGCTGTGAGCTCCCAACTTTTTGGCGGCTGGCAACGCGACGAGCATCAGCACGAGCCTTGCAGATAAAAGTGGGCCGTTCCAGGCCCCACCTACCGGCTCCACTCACCATAACTCAACTTGATGGCTCCTTCCTGATGACTGTTTCCTGTTTCTCACTTGTGTGAACATCGTAGAATTTGGATCCCAAAGAGAGAATTGTAGAAAAGGTTTTCTGCACTTCTATTGCGTTTAACATTGTATTGAGCTCACCCAATTGACGCTTCCGCAAAACTATTATTCAATCAACGTTTGGAATTTGAGTTCCACAGTTCCATACAAGTTATTATCTGAGCTCGGCTGTTGAATGCACTCGCTCTTTTTACCATATTTTTTAAGACTCGCTTTCATCAACCGTTTCGTCTTGATGATCCCAGACTTTTAACAAATTCCACTACCATCTCAGAGCACACTAACCAACAGTTCCATCCCACGGCCCCCAGCACATCTACACCGAGATATTCCCATTCATAACCACCACCGCCGACCCCCCCAGATACAACTCCTTGACCACCACCTCTTCCGACCCCCCATCCCTCTCCGCCACGACATCAACCACAATATCACTCTTCCGCCCCATCTCCACGCCCTGCGTAATCTCAAACCCGCACCCCTTCTCCCTCCCTTCACTGATCGTCAACCAACTCGCCAGCGTACTCGCCGCACTCCCCGTAGCAGGGTCCTCAAACCCCAACTCTACCATCCTCGTCCGCAGCGCTACCCTCCCATCGCCCCCCTTCCCTTCTCCCGCAGCAGAACCATCACCAGAACCAGGTCCAGAGGTAGGAACATAATAATACCTCGACACAAACCCCACCCCCCACTCCCCCTCATCCAACAGCAACCCCTTGGCCGCCACAAGCGGTGCAAAATCAATCCTGTTCCCTGTCTCAACCCGCGCGAGATCGGCTAAGCCCGGCAGCCGGACCAACACGAAAGTCATCCCCCGCACGACGCTGACGATGGGGGCGGCGAGTTCCGCGGCGCGGATGGTAGCGTCCTTTGAAAGGCCGCTTTCGATGGTCGCTTTGACTTTCTCTGCACCTGCTATGGTGAATGGTGGGGAAGTGAGGAGGTTGCCGAGGGTTTGGCGGTGGATGTGCACCGCGCTGGGGATGGCGGCGCGGACGGCGCCGGTGACGTTGTCCAGCTGGATATGGATCGGTCCGGCTTTGGTGAGGAGGGTCGTGACGTGTCGCCAGCCGAGGGTTTTGAGAACCAGGTAGGCTGTGCCAATGGTCGGGTGGCCGGCGAAGGGGAGTTCTTCCTCGATGGTGAAAATATCAATCTCCCGGGTATCTTTACTGGTATCCCGCTTCTCCGAGGGGGTGTTGTCGTCATCGCCGGGCAAGGTGTGCAGGAAGACGGTCTCGGAAAGGTTGAACTCACGGGCGATGCGCTGTTTGGCGGACTGGGTGAGGTGCGGGCGGGCGGAGGGGGGGATGAAGACGACGGCGAGGGGGTTGCCGAGGAAGGGGGTGGTGGTGAAGACGTCGAGGGTGGTGAAGCGGAGGGTGAGTGAGGCCATGTTTTATGATGAAGGTCCGGTGACCGATCTAGTGTTGATCTATGGGTTGAGAGATTATAATAGATGGTAGAGGTAAGTTTAAGGAATGAGAGGTCGAGATCTACGGCATTTATGCTTGATGCTTGACTTGATCAGTCATCATACAAGTCATGGTCGAGTCACCCCGCTTGAAGTGGGGTAGCCGAGCTTGTCTGTTAAGAAAAGGGCGTCTGAGTCAATCCTCACTCTCGAGACGTTTTCCAATTATACTCGGTGAGTTTTCTAAGTTTATTGTTGCATTGTATTGTTGTTTCCCGTCTATCTGACTCACTAACCCTTAGCCTTTTCACCCCCAACCCTGTTTAACTTTATCCGGCTATAACCTCCTACAATATATCACCACTCCTCCAACTACCCTTCACTATACCATCTCATTCACTCACATCACACGCCGCAACACACTCCACCCCCACCAACCGCTGCTGCACCAAAACCGGCACCAACTCCCCCTTCAACCCCCAACTACACACCCCACTCCCCCCACACGTCCCCGCCATCTCCTCGCCCACACTCAACACCACCTCCCCCTCAAACCTGACACTCACCGCGCCCCCCGTCTCCAACGAAACCGCCTCCTCCAACCCAATCCTCAACCCAACATCCGTCGTAACCCCCCTCGTCGGATCCCGCCCCTCAACCACCGTAAACGTCCATTTCCCACGCACCCCAGGCAGCATCGCATCACATGCATTTTCGACTCCTGTATCCCGCGGGTCATCGCCGAAACTCATCCACCAGACGGAACAGTTGACCGCGCTCGGCGGGAAGCCGGCGTCGCCGAAGTGGGTGGTGCCGAGGGTGATGGTGTTGGGGTCGGCGATGGTAAAGAAGAGGTGTGAGTAGGGGTGCACGGCGGGCATGCCGGGGGGCGAGGAGGTCGAGAGGGCGGTGAGGTGCCAGGGGAGGAGGGCGGCTGTGTTTATTGTTGGGAGGGTTGATGCTGTTGTGAGTGGGAGGAGGGCCCAGAGGAGGGGGGTTAGGGCGAGCATGGTTGTTGCTTTGCTGTTGGTGGTGCTATGTCGCTGTCTTATTCAGGGATAATGGATGGATAACCTCACTGACGATAAGTTTAGGAATGTACGCAAGGCGGCCGGTCCTAGAGTTCATATAAATACACTCAACAACAATACAGGCAACGAAAAAGCAACCCATCACCGGCTAAACAAGATCAAATACCACCTCGTATCTGCCACGCAACGTTCCGCCCACTACTTTCACAGTAGCAACACCAGCATCACGACTCAGCTGTTGGTTGATAGTCCACAATCACTGGACAATTCACTCGGCACCTGCATGTGCCTGGCCGTCCACGTTGCGTCCCGCCCACGAACCGGGAAAGTCTTCCCGATTTGTTTCGATCGGTTTGTCGACTGCATTAGCGGCGGCACTCTGTTCAGCTGGATCTGTAGTCAGGCCTAGGTTGCTTTGGATGTACTGTGTCGTGAAAAGGTTAAAAGCGGATTTAACGGGGGATTTTGTCAGAGTTTGCTATTTCCAGAATTAACGTTATTTCTAGCCCGAATGTCGAGGTGATGGTCGGGTAAAAAAGTAGTTTGCTTACCCTAACCCTGATTTATCAACCGTTTGTACTTGTTGGGAAACGCAACAGTACGGAGCAAAGAAAGCGCAGAGTTAATCCTCAACACTTTTTCACCACTCACTCATAATTACCTCCTCTTCAAAAACTCTAAATCCCACAAATGGATTCTAACTTCGCTAACAAACTGCCATCGCCTGATTACTAACTTCAAACCTGCAATGCCCTTCCCAGCCTCAAACCAGCAACTGAAAATAAAGTTTGAGCCAACGGCCCAACGCGCCCAGATTCCGCAGCGAAAAATACATCCCAAACAGGAAGCTCGCTCCGCAGCTCGACTCGCCAAGCACCGTCAGCCAGCATCCGCCAGCATCCGCCAGCAGCGAAAGAACCGGCAGTTCAGCCCTTCGGGGCTCAGCCTTAGTGGGGGGGCTCTCCGGGCGCTGTGCCGCAGGGGTTATCTGAACTGAACTGAATTGAACTGCAGGTCAGCTTTGTTCTTCGGTGTTTGATCATTACTATGTAGGTGTTCGTTTGGAAAAGGAACAATGGCGCGTGTGAGCAAAGACCGCAATGAACTCAACTTCCATCTGTCTCTGGCTCTACAATCCATTTTCTTGTATTCTTCCAATCCTCCTCTCCATCATCGAATGTTCTCCCATCCCGTCCATCCAATCCATCCTCTGCCCAGCGGAAGGATTCGCTCTCCCGCGTCTGCGCCCCTGCCAGCGGGGCCCCTGATTCGCTTGATTAGCGTCTTATTGGCGTCTTATTGGCGTTTTTTTGGGCATGGACGGGCCGCTGCAGGGGTCAGTTGGGGGCCGTTCCGCGGATACTCGGCCTGGTCCATTTCGAATCTCGGGGGATGGTCTGGATTTGAAAGCGAGATGGACGGGCGGATTCCGGAGTTTGCTGGGGCCGGGTTCCGGTTGTCTGTCTTCCTTTTGGGCTGACTGACTGACTGACTGGGGTTTGGATTGTCAACTCAACTTGAAGTCGACTGTTTGCCTGTTTGCCTGTTTCTTGACAACGGTGGACTGGGTCATCGCATGATGAGCGTGTAAACTGTGCGACAAGTTTTGCTCTTCCCCGGTTCCCGCCTTCGGTCAGCGCGTCGCTCACTCTACCGGGTACTCACAAATACACAACCACCATGGCCCAACCCGACAGGTACGGCCACGGCCTCGAAGTCGCCCCCGAAGCCCACCCTGAAGTGGCCGCCCACGAACACGTGCGCTCAACCCAGCACCTCCCCGAGGTCCTTCCCGGCGAGTATTACAGCAACAACGGCCTCAACCAAGCCGTGTCTCCCTCAACGTACCCACATCCGGCTTCAGCATACCCAGCGGGGTTGGAATCTGTCGTGGATGAACATCATAATGACAAGTACGGACACGGGAACGGGGGGTACTTATTGCCGCCGGGGTACGCGGGGTACGCGGGGGACGAGCCGGCGGAGGTGGGGGATGAGAATCGTGCTGGAAGCGGAAAGGGGAGGAGGAGGAAGTGGTTGATCATCGGCGGGGTGGTTGCAGTGTTGGTGATTGTTGGCGCGGTACTGGGTGGTGTGTTGGGGAGTCGAGCAGTTATCAACTCGGCGTCAACATCTGCCGAGTCCACGTCCACATCCACTTCCTCGTCCGACTCCTCCAGCAACAACCCCTCAGAAACCAACACAGCCCACCCCTCGGCCACGCCATCAGCAACCCCCAAGATGATCCGGTCCGGCTCAGCGCTGTCGGTAACAGCGCGACGACGGCCCGACGGCAACACGGAGACGTACCTGTTCTTCCAGGACCCGCAGGACGGCCTGCGGTATGTGCGGTGCAACTCTGGTGGAAGGGTGACCGGGAACGAGATGGCGTGCTGGGAGGCGCCGGAGACGCTGAAATCGTATGCTAAGGCGGGGACGCGCATCGCTGCGTCGATGATTGTGTGGGGGGAGGAGTTTGACGTGAGTTTTCTTCCCTTTTTTTTTCTCTTTTTTCTTGATTTTTATTTGTTTGAAGCTAAAAGAAAGAAAAGCCCCAAATCGAAATCTTCTACGCCGGCTACCAAACCCGCCTCCTAGCCGTCTCCTTCCGCCCCTACGGCACCACAACCGACGACTCCCTCAACGAGCTCCAACTCTACACCTCCCTTGACTCCCCACTCACCGCCTACTGGCCCTGGACCCTCTACACCAACGCAACCGACAACCGCGTCTACCACCTCCGCGACCAGCTCGTCGGCTCCCGCACCTTCAAGCCTGCTCCCGTGTGGGACCACAACCAGCTCGACGCCACGCCGCGGCATGAAAACTCTAGTCTTGCTATCGTGCCAACGTCTACCAACTTCTCCATGACGGCTGTCAAGGCAGGGTATGCGTATTTCTACCAGACCACCTCCAACAAATTGGCGGTGGAAATCACAGACCTCACCTCGCCGCAGCGCCCGGCACGGTTCGTCACGCCGTGGCCGATCCACCTGCCAGATATATCGCTCCCGGCGGAGGGAGCGCAGATTTCTGCCTTCTCTGTCGGCCGCGCGGGCGATCCCAGCCAGCGCGTCAACACATATGTGGTATACCGCACCGCGGACGGACACACAGAGGTGTTATTCTCCGACCCAACTCCCTCATCTTCATCCTCTTCCTCTTCTACTACAGATAATACGAACGCGGAAGACGGCAGCCCAGCAGTATGGCGAACCACACGGCCAGCGGCGCTGCAGAAGATGGATAAGGGCAGTGACTTGGCGTGTTTGACGATGGCGACGTGGGTGTCGAGTGATGATGGGGTCGCGTCCTTGTTGGAGCCGGCGACGGGGGAGAATCGGTGTTTTTTCCAGGCTGGGGGGGTGGTGAGGGAGGTGAAGCTCGATGCGGGACGGGGCGAGTGGGTGGCTGTGGGGGAGGTGCCGATTCCGTGATTTTGTCGGGGGGGGGTGTATGGATTTATGTTTGTGTATGCATTTTGGTGGTTTTGTGTCTGTATATTGTCTATTGTACATTGGGCGGGTGACAAATGGCGTTTAGCGTATGTCTTTGAGAGCATGGGAGGTCGACAAGTACCGAAGTAGATGGAACAGTAATGCTATGACGAGTAATACCTTTGTTTGACCATCACAATCCACGTCCAACAAAAGACCGACAGTAACAATGCCATTGACAGGTCAGAGCAACTTATATAATTAATTACCCAACACCAGCCGAACTACCCAACCTCCCCGATCAACACTCACCTACTCACCCACCGGGTCTCCCACACACAAGATAATTAGACGCAAGATACAACCAGTAAATGCTCCTCCTCTCAGCAGCAAACCTCACCTTCCTCCTCATATCCGCCGTCTCCCCCTACGCCGCCGACTGTCTCGTCACCGCCACTGCGCAAACCCTCCACCTCTTACTCGTCCAGGCTCAGCAGTCCCCCCTCATCATGCACTGGACCCTGGGCCTCGGTCTGGCGCTGGCTATTGCCCGGGCGTCGGCTGACTTGGACGAGGTCCCGTCTGGAGTTGGGGATGCAAGAGGTACCTTGTATACCGTACTGGGGGTGACGACCGCATCTTCGAATGATGAGATCCGCCAGGCGTATGAGGCTGCTGTAGCGGGGGTGATGGCAGAGAAGAACCAGTCTTTTTTCTCCCGGCTGCTGTGGAATCCGTTTTCGAACCCTAACCCTCGGGCTTTTGTTGATACCCCTGAGAGCAGCACAACCACCACCAGCACAACTACAACCCACGGCAAGCGCGAGACAGACACTGATACAGACCCTCGCACCAAAATGTACAAAATAGCCTACGAAACTCTCACACACCCCTACACCCGCTGTGTCTACCACCGTGAGACCAACCTGCCAGAGTGGACGGGCCGGGTGCCGCAGTCGTGTTGGAAGCAGAGGGTTGTCGGGTGGGTGGTGGGGGGTGTTGTGTTTAGACCTGACCTTAACTTTGACGTTAACCTTGATCTAAGGTCTTGGATTGGGGGGTCAGAGGGGTCTTGGATGAGATGGCCAGAGTGGGAGAGGTCGTGGTTTGGGGGGTGGTGGTCGTCTGTGTGGGAGAAAGTGGGGGGTTTGGACTCGCCGCTGGGTTGGTTTGATCGCGTTTGGGTTCCTGGGACGAGCGATATCGGCGACTGGTGGCGCACCGCGGCCGGGGGGGTGTTTGATGCGCGGGGGATGTAGGACTTCTCTGGCTCGTTGGATGCTTCTAACGCTGGCTTTGATGCCGAGCCGGATTCCCATACCACACCGAATCCCACATCGAACTCTGAGTCTACCTCTAACCCCGACCCTGACCTTGATCTTGGCTCCAACCCCAACCCGAACTCCGATACCAAAGCCAACGCCAACGCCGATGATGATGATACCGATACCCAGAACCACTGGCTCCTCGACCTTCTCCAACTGCTGTTGGAAGTCCTTCTCGCCGTCTGTCTGGCAGAGTACATATCCACACACATCGAGTCGGTACTAGACGCTATGCGAGACAGAGGGCAGGTGTATCTTGACTTTTTGCGAGTTGTGTATCAAGACTGGGAGGGCTTTGGGGGGGGTTGTCGTGGCTGTTAGGGCGGTTGAGGCGGAGGTGTATCCTGTTGTTGTGGTGGCGGGGGAGAAGGTGAGATGTTGGGGGATGAAGGTAGGTGCTTGGTTAGTGGATTATGGATGGGGGGGTGGAGGACGAGTAGGTAATTAGTAGGTACAAGATGGATTGGATAACAAAGGGGGGTTAGATAGCAATGCGGTGGTTAATTGAAAGATATGAAGTGGATGTGATCATCTCGTTTTTTCGTTGGAATGATTTTCCGCACCTTCCCTCCGTCCCCGAGGATATAAGCTCCCCTCTCACTCCCCCAGTCACCAGCTCCTCCCAATGTGCCAAACAGCGTGTTTGGCCCAGCGGTATTGGGAGGAGCATCGCCGGTGCCGTCGTAAATGGAAGTGGCCCTGGGTTCGATTCCCGGGGCCAGCGAAGAAAAACCTTTCACCGGAAAGATTTTCGTAGCCACCAACCGCTATCCCTCCGGATGGGGATAGGGCTTGGGAGTGAGCTTTTTGGTTTTTTTCTTTCTTTATCATTGACTTGACTATAATTTTGCGAAAACGTGTTAATAATAACCCTGGTAATCACCCACGTAAATAATACCCCTGACTGCTACACACAGTACGTGTACCACAGTACCGCTACACATAAATATAACACAACTCCCCCCCCAAGCCCCCCATCTGCTCATTCAAGTCCATCAACCTCACCGCCGGCGCCGTCCACCCGAGATCCACCACCGCATCCTGCACATCCTCCCGCTTCGCCACCATACTCATTCCGCCATGTCCGGGCATTGGCATCGAGGTACTCGTCCCCGGCACCTTATCGACCCGGTTCTCGGGGTCCTGCATCTGCCAGATCCACCACACCCTGTCGAGCATGCCGTGGTGGAAGTAAAAGGCGGGGTCGCCGGGGGAGGCGAAGAAGTCCTGTCAGTCAGTCAGTTAATCTGTTACCAAAAAAGAAAAAAAAAAAGGAAGCGAAGGAGAAGGGTTGGGGGAATAGAGGCCAAGTACGTACACCCCCCGGATCCCCCCCAATCATATAATGCCCCGCATTATGGATCCCCCAAGGATGCGTATCCCCCTTCAGCTGCGGCTGGCCCAGATACCGGTTATAAAACGCGTCAATGTCCGGGTTGTCGACAATCGTGCTGTACGTGTAGTTGGCGCGGGCGCCGGCCGCCGAGAACTGGTTGACATCTCGCCGCAAGCACCGCGGGTTGGAGCCGAGGCCGTCGGATTGGGGGTTGGCGGGGATGTCGGAGACGATGGTGGATTTTGGGCCGAGGGAGACGATCATGCTTTTTTCGTGTGTCAGTATCATCATCTTCTATGAGGGAACATATTGGAGGGGAATAAGGAGGAGGGGAAAGGGGGAACGATGAGAAAAGGGGGAAAGAACGTACTCCTTAAAAGGCCCATCAGTCACACACCCCCCGCCACCGGCAGACGGAATCATGTTATACGGCTTCGGAAACCCCTGCGGCACGCCCGCATACTCGCTCGGCGCCCCGTTGCCGCCCATGCTGGTCTCGCTGCCGTCAAACATGGGCGAGTTGACCGGATCGTCGGCGTACCGGTCGTAGTTCATGTACTGCCAGCCTAATTAGCCCCTCTCCCTTTCTCCCTTCCCTTTTCTCCTTGTCTCCCCACAACAGAGTGTGAGATAATAAAAGGAGGGACTTACAGGCTGATACCCCTCATACCCACACTCCTCCCTAAGCGCCTTTTCATACGCCCAAATAAAATACCGGTGCGCCGCAAACAAATTCGTCGGACTGTGCAGCATGCCTGCCATGGTCATGTGGGTGGCCACAAAGTCGTCGAACCGGTTCTGCGCGCCAGGCACGGTATCGCGCGGGGATTTGGGAGGGAGGGATTGGAGACAGAGGACGGCGGAGATGTAGGACTTGCGTTCGGCTGGGGTTAGGTCGCTCCTGTTTGTTTGTTGGGTACTTTTAGTTTTTGAAGGCACAGGCGATATTGCGATATCAGAATATGGATGAGAGATAGAAGCGGGCCTACCATTCCCGGCGGATCGCGGCGTTCTCGAGGGTGCAAGTGGCCGTGGAGTTAGCAGCGGCGCGCTTGGAGATCCACGCCTCGACGTTGGGCATGATGCTTTCCTCCAGCTGGTCCACGACGTCCAGGGGGTAGTCGGGGTTGCGGGGGCTGTCGTGGACATATGGTTGTGTTAGCCGGTACGCAGCCCGATGAATGGACCGGGAAAGGGTTGGGAGCGCTTACACGTTGGGCGTCCATTGTTTCTGAGCTGGGCTGGCCCAGGCCCCGGCGAGCAGGGACAGGACTACGGTTTGGCCTCGCATGGTGGACTTGGTGAAGCTTGGATAGTTTACCGGGTTAGAAGAAAGAGGGAGGAACACGTTCTGAGGTGGTCCAGCGGGTTTTGTATATGAGTTCCCCGTCTCAGTCCCACTCTCAACCACACATATCGGGAATACTATCCCTCATCTGCCGTGGGATATGATCGGTGCCTCTTCGGGATGAGACTAACAAGAAGACCAATAACATCTCCGGCCTTGACCTAAGCACTATGTCAAGATCCCCAAAACATCCAGGTGAAATATCCCTCCTATCGCAAATAAACTTTTACCTCCCCGAACCAATGATCACCACCCCTCAAAACCCTCTCCCTGTGTCGATCCTCTTGGTACAATATAAGGCTACCGGGAGATAGCAGTGACAGTTACCTCCGTCGAAGCAGTTGAGAGATCAGGACCAATGAGATCTGACACGGCCGCCATTTGAGCCGGGAGCCGCCGGCAGACATGGTTGCACACGGCGGTGCTGCGTCGGCATTTGTGCCGATGTAGCTCGGGAGATCTTAAGTTGCTAAAAGATGTTCGCTTGCTTTATCGAGTATTTCTTTGTCCAATGACCGTCGGGGGAGAGCACGTTGAGTGGTTGGCTATGTTCGCAGTTTGTATCCTGACTGCCTTTTTCAAAGTAATTTTGCCATTTTCTTCTTTTCTCCCTGACTGTAACCCTCCCAAGACGACAAAAACTCCAAAAGAGCTACACCACCAGCAAAACGTAATCTCAGATTCGACGTGGGCCTGATTCGAACAGACGCTCCCGAAGGAACAAGATTTCTAGTCTTGCGCGTTAGACCACTCCGCCACCACGCCCTAATGTCCTGTGCAATACTACTGTAGCACTGCTGTTGAACATGGTTCAATTGCTGTCTCAACAAGAACTAACATCCAGGGTCCTGAAAACTGTACGGGTTATCGTGCATCTTGTCGCCACGTCTTGTCGTCGCGAGCTAGATGGGACTGGTGCTGATGCAGGGGTTGTCGTTGCAAGGCGCTGGAATCTGGGGGAACTGCATCTCGACCTCGATATTCCTAGCCATTGTGTGCGACTTGCATGAAATTCATCCCTAGCATGTCGACAGTAAACTCGCCATCTTGAAATGCGTCGCTGTTGAAGTGTGCCGTCTTGGGTCAACCCTCACGACCTCCTATTCACGAGCATGAGATCAGCGCAGAAACATCCAAGTTGGCAAAGGAGAAGGTCAACGGCTCAACTCGATCGCCGCGCTGATGTCCTTAAATCGGCAGGCGCTCGCAAGGACCCAGCATGTTTTGGCTTCATTGGAAGGGAACTTGGCGAACCAAGGCAGCATGCTTGCTGGCAACTGCAACCAGCCGGCAGTGTACCCCAACGGCTGCTGGGCTCCCACAACCACCCCGGCCCAGCAAACGGTCTGGGCCAGGGGCGCCAAGGACAAGTACCGCAGTACGTACCAATTTAAAGTGGCAGAATTGCTGGGCCCAATCTTGCGGTTGCGTTGCAGCGAGACAACGATATTCTGGCTGGAACCGGCAAATTTGTGTGTCGTTTCGAGAATCTTGAACCCATCTTCCGTTCACCTACGCGGTAACGAACGAACGATCCAGCCGCCCGATCGAATCCTTCGTTGCACAAGATTGAAATACGCTGTACTGTGCATCTGTATATCCCGTACGCGGTAACATTAATCGACGGCTGCTGGGCTTGGCCCACTTCGACCCTTGCCCCCATTTCTGTGCCCAGCGTCCAGCTCCATTAAACCAACTTGCTTCATCCATCAACGACGCGCAACGGAAGGTTCCAGCGACAGGAAGAGCCTCTCGCTGCCCACAACTTGCTCCCAAGGGAAACACCCTTTTCCTAGCCGTTCGCTCCTTACGACAGACACATCGAGGGTCAATTGTTTTCCACAAACGTGAGCTTTCTTGGTACGGATTTTTTTAATTGACGAGCGAAACGAAGCGAAGCGACCTGTCATTTTGCCCCGGGGGCAAGCGACACCCATCATCATCAACCCGATACCCCAGGACAAACCGCATGGTTTCCTCCCGCAGCAAGACGACCGACACCGGCTGTCGCGAGACCACATAAGCTCCGTCACCGCCTGGCGCTCTGCCGGAGCCCCCTCAAAACCACAAAAAGGGTTCACCACCACCACACAAAATCATGGATCTCCTCCGCCGAGCTGGGAGGTTTGTTCCCGCGCGGAATACCCCCCTCCCGTTCGCCGGCGACAAGGACAAGTTGCGGCCACGGAGGACCCTAGCCTCGCGCTTCGCCTATCTGCGACGCCCGATGCGGATACGGGGTAACTCGGCCATCTCGGTGCCCTTGGGCGTGGTGCTCCTGTTCCCCGTCATCGTCATCATTTTAATTCTGGTGCTGTTTGTTCGCCACCCGAGCTCGACGGGGAGGATACTCATGCCCGCTGGTGCACCGCCGGCAATACGGTGAGTCCCTGTATATTACATCGGGATCTGTGCACAATCATGCCGCAGGTATGGAGGCACCCTTAAGATACCTTGCCCACTAACGCGGTGGTCCCTGCAGAAAAATCAGCGAGAAGCACGACAAGGTCTTTGTCACCGGCTGCCTCGAGCCCGACACCTCGCAGCCCCGCGCCAACGCCGCCTTTGTCGTGCTGGCCCGCAACAAGGAACTCGACGGCGTGATCCAGTCCATGAAGTCGATCGAGCGCCACTTCAACCGCTGGTACAACTACCCCTATGTCTTCCTCAACGATGGCGACTTCAACCAGACCTTCATGGACACCGTCAAGAACTACACCTCGGCCACCGTCGAGTTTGGCAAGGTCGGCCCGGAGATGTGGGGGTACCCGGACTGGATCGACCCTAAGGTTGCCAAGGAGGGAGTCAACAAGCAGGGTGATAATGCCATCATGTACGGCGGCATGGAGAGCTACCACTTCATGTGCCGTTTTTACTCGGGGTGCGTCCATTCTTGGGGGGGTTGCGCTGTGGAACTAGTGCTAACTGGCATAGCTTCTTCTACAAGCACGAGCTCCTGGCCAAATACGAGTGGTACTGGCGTCTGGAGCCGGAGATCAAGTACTTCTGCGATATCACTTAGTAAGATTATCCCTTTGCCCCTGAATGGCGAGCCCACAGAATTGACTTTTGTCCCTCTTTAGCGATCCCTTCCTAAAGATGATCGAGCAAAACAAGACCTACGGCTTCACCATCGCCGTCAAGGAACTCCGCGAAACCGTCCCCAACATCTTCCGCTACGCCGCCGCGTACAAGCGCCTCAACAACATCGAGTCCCAAGGTCTCTGGGAAATGTTCACCGAGCCGAAGCCCGAGAAGAAAGAGCCGCCTAAGCCTGAGAAGCCCAATCCGGCGCGCTTGCCAGACGTCGACCCGGAAGGCATGGAGGGCGAGGAGTACAACATGTGCCATTTCTGGTCCAACTTTGAGATTGCCCGCCTCGACTTTTTCCGGAGCAAGGAGTACGAGGATTTCTTCCAGATGATGGACCGCAGCGGCGGTTTCTGGATGGAGCGTGTATGTCTTCCCCTCCCTATCCTGTCCTGATAATAAGGACGAAAGAAAAAGAGAACCCTAGAGAAAGACTAACCATCCACCAGTGGGGCGACGCACCCATCCACTCCCTCGCTGCCGGCGTCCTCCTCGCGCCCCGCGACATCCACTACTTCCGCGACTTCGGCTACCGCCACACCACCATCCAGCACTGCCCCGCCAACGCCCCCACACGCCAGCTGCCACGCCAACCCTTCCTCGAGAAAACCACCCTCAACGAACGCGAGCGCCGCGAAGAGGACGAGTACTGGGAATCGTGGGACGAGCCCAAGGAGAATGGGGTGGGCTGTCGCTGCCGTTGTGATACGGATATTGTGGATGTGGAGGGGAAGGAGGGGAGTTGTTTGGCCGAGTGGGTTGATGTTGCGGGTGGGTGGGCGAGTCCGTAGATGGGATGAGTTCTCCTGGCTGGCTGGCCGTCGACTATCTGGGTATTTATCTTGCAGCGTGAGCGGAGAGGGAAAAGGGGGAAGGGGGATGGTTGGTTGGGTATACCTATACCGCCTGCATAACAGGACAGGACAGGACACACTTGGCTTAAGGGCAGGGGGGTAATGTCATCATACAAACAAGACCGGCTGGAAGGTGGATGGGACGGGGGACTATGCACCCACAACACAACACAACAATTGGAAAACAAGACCTGGAATTCCGGAGAAAGGGATAGGGATGGTGGCCGCTTGGGGTGGGTTGCTTTGGTTGTGGGTTGTGTGTGGGTATTGATGGGTGTGTGAGCAGGTTTGGAGTGTGGATAGGTGTGGGTATGGGGCGTGGGTTTGGGCGTGAGGAGGGAGGGGCGTGGTGTGCTTTGGGTGTGCTTTTTTCTTACATACTACTCTACCTACCTAACCTACCTTAAAGTAAAAAGGGCGTAATAGGCTTTTTTGTCTTGGTTGTGTGCTTTTTGTGTGCTGTGTGTTTTGTGTTTTGGTGTCTCCCGTTAGTTGCGTTGAGCGTGTTGGCGGGGAGCATGTTGAAGGGAATAAAATAGAGAGTAATGAGTTGGGGTTTATTGTTTGTTGTGTCGTGTGCAAAGAGTGAGAGAAAGGGGTCAGTGTGAGCTGGGGGCCGGCCATAGTTGGACAATAAGGGATAGAACAAGGAGGTCGGGGAGATAAAGCGGAAGAAACAGGTCGGTTAACGAGGGTGGGATGTTGTTCATGCGGGCGGTTACAATGCATACATATTGCTCGGGGTTGGGGTTGGTGAGGAGAGTTGAGTTGGATAGCATGACTCAAGGGTGTTTGTTTATTGTCATTGATGTTGTGCTGTGTTGTCCTGACTGTTGGTTTAGTTACTCACTAGCTACCGTTGTGCCACCTATCCATCGTGACTTGATGTCAAGCAGCTAGCTAAAGTAAATGTTGTGGAGAAAGATGAGGTGCTGAGGCAACCTAATTAAGGTATGTCTTCTTAGAAGCATCGAACGACCAGGGCCTTCAGCACCTTTGACCATCATCGGGTCAACATCAACACGCCCCGCATTTCACTAAATTCACATCACATTGTACATCAAACTCCGGAAGGCTCCTCTATTCCCAGGTGACTCCTAAACGCCGTCTACCGTTACACTGTAGGTCTATCTAACCTACACCCACCATTCCGCTCCGGAGTGTCGTGTCGTACCGCCGGTACGACAGTCAACCCAGTTTTATCTATCCGATTCCCGTCCCAAAAAGCCGATCCCAATTGCGCGCGCGCCAGAGTGTGTCCCCATGGAGTGGTGAAGTTGGACCCCTCGATGAGGCAGCACTGCGTACCATACCAGCAGCTGTATCATAGATAGCAGCCCCCTCTACCAAGCCGACCCACCAACATCGGTAACAGCACCATGGCTAGCATCACCGACAAGCCTAGCATACTTAGCCAGCACACCACGCATAGGCTTCATCTTAGGAGCCGTCCACACACTCCTACGACGCGCAAACTCCTTCTCCACAGCCTCGGATCCCTTACCCACCCCGGGAATCTCAACAACATCAATCCGGTTGGCAACAGCATCGATAGTAACGATGTCGCCGTCCTGCACCAGAGCAATGGGGCCCCCGACCGCAGCCTCGGGAACGACATGACCGACGATAAACCCGTGGCTGGCACCGCTGTAGCGGCCGTCAGTGACGAGCGCCACGTTCTTGAGCCCCGCGCCCATGATGGCCGCGCTGGCTTTCAGCTGCTCCGGCATGCCGGGACCGCCCTTAGGCCCTTCGTAGCGGACGATGAGAACGAGGTTGCCGGCGTCGGGACGGATGGCTTCGCGGGCGAGAGCGTCGCTGAGTTCTTGTTCCTTGTTGAAGACCAGGACGGAGCCTGTGAAAGAGAGACCCTCTTTGCCGGTGATTTTGGCGACGGCGCCGCCGGGGGAGAGGTTGCCCTTGAGGACGCGGATGTGGCCGGTTTTCTTGATGGGTTCGGACAGCGGGCGGAGGATGGTCTGGCCTTCGGGGAGAGACGGCCAGTCGCGGACGTTCTCGGCTAGGGTCTTGCCGGTGACGGTGGGGATCGAGCCGTCGATTAGGCCGTTGGCGATGAGCATTTTGAGGACGGCTGGGGTGCCGCCGATGCCGTAGAGGTCCTCCATGTAGTGCTTGCCGGAGGGGGCGAGATCGGCGAGGAAAGGGGTGCGGTTCGAGGTGCGGTCGATATCCTCGAGAGTGAGGGGGACGTCGGCTGAGTTGGCCATGGCCAAGAAGTGGAGGACCGCGTTGGTGCTGCCGCCGAGAACAATGGTGAGAACGAGGGCGTTCTCGAAGGCGCGGCGAGTCATCAGGTCGCGGGCGCGGATGTCCTTTTCCATGCAAGTGCGGATGGCCTCGGCGGCGCGCTCGCACTCACGGTGCTTCTCGGGGGACGTGGCGGGGTATGATGAAGAGCCGGGCAGAGTCAGGCCCATGGCCTCGATGGCGGTGGCCATGGTGTTGGCGGTGTACATTCCGCCGCAAGCACCAGCGCCAGGGCAAGCATGCCTCTCCAGGTCCTCCATGACGTCGCTGGGAGTGGCGCTCTCGCCAGAAGCCTTCTTGCATTTCGCCTGGAGACGGTTGTAGGTGAAGGCGCCGGAAGCCTCGTAGCAGGTCGAGATGTTGACCTCTCTATCCAGCAGCTTGGAATGGCCCTTGCGGATAGTGCCGCCGTAGATCATGACAAACGGGCGGTTGTGGCGAGCGGCAGCCATGACAACACCCGGCATGTTCTTGTCGCAGCCGGGGATGCTGATGTTGGCGTCATGGCGTTGAGCGCAGGTGACAGTCTCGATGCTGTCGGCGATGATCTCGCGAGACTGGAGCGAGAACTTCATGCCTGGGTAGGGATTAGCATCAATGGAAGTAAATAAGCCAAAGCCTTAGGGGTCTTTTGTTTTTGTTTACTTACCATCGCCACCCATGGTGATGCCGTCGGACACACCAATGGTGTTGTACTGCCAAGCCAGCATCTTCTGCTGTTCGACCGACTTCTTGACAATGGTTCCCAGCTCGAGAACTGCTCACATGTTAGTAATATGTCCCTTTCCTTGTTTTGTTTGTTTCTATGTCAAGTATGTGTTGTGACTCACGGTGCGTGCTGAATAACAGATAGTTAGCATTGCCCAGTCATAAGGCCAAAAGGGAAATAATGAGTTCACTTACTTGCACGGGTTACCCTCCCACCAGACAGTTGCGATGCCGACGTGCGGCGCGTTCTTCATCATGTCCCGGTTGGGAACACCTGCAGCGTACAACATGGCCTAATAAAATCCCATGTCAGTAAGCCCCGCTTCCTTAGATGCATCATTTTGCATTATCACGATCGATCGCCACGCAGTCTGTGACGTAAACGCCACACCGTGACTTTGCCCACGAAAATGGTCTTGTTCACCCCCACGGAAAAAGGAAAAGTAAGAAGACGACCGAGTAAAACTTACCTGAGCACCCGGGAAATCATGGCCACGAGTGAGGACGTGCGACCAGCGGTTGAGGTTGCCGCCAGTGGGCAAGACCTCCGGCTGGAGGTAGTCGCCCTCTTTGGGGACGTTCCGAACATTTTCTTCGCCGTTCCGGGCCGCGGGGGCCTCATCGGCGTGCGGAGCCATGTTGCTTTTTTGGCAATTGAAGATTGATAATAATTGACTGTTGTTGGAGTCGTACTGCCGAGAAAAAAAAGTGCCAAGGCTGAATGTTACGGATGGGCAACAGCGGGCCGAGAAAACGTGGGAGGCTCCGGGTTTCCCGAAAGTGGCTTGCTAAATGTTGTGGTGTGAAGGAAGAAAAAGGTCGGCTGGCTGGAAGAGGAAGCTGGTATTTATAGTTAGGGTAGGAACCACCCAAGAATTTTCACTTTTGCCTTGAACAGCGTGCCTGTTCAAGCTGTTCTCGAGTTTGAAGGGTTCTAATGCTTCTGTTCTTATGGGATGGAAGGAAGGTATGTGGTTCGCACCTGGAACAGCCAAGCTGAACTGGGCTTTTAAAGTCTAAAGAGCCCCGAACAGCCCGCCCCCTTTGGGCCCTGTGGAGTTTCCTCCTTCGCACCACCTGCAAGTGACTTAGCTCCGGATGACGAGCTCCATCGATTGCTCGGTTCACTCAGAGCAAAACCCTGATGACAGAGCCCGTCATGGCAATCGTTTTGCCAGGATTGGCTGTCGAACATGTGGAGGCCGCTAGAATCTCGGCTGGAAACTGAGCCATCCCTGTGTACGTTCCACTCTGGTCTAACACCAAACAGCCATGGAGAACGCCGGTCGCGGTCCGACGGGAACATGCTCGGGGGGGCAACGGGCCTCTTTATGCAGCAGATCGGGATTCGCGATATCCTCCCTCAGTAACGTGGACGGGCAAGACGGGGCACGATGCTGTGGTATCCATCGGCTTGTGTCCAGCAGGGGACACCCTCAAGTGGAATCCGCCGAGCGGCCGGCGTCGGCCGTGGCCCAGCGGACACCTGCATCAATGCAACGTGCGCGCCGGCTTCGAGAAGACCCAGTCCGGCCGGCCCAGATAAAAGAGACAAGCCAAGGATGGATGCTGACGACGGAAAGGGCAAGACGGGCCAGCGGCAGCTGCAAGCTCAGACACGCTACACATGTACGACCAGAGACAGGCTAACACTCCTCATCTGCGGGGTCTCAACGATACATCTTGACTCGCCCACTCAGCGCAATGTACACTATGTATTCGTACAACGACAACATCAAACAATCGTATTTTTTTCCTTCGGTTCCATTTGGCCCGGCGCTGCGGGAATCGAGAAGCGAGGCTCGGCAAGCTACAGGGGGTGTCCGCCAATAACAGCAGGTAAACCGCGGCCCAGAGTCCCCAATTCTCCAACTGCCCATTGGAGCCATTGCGGGGGAAGAAGAAAATGACGAAAGGGACAACTGTCGGCTGTCGCCTCGGGTACCCGACGATGGAAGGGGGGAAACACAAAGACGGAACCAAGAAAGATAAGCCGGGCTTGGAGTCGGCTATTCTCGCATGGGATCAGGGTCAAGGTCAAGGTCAAGGTCTCGAGGAAACACCTTCCTCTATCGCAATGCATTTTCCCGGGCGCTGTTTTGAGGCAGGACCTCCAGGGCTGGGAGGGAGGGTAGCGGTGTGTGGAAACTGAAAAAAAAAAAAAAAAGCCAAGGAACCTTGACGACCAGCAATCGCAGCACAGTTCTCTGCTTTTCGTCATTTTGGTTCGCTTTTCCATTCCTATCCCGTCCCCCTCTCCATATCGGGGAACCCGAGGCAAGCTGAACGACAGAGAGAGGAAAAAAAGCGGCCCAGGCCGGCTCTTCGCTGCATTTGAATTGGGCATCTCTTCCGAGTGGCCGGGACAGGCTGTTCCTTCTGCAAACTTTCTGCGGCTGCTGCTTCTGGACCGGGGTTGGGGGAAAACGCGATGCGTCATTGCTGCATGGGGGGGTGGTTTGGCCCCCGGCGTAGGTTGCATTGGGGACCAGGGGGGGGATTTGGAACGAAGAATGGAAACATTGGAGTCAAGGATGGCGTTTACTATGTAGCAAAAGTTTGGGATAAGTTTAACAACGGGTACGCGTGTACTTATTAATGTAGAATAGTCAATCAACGTTTTTCGACATTTTAGTGTTACTGATGGAAGCTTGCAGTACCCCCTGCTTGTACTCTGTATCCTAGTGCTTATCAATCAGGACAGTTTCACCTTTGCAGGCCTCAACAATGGCCTTGTCCACATGTTTCGATATTCCTTCGCCAACAAATCTGCAAAGAGAATCACGGGTAACGTCAAATACAACCAATTCCACACTGCAATCGAACCAAACAGGACCATGAGATTTTAGTAAGAGATGCTATTGCTCGATAGGAAACCGATATGAACTCCCCACGCCCTATCCACCCAAGCCTACCCTAGTCCCTTACCCAACCGAGTCCACCCAAACCAGTCAGATCATAAACCATCACCATCAACCATCCTCATCCCTAGCATTCAACGATAGAGTAAAAAAGAACTCTCCAAGCGATCGACAAGAAGATAACAACAACAAACGACCCCTACTCAACACAGCTCAACCGTATCGTTGTAAAACAAGCAATAAGCGGAAGAGCCAACGCAGAGGAAAACCGCGAACCCAGAAAACGAAGCCCATCAAACATCCTCTCATATCAGCATCACATCACATCACATCATGACTAACCCCCTTGCCAAACCATGCCAAACCGCCGCCTTCCAAGATCAAGCCACACCCATCCCCACAGCCCCCCTCTCCTCCTCAATCCTCCTGACCAACTCCCTCTCACTCGGGCTCCGCGGGTTGGCATCAATCCCCAGAATCGCACTAATACGCGTCTTGTCCGGTTTTCCGTACTGTTGCTGGCGCTGATTCTGGGTTTGGCTCTGACTCTGGTTCTGGTGAGTTGGATGAGCCTGCTGACTATGACCATGATGCTGTCCACCACCAACTGAATAAACCTTATCCTCCGGACTCCCCACCGGCGTAATAGGCGTATGCGCAGCAACACCCACCTGGGCGGCACCACCGGTCGCGGGGCCGCCAGGGAACGCATTGCTACTGCCGCGCCAAGCATGTTCCAGCACCACGGGGTTAGCGCCAGGACCGTAGTCAGTCGCGACAGCAGCCCAGAAAGAGGCGCGATGGGCGTTGTACACGGCTGTGAGCCGGCTCATGTCGACTGGGTGGCTGGCGGCGCCGAGGAAGCTGGTGGCGGTGGAGGTTGAGGGTGGGCCGGGGAGGGTGTGGGATGGGGAGGTGGTTGAGGAGGAGGGTGGGGAGGCGGTGGAGGATACCGGGGGTGGGAGAGCGGAGCAGTCGAGCCGGAGGGCGATGGGGCCGTGGTTGTGGGTGTGGCCGTGGGGGTGCGGGCCCGGGATGGTGGTGCTGTGGCTGCGGGTGGGAGGGTGGTTGGGGGGGTGTTGGTAGCCGGTGGAGGTCATGGGGGGCATTGTGTGGGAGTGGTGGAGGTCGTGAAGAGGCGTGGGATAGCCGCGGGAGATGGTCGGGGATCCGGTGCCGGTCGATCCTGGGGCGCCGAGGGACGCCAGGGCGAGGCTCATGGATGCAGGCTTCGGGAGGATGGTGGGAAGGCGGGGTGAGGCGCTGTTCGAGGCGGTTGCTGACATGATGCTAGGGAGTTGGATACCGTTCGGGCTTGTGTTGCCGTACGTTGAGTCGGGAGGAGTGATGGATCGGCTGTGAGCGTCGACGTGCTCGTGGATCGGCGAGGTAATCGAGGTATGGAGAACTGGCGAGTGTCCGCTCACGGAAGATCCTGAGGATAAGGAGGTGGTTCGCTTGCGACGGTTGCTGCCGTGACTGAGCTGGTGGTAGTGTAGTCGACATGCGAGCTCTGTCTTCTTCAAGTAGGCCGCAATATGTTTATATGGCATTTTTTGCATCCGTGTTTGGAGCAGGTAAGCTTCCTATTTTACCCAGATGTTAGCGGAGCTCACCATCCATGCAGGAAATATCTCCATGACATACCTCATCCTCGCTCCATGCCCGTCCGCCCCCTGTTGAGGCCGGCTTCCTATTCTTAGTGATCCCATAGTCGTGTCGATCAATGGTGTCCGACCTAGGCGTGTACGGTCCGTGCTGGGAGGTCATCTGCATTACGGGAGACATCGTGGCCCAATATCCGGATGTGTGTTGTTGAGGTGTGTTCCCTCAAAGACCACCGTTAAAATGTAATATTTGTGCCGGACAATCCAAGAAGCGAAGATGGGAGAGATACGGTGTCCCAAAGAGAAAATAAAATAAATGCAGTGCTAGCTGCTGCAAGAATCGAAGTCGTCTCGTTTCGGTATGGGTTCTGCACAACCTTTGACTAGTGTCGGAACGGAAGATGATGTTTCATAAACCCCCGTGAGACGAGACGGTAAGGGACGAAGTCGTCGGACAGCTGACCCGGGAATACGAAAGCGAGTCGACAAAGTGTTGAGTAATGCTCGACGAAAAGGAGGTTCAGTCGTGCGAAGAAGAAGATATAATAGACCAGATTATACCGTTCAATGGTGTAAGTACTCCTCTTCTAAATGAGCGTGGGCAGCCAAGCGAGTTGGACGGGGGTTGTAAAAAGAGTGACAACGTTAGCCGCGAGAAGAGAAATAAAAAAAGAAAAAAGAAATACGCAACGGCGTAATGTTAAGAGCAAAAGAAATATTCACTGATGGCCTTTTGGAAGGTCGGGAAGATAGAAGAGAAGAGGCAAAAAGGCCTTCATAGTGGAAGACAGAAACGGTGGATAATAATGCATTCTCTCTTGTTGCATGACGTCCGGCTGAGGCTCATCCAGTCCTGCAGGGCGGACAGGGGGTGGACACACCCCAGACCTGCGGCCTGTTACAGACCTCTGTGGAGACGCCTGTCGGGGGGTAAGGGGGCCGGGGTGGTGGTTACACTTGGTCTGGGGTGAAGTTGGGAGAGTTTGGTGGTGTGCAGGGTAGCGGGTCTCTCGGCCCGCGGAACGGCCCTGTCAGGCCAGGCTAGGCCTGGACGGAGCAGACGACGAGGAAAGAAAGAAAAAACACGACGTTTTGTTTTGGTATGAGAGTACCGGCATGATGCTGGTCGCGCGGTTTGCGCGAGTTGGGCGGCATGTTATGTGGCCGCGCTATTGAATCGTTGAGAAGAGAATGTATCTGCGATCATCCCAACACCAGACAGCAATTCTGGACAATCGAAACGGACGTGCACACGCTTCGCGCTCGGCCCCTGTCAACACATCAGCCAAGACAGAAGTGCCCGGTTAAGAACGATTCCGGGCGATAGGGGTCTGGCACAAGTCATGCCCTTGCCCCAAACGTCCAGAGTCGGGATCAAAAACTAATCGAATACCCCGCCAACGGCACGCGAGAATGCTCCTTGCCGGGAACGACTTTTTTCCCTCTGAAATGCGATCTTTCCACGCCCGGTCTAGGTCACCATCGGACACGCTTAGCGAAGGGGGGAGCTCTTCGATATCACTCTAAAGGTGTGGTGATGATAAGGGTGCCTCGTCTCCGCCTTGCTGTTTGTCTTTGTGGGGGCATTGCAACAGGCCGGATTTGAGGCCTTCTCACGGCGCGTAAGGTGAGTCGGTCGAGGACGCATTGGAGACGGTTGTGGATCTTTGTGTTATTCGAGGCCGTCTATGGACGGCCAGCCAGAAATAGACGACGGCAGAGGCGGGAACAACATGCAAATCTAGAATGCGATCAAGTCAGTGGTTCCCAGAGACGAGGCTCAATCCGATGTCGCCATAGCGCGGCTTGCGAAAGGGTGCATTGAGGTCGTGGGACGTTGACCCGGACGACAATACCCCGCAGACGGCGGCGGGGTGATTAATTCACGTTTTTCTGTTGAGCGTAATGAGTGTGCAAAGGTACCCGATTCTTGGTGTTCGAATTGGAAGCAACGATGGGATGGAAAGACGTTTTGACACTCTCGCTTGTCGTTCTGGGCAAGTGTCGCAGATCCGTCCTGTGCTTATTCTCGACCCACCATTGGCTGTTGTACCCCTGAAGCTCCACATTCAGGGCCTGAGGCTCTGGCAGTGCCCCGCTCTCGGTTGATCTTTCTCCCACAACGGACCGCTCTGTTTTGTTTGGCATTCTTGCCGCGAGTTGAAACGCGAATTTGTTTCCATTGCGCGATCCAGTTGTCAAAACCGCCGCCGGCAGTCGGAATCAAGGACGAGAACAAGGAAAATGGCGGTTGAGCGACAAAACCCGAGCAGCAAAATTCTCCCCAACTCTCAACCCACCTCAATCCTGGAACAAAACCTTCGTTGGAACGTTATCGCCCCGGCAAAAACGCCCAGCACCGAATGTCCATGTTGGGTCGGTGTAAGTGGCCAGCGGCTCCGCGCGCGGCTACAGAGTACAGACCTTATTGACCTCATCTGAGCCCGACTGCGGGGGCCGATTTGGCTGAGGCACAGCAAAGAAGCTTCATGCGAGACACCAACCGCGCCCGTTGGCCTCACCCGGCTTCTGAAGTAGGCCCGTCCACCCTCGATCACTGCGTTGAGTGTACGAATTCGCAACCAAATCCCATATTGTCCCACGAAGAACTCATCTCTCATATGATGTATGGGACTGGAAAAAGGCTAACTCTAGACTATGGGAACTTATTCGGCTGATCTTTGTTGTTTACACTAGATCACCATGACCGAGAAACTCTTCTCATCTTCAGATGAGAGAAGCATTTGTTCTCTTGGGTGTCGTCTTCAAGATAGTTACAGGGAACATCATTCGGCAGCCCCCTGCTGCAGGGTTTCAATCGGTTCCAGCCACTGGGTGGAGGTCCCCTCAAACGTGCAAGCCGTTGGGCCATCCTCAGCCGTGTCTCAGGCCATGCCGAATCGGGCCTCCCCACACAAGCCCAGACCGCCCCGCGACCACCCCACCAAGCATCACCCCCAAAGAAAGTCGGACGACCACAAAGACGACCTGGGACGGCGATGCTGTGCCTCGCGGGCCACACGGGCAGTTCGCCACTGCTTCGTTCGTCCCGGCTACGGGGTTCGGTCAATCCGGTGCCGGCTGATGCAAACCATCGGTCGAAACATGCACAAACGCACGCTTGACATAATCTTATTTCGTTAAAATCGAGGATGGTCTCGGCTCACCCGAAGAAAGTTGTCAGACAGCGGGAAGTATTCCATATAATGTTGAGTTTAGCTACTGTGTTCTCTGACCACGATAGGTAGGCGATATTGTTAAGGCCCAGTAATCCTAAACCAAGGCTGCCGCATGTGTTTGGTTTGCAGATGCTCGCCGTCTGATGTCAGAAATGGATCGATTTGCCCGACGGTCCTCCCGTTCCCGGGAATCCTGAGGAACAAAACGAAGACGGGTGGCAGTCAGGAGACCAGAACGGCTCCATACAGATGCCAAAACGCCAGGAGAAACAGGGTGGGTTTCTCTGCATGTCAACATGTCCGCATTTCGCCACTTCGTCACGAACCCAGCACAAAGTTGCTTGACGAAGGATCTAAAAGATGCGGTTTTGGCCATATCAGGGCCCTCCATTGCTGGCGCAGCGCTTACCGTAACAGTGTTGCTTGACCGGCCGCAGACAGCGGCCCACCGTACACACCACAGTCGCGCGGCTACTGACGCCAAACCGGGGTCTCGGGCATCTCACCCTCCTCATAGCACAATCAGCTCCCGTTTAGGGTCCATTCAGCGCCGAGAGAAAAGCAGAGCAAAAAAGAGTCCCCCCCCCAAGCCCGCGTGGGGATATCGGTTAGCAAGAAATGCAATCTTCGTGTAACACACCACTGTCTCCTCCCGTTTGGGGGCCGATCCCCCAGCCATGTCAAAGCACAACGGGCTAGGTTTCGCAGCCCCTTAGATCGATGCAATGAGGAAGCATGACGCCAGTCGGCTGCCGTCCTGGAATCATATTTCCCCTTGATTAGAGAAGGCCTTCTAGATGCTCTACGAGAGGATATTCCTCGAATCATTTGGTCCACCCATCATCCGAAGGTGATGGGATGGGAGGCATTGATTGCCACCAATTCATGTGCTGAAGCGGGATCGCTGCATGGAATACAACGCGGCACACACCCAAGATCTAGGCTTAAAGCATGAATATTCTCCCCGGATCGCTGAATGTTGATGCTCGACATGACACTCACCGTCGTTGATCCGCACATCGGGCAGATAGTTCCCACCCTCCAACGACACACCGGACGCTTTAGCAACAAGAACGGTGCGCAGTCCCTCATTTCCTGGGTTTCGAGACTCGCTCATCCCAAAACGAGTTCTAGACCACCCAGATCAGGGCACTGGAAATATCACTGATGCTCAGAGCAGCAGGCGACTACCTCGATTCGTTCCATACTTTGCTGTTGGCCGTCCATAGGTTCAGGACAAAGTCACGTTCCAGGCTCCGTCTTTCCAACTCTGGTCTCCGGCAAAACAGCGAGGCTAAGAAACCCCATTCCGCTCTATCTACCCATTCGCAGTCCAGTTCCTGAGTTTGTTTCCCGTTTTGATCACCCACATACGGGCTACGAAAATCCCGGAGAGATGCAGTTGATCTACTCTCGCGAAACTTTGACCATCCCCCACCCGCATCTAAGAGACTTGGCCTCACACTCACACAAACGATTCCGGGTTATTCCTCTAATCTTGCCAACAGACTTCAGACGAGTCCGTCAAAACACTCAATGCGTTAGAGGAATGGCTCCCTACTTTCTAGAAGGACCTTAACCCTCAGATCACAGCACCGAAGCCGCACATAAAGGCCAGACCAGACGAACCGAACGATCATAAGACAAGTCATAAACCCCCGACCCCGCCAAGTACTGGTTCGCTGCTTTGCATGAATCAAGCGATGTGACCGGCCCCCATGTGGTCGCGCTAGGGCGTGATCGGCCGGCCGGTGCTTGTTCTTTCGCCGTGGACTGCAACAACAGACCTTTGGTGTTGGTGAAGGGTGATTTGTACAGCCTTGGTTCGGCGGTCGTTGTTGTTGATCTCAACATGGAGTAGAGCTGTGGGGGATGAACGCGAAAATTCTGCGGGAACATATTCGTGGCCTCAGGGGGTTGAGCTGAAAGACCCTCCCCCCAGCATTGTCAACGGCTGAGCTCCGATAAACGTGTCAGCCAGACCCTCTTCTCTCTCTTCATGTCGCCCTCTTCATTACTCTTTCCAATGGGAGGCGGAGGGCTGTTTTAAACTGATGGACAAGTGGACGAGGCTGTTGGGGAGTGGGCTTGAGAATGCCAAGCAACCTGCACGACAAGTCTAATGCAGACACACAGACGTCGACACTCCTTTTGTCGTCAGACCCCGCGTGCTATTGTTGTTAATATGTTCAGTCTCAAGTGTCCTTCGTCTTCAAGGTGTGAGGGTGACGATTTTTTAGCTTACTTATCGTCTTAGACAGACGCCACATTGCCATTTATGTTTACCTAGCGGCAGGTAAGGTGCCATGCTATACCAAGAATCGTGTCCGATATTGGGGATGCGTCCTGCCGACTGTGTACTATATCTCCGGGCAAGGGGCTGGGGCTTTGCTTGACGTTGTGCTGACTTCCAGTCACTTTCTGTCGGGGGGAAGGCTTGAGTTTCCGCGTAGGAAGCTGCCCAAAACCATATTTTCACATTACGAGTATTGGGAATACCTCGAAAGGGCCCCATCCATCTGTCAACTTTAACCTTGTTGTAATAATGCTCTCTCCCTCGTCATGTTTCTACTCACTTCACTGATTTGTCCTTGTTTTGACGAAAAGCAGGAGCGAGGAGTTAAAAGGGTGTTTTATACAGCACCACTGCGTTGTTTACACTGCATCACCCCAGGTGTTTGACAAGGGTCTTATTTATTACCAGTGGGCAGGTATAATATGAGTCTGCATCTCAGCATCGGTCCATGTAACTTCCGGTACATACCTCTTGAAGATGTAACGGTGGGATTTGTAAGAAGATTCCTAGCTTACTACCATCGACAACTTGCCAAGCTAGTCTGAGGTTCATAAGTCTAGCTATAATCACATGTTTAGATAACGGGGTTGTCGAGAGTCAATGAAGAGACCTTGCTATGCCTAAGGCCCCGAGCCCCCGTCGGAAAGCCAATGCAGTTGGCCGCAGACAAACTTGTACACAATTTGGCTGAGCGTGCTGAGGAGCAAAGAAAGGAACAAGGAAACAGAGCCGTGGGAACAAGCAGTAACCATGGTAGTGCCGTGAAACCCAAACTCGAGGCTGCCTACATTTGGCTTCGTCTTCATCGTACGCCCTGGAAATTATCGAGCATCCTTGTAGGAGTATCTTGGACGCCAGATCACGACTTTCGCTGTATCGACTTGGTCGCGGTCCCAAGAGACCTTTCGTCTTTCCATGGTTGCCTCTGTGACCTTGTGGCTGATTGTCTGGCCCCGTTATACACTACATTCCCTCGAAGAGCTTTGGGAATTTCCCGGTCCCGTCGAGGTATTTGTGTGAAGGGCCCTGCGGGAGTGGCCGACGGGACCGTTGGACCCCGACCTGTGCTTCGATTCTTTGCCCCACTTGTGCGGGGTCTCTCGCATCTCAGTCTGGACTCTTGGCGGCGATAGCAGGTCCTGGACTGCGGTACAAAGTACATTCCATGCCGTGCCTCATTGATTGCTTTGCCGAACCCAATTGCAATTTGGGTACGTTTATTACAGGAGGGCTTGTAGTATGTTGTTTCCATGAAAGCAAAACGGCACCTGCACCTGTAAGGCGATTAGTCAGACCGGACATCAACTCGAGCCTATTCGTACTGTTGGATGGAAATTGGGAAGTGACCAACGACGGCCCCACTAAAAAGCCCGCAATGGTTGGCCCACCCGACCTGGCACATCCATTCAGTATCCCAAGCCAGCCTAGACCGAGTTGGACGCGACTTCTGGCGCAAGTACATTTCTGCAAAGATAACTCAGCGGCCTCGTTTGCTCGAACAAAAACCCTGTTGTGCCCACACTTCCAGGTTTTACGAATAGTTCCAACGATTTCGTCGAGGGCAGACCTCCAAACCCACCGCCCAAAACCAGCCACGCACCTGGATTGGAGAACGTTCTGCGCATGCATGACGCTTCCCCGCCGTCAAATGCCTGAGGCCGTCCAATCTGTGCAACGACAATCACAACAACACGCGCCATCGTTGCCAGTCCAGAGGCTGACGGCGTCGCCAAGACTCGTGCAAGTCTCGCGCTGTTGCTCCCTGCAGCAGCCCGCACTGCTCGAAACTATCCGAAGAAGCAAAGATTCGAAGACTCAAACGGCCAACAGCCAGCTGCCGGGTGACGTTGGTTGGAGTTCAACATTGCGCTGACGGTCCGTTAGACCCATTGACGGCCCGAAGGCGACATCTCGGCACCCGCAGGTGGCTTGCAGCCCCGGTCCAGTGACAAAAGGTTTTTGGCCTCGAAGTCACAATCCCCGCTTTGGCCCTTCGCACAAAACCCGATCCACCCCAAGCTCCCACGCGTCTCTGAGGTCACGGAATCCTTCCAGGTTCTCTCCACCCCCCAGCCCCAGCCCCCCATTCCCGACACCCTTCCTATCGGTCGGTCGAGGTACTTCTGCCCGCATGTCTTGACACTGCGTCCCAAGGCACCACACACGGGTCACGCACGAGTACTTCCTTTATCCAAAGAATCAACGCCGCGCTGTTACTTGGAGTCTTGCGACGCGCCGATTTTCAGGCCATTTCGCCCGTAAGTACCTTTCGCTTTCATCCTATCCATTGTTTATTTTTTTTTTTCGAGTCGTCGCGACCTCGACTGTCGCAAGCCACTGCACCGCGCGACCTGCCGACGCGCGTGCTGCATAATACGCGCATTCGCTTTTTGCTGCCCGCTGCCGGTTGTTCCGCGCGCAAAGCTGCCTTTAGACAACTGGGCTAGACCAGCTTGTTGCGAGGTTGCTGGGCGATGGGTACAGCGTCCTCGACCCTTTCGTTTTCGCAGTCGGTGCCACGCGGACCGCACCGCACAGGGTTCGGGGGCGATTGCGAACATGTCTTTTCGCAACCCCAAAATGTTTTCCCAACTACCTTGCGCCTGCCTGTTATCAAAATCTACTCGCAAATATCGCTCTTTTGCGCTCACTAACGGGGTTTGTCGTGCGCTTTTAGATCATGCAGCAATGGACTATCCCCCCGTTCCTTTACTCCAACTCCACCAACCAGCCCAATGACCTCCAGTAAGTACCTTGTTCCCATGTACCATGTTCCCTCGAGCTGCCGCGCCACCCCCGGACATCTCTCTCCTCATTTCATCCTTATGTACCCGATGTACTCCCTCCATTTTGTTTCTGTCTTGCCCATTTTCGGGGGTACTTGAAAGGGAATGAACAGACCGCCCAAAGGGACGTCTCTTCCTGTCGCTTTAGCTTAGCATTTCGTCATCACCACCCCTTTACGCATTCAAGTCCCTTCTTTTAGCCATCAAGGTTCCTCCTGGCACCTTCCGTCCCTCGTGCGTGAGGCGGGTCATTGCCTATGAAGAAACAGCGAACAACAGGCCAATTTCATTCATGGCGTCCTCCCCAGACAACATCGTCGCCTTCGCTGCAACAGCAGCCGCAGCAGGCATTACATGACCCATTACAACAACAGTCATCTTCAGACCCCAAGTTATTCATTAACCAACCCACCTGGTACAGTCAATCACCTTACGCGGCTCCGCAACAACAACAACAACAGCAGCAGCAGCAGCAGCAGCAACCGCAGCCGCAGTCTCAACAGCCGCAACAGCCGCAACAGCAGCAGCCCCAGCAGTCGCCCCAGCAGAAACAGCAACCTCAGCCTGACATGGGTCGACGCGACCAACCTGTGGACTATCGAGGCTACCCCACACAACCACCTCAGGGATCGAAGGCACAGCAGCAGCAGCAGCAGCAGCACGCACAGCACACGCAACAACACCATCCCGCCCCGCCCGTGCAGCCTCATGCCCAACAGGGCCAGGCTCCACAGCCCCAGCAACAGCCGGTCCCTGCGCCGGCGCCCACGCAGTCCGGGAGACGGAAGCGCCCGGCGCCCGGCTCACACCCGCCTGCGCAAACCCCACAACACGCTCCACAACATACCCAACAGCACACTCCCCAACATCCCGCCCAGCATGCACCGCAGCACGCGCCTCAGCATGTCAAGCATGCACCGCAGCATCCATCGCAGCATGCTCCGCAGCATTTGAAGGGACCTCAGCCTGGCCAACTTCAGCAGCAACAACCACAGGTCGTGCAGACTGCGTCTATGATACCGCCCAAGGGATCGCAACCACCTCCTCAGCCCCAACAGCAGCAACCCCAGCAGCAACAGCAGCATCAGCAACCGGCCCACCACCCGCAGCATCCACATCATCCCCAACACCAGCAACACCCGCAGCATGCCCAGCATGCTCAGCAGCACCCGCAACACTCCCAACAGCAACACCCCCAGCAGCAGGCTGTTCCTGCCCAGGTTCCTGCGCATATCCCACAGCCACCCGTTGCTGCGCCGGCACAACCCACACCCACCGACGACACGCCGGCCCCGCCGCCTGCGAAGAAGAGCCGGACTAATACCCCATGGACGCCTGCCGAGGAGTTGCGGTTGAAGCAGATGCGTGATGCCGGAAACAGCTGGGCCGAAATCGCCAAGGTAAGCGGTCGGGCACCGTGACACGCGTGCTATGGTAGCTAGTGAGATGCTGACATGGTCCTAGACGTTCCCTGCTCGTACGGAGGGAAGTGTTAAGAAGCACTGGTACAAAGACATGCATTATGCTGAATTTGCCGAGGATGAAGTATGCTCCCCTTACCCAATCTCAAAGTACCGGTTATAATGTTACAAAAGTTAACACCTCCGACAGAAAGCGGCGTTGTTCTCTGCAATTAAGGAATACGAGAACAACAAGTGGAAAACAATCGGACAGAAGGTCAACAAGCCGGCCAAGGCTTGCGAGCAATACGCGAAGGAGCACTTTCCTGGTAAGCCACGTTGAACAAGTTGGTTGGGCGTTTCGTGTTACTGACCATGGTATAGACCTCTTTCCTGCGCAGAAGGGACGGTAGGGCGAAGCTCTACCTCTTCCTTCATTGGCTGGCTCCGTCAACGTCAATTAAAACGGTGACGGACCGAGAGTGCGGGGCGCCATTCCGCGATACAAAGCTCTGGAGTTTATGTATACTTTGCTTGATTTGCTCCCGTCGAGGCGGTCACTAGGGCTCCGGGCACACCCTTGACCAAAACGGGTTCGCAAGATTAGTTTTATGGGCAGCCGGCGGCGGTGAATTCCCACCGTCTATTTGCTTCGGGTACCTTGGCGCGGAGAGTTGAAAATTCCGGGCCACCTACGGAGGAATTCCGATTTTTTTCTAGGAACGTCCCATTGAGGACAAGTATATTCTATTTACGGTCTCGGTTTCTGCCCGACGTGCTGCTTATCCCAGCACAAGTCGTCTCCCCGTCTGCATCAGTGCTTGACAACGGCCCGGGAAGATTGTTCGTGGCTCTGAGACGGACCTATTCGGCTGGCCACGAGAGCGGGGCTCGGGCCTGGTCGGACGGGGGCTGTTTCTGTCGTGTATGGATTTAAGGAGGGTACTTTCTTTGCTTGGAGACTCGTCGTCGCGAGACATAACCTGTTTTCACTGTCTACATATCTCTCTAGCTAGGGGGGATGGGCAATTTGTTTTGCTTGGCCATTACGGATACGGCGGGAGCTACTTTAAGTTTCCTTTTCAGCGAAGTGTTGTGAATTTGAAGTAGCGAAGTCTTTACGTTTTCGCCGAATTTTCAGTCAACTCCATGTTGCTTGGTTGTCATGGCACAAATCCAAAATCGAACAACCGGCAAACAAAAAATTATCAAGGATTGTCAAATGATTGTAAGTGACATTCTGTCGTTGATCCTCGACCAGGGTCTTTCTTGCTTGTCAACCTGAAACAAGTTGCTTCGTGATCACTGCTACGTTTCCTCGTCGATGTACTGTAGCGTAGTGTACATAGGGACTTGCAATAATCGGGTTGAACCCTCCCCCCAGGGACTCTCCACGTCATCGCCAAATTGCTCACGCGAGTTGTTTCTCGACGAAACGTTCCGGCCTTGCTAGCTTGCTAGGCTGATCGCGTTTATCACGAGGTTTTGGAGAGCCTTTCCCTAAATGGGTTTGGTTTTGTGATGTTTCGGTTGTGTGGGTCCTTTGGACCCACTGATGCACGCTGATCTGCAGGAGTGCGCTGGGGTTGATCCATGCCTGGTGTTTGTGGGACAATGGCGAGCCTTGGGCATGCTTTGGTTAGGGGCGGATACTCGAGGACGAAGTATTTTGGGTTATATGATCAACTGGCTCCAATTCTCGAGGTCCAGCCAGGCTACTCCAGGACCGTCAGTATCAAGCAGTGGATGCCACTTTTAAGATGCGGTACATTTGAGAAGAAGACTTTTCTCCGTCCGCGTGTCTAAAGACTTCTTTGGATCAGCCATGTCGATTGGACCGGCTCGGGAAGAACAACTGGAACAAAACCCACACAGAAGCAATCCCACCTACCATTTCCCGCTCCGATCTCTCAACCGCTCGTCAACTTCTGGATCGGGGCGGACATGGGGTTCAACATGTCAATGCTCTGATATTGGGTTTCCCCTCCTGTCCTGCGGCTGCGGAAGGGTGCTCCGGGGAGACAATGGTAACGTTTCCCATAGAAGGATAAAACCCTCGTTTCCGTAAGGATAACTCCATTGGTGTAAACGTAGTTAATTGATGGGTGTCTGAGCCTTTGTCTTCTCGCTCGCATCCAACATGCCCTTCAATACGAGGACATTCGTTTAGCTTTGGCAAAATGAACCGCGTCGGGCTGGCGGGATCGCGACCAACAATTGTTTAAATGGCCAAGGCTGCCAATCAGAAACAACACGGAAAGACAGAGTCTAGACGCAGCCACATTACCGATGCAATCTTGGGGAACGAATTTGTCTTAAACCCGGAAAATGTACGAAAGTAGTGTAAACAGAATGAAGCGAAAAATAACGGAACGGTCTTTAGTGCTCGAGATTCGACGGGGACAGTTGTGAAGCTCATAACGGATCATCTTGAAACTACGAAGATACTCTGTACTGTGGTCGTGGAAAGCTTCGGTTCAAGGGCCCGAGACATTTTGACCCCGTTTTGGCGCATTGTTGTGCAGTCGCGGAAGGGCTGCAGCGGCACGATCCTTGGGTGCAGCTAACTAGTGGGGTTAAAAGTTGTCTTCCCTCAGGCCGAAGCAAAACATCAAGTACGGGAAATAGAAAAAGAGAAAGAAGGAAAGATATATTTCCTTAGTAGTATAATGCAACTGTTCCCTTGGTGGTTGGGCTGGACTGGGGGCCGCCGAGGGCTTATTCACGAAGGATAGCTAGGGCTCAACGGCGCTGCATTTCAACCCTCCTCTTCCCTTCGTGGTGGCGCTTGCTTCAACACGAGGAAATGTCCCCACTGCTTTTGCAGTCCATGTGAGTGGCCGATTTTGGGCAATGGTCCAGTTTTGTGCGGCGCTGAAAGGGTGTGGTTGCCATTTTGGGCCGGAAATGGAACGGCGCCGGGGGCACGCGTTCCCCAGTTGGCTCGACTGGCCCCAGGCCAAGAAAGCGAACAGCTGCGGAAAGGAAGCTCCATCCCTTGCTGACCCTTGTGGGGGAAAAGAGAGAGCCCGAGACCTGTTGTTAAATTTGACCCGCTCGGAAATCGCGCCGCATCCCTCGTGCGCATCCTCCCCCCCTTTCCACCCAACTTCTTTGGTGTCGAAGCCTCGTAAAGGATTCTTCCTCTTACACAACCCCCCCCTCTCCATGAGAGCAGACCTTCGTTTTTTGTTGTTGTTAACCCTCGC
The DNA here is from genome assembly GCA_020726445.1 of Chaetomium sp. MPI-SDFR-AT-0129. Classification (NCBI taxonomy): domain Eukaryota; kingdom Fungi; phylum Ascomycota; class Sordariomycetes; order Sordariales; family Chaetomiaceae; genus Chaetomium; species Chaetomium sp. MPI-SDFR-AT-0129. Next base: position 210,773 of record JAGJXA010000012.1, on the reverse strand, counting down.
TACCTAATCCGACGCCGTACTCGCCGCTTGGAAGATCCCTCTTTTTTTAACATAATAATTATTCGCCCGTTCGCTTTTTCTTTCGGTTCGAATCTCGTCAACTGCAGGAATCCGCGTTGTCCTCCGTTCCATCCGTTGTGGTACACGATCCGGTCGCTTTTTCCGCCACACTCCGCCCTCGAACCTCGATTCTGTACTCCTTGTGCAGTATCCATCTAAAATAATATCGATTCGGCCAAATCAGGACCTACCCTCGGCTTGTGCTCTGGCATACCGCGTACCCCGTCCCTCGAGGCACTGCGACCAGGAGCCTGGGCTTGGAATTGGGTTCACGGTTTCACGTGGGGAGACGTTGTAGCCGTTTGGGAAATCTCCGACTGTTTTTTCTTTGTGTCTAAGACACTGCCGTTCGCTCCGAATATCTAAAGTATCTCGACTTTCACGATGGTCCGCTCGTTACTGACGCTGGGTGCCGCCGCGCTCCTCGGCGCGACGGCGGTCTTGGCCGACGACATCCCGACATGCTCACTCGACAAGAAGTGCCCTGAGTCAGCTCCTTGCTGTTCCCGTGAGTGTACCTCGGACACGGTCCTTGAATTGGTTCGCCTGGGGGCGTCTCGTGTTTTGGGGTTTACGGAGCACGACTAACACGGATACCTGCAGAATACAACCAATGTGGTGTCGGCGCGTACTGCCTGGGAGGCTGCGACCCCCGCATGTCGTTTTCGCTTGACTCGTGCGTTCCCGCGCCGGTGTGCAAAGACATGACATACAAGATGGACTCGTTGGACCGGTACAAGGATATCAGCGAGTACCTGGGTGATTCTAGCAAGACCGACTGGGTTGGGCAGGGCGAGCCGCTGCTGTACGACGGCAACGTGCTCCTGACTATGCCTCCCAAGTCTGTGGGCACCGTCTTGGCCACTACCACGTACATGTGGTACGGTAACGTCAAGGCGCGTCTTAAGACATCGCGCGGTCGTGGTGTTGTCACGGCTTTCATTCTGTTCAGTGATGTCAAGGATGAGATCGACTACGAGTTTGTCGGTGTCGACCTGCAAACCGCGCAGACCAACTACTACTTCCAGGGCATTCCCGACTGTGAGCCCCCCTATCATTTCGGGGTTCTTGCCCCCCTCTTCTTGCGGTGCTATACTAACTGTCATAATAGACGTCAACGGAGGTAACGCCACGATCGACGGCAACTCATACGACGACTTCCACGATTACGAGATCAACTGGACTCCCGATGAGATTCAGTGGATCATCGACGGCAAAGTTGGCCGCACTAAGAAGCGCTCGGAGACCTGGAATGCGACCTCCAACCAGTGGGCGTATCCCCAGACCCCGTCGCGTGTGCAAATCTCCATCTGGCCCGGTGGTGCCGACACCAACGCTAAGGGCACTGTCGACTGGGCCGGTGGTGCCATCGACTGGAACAGCGACGAGATCAAGGACTTTGGCTACTACTTCGCCACGTTCGCGGAAGTCAGCGTCAAGTGCTTCAACGCCAACTCGCCCCCCGGAACTAACAAGGCCAACTCGTACTACTACAACAACATCAAGGGCACCAACGACACCGTGGTCGATTCGGACAAGCCCACGATTCTCAAGAGCCTCCTCGGCACGGGGACCAACATGAACAAGGGCGACGGCAGCTCCAGCACGACCGGTGCCCACCCCTCCCACTCCTCTGGCGCCAGCGTACCCGGCGGTGGCACCGCCCAGGTTCCCGGTGGCACCAACCCTGGTGCCGGGACCGGCAACGGCAACGGTGCCAACCCGAACGGCGACGGCTCGGGGTCGAGCAACTCCGGCAGTGGCTCGGGTACCAGCGGCGCGTCGCCGTGCCAGGCTAGCGGTTTCTCGCAGACGTGTGATGATGGCGGATCGAACGGCGGGACCAACCCGAACAGCGGCTCGCGTGTGGCGGATCGGACCCTTGGGGCCAGCGCGTTCGCGGTGGTCATCGGGTTCGCGGGGCTGCTTTTGCTTTAAGGGAGTGGTGTGGCTCGTGTGTGGGGATTTAGGGCGTGGAGGTGGGCGTGGTAGCGATATGGGATGAGCGATTTGCGAGCGTGGTAACCATCTATGTCGAACTGTTTTGGGACATATGACTGGGCGAGGTGGCCAAGTAATGTGTGGAGGAAAAACCTGACGATGCCGACCGACTCAACGTGGTATTCTTCGGAAAAGGACCTACCTAATCAGGCAACATCACATCCGTATCACCGCCCGACGCTTCATAGCCCATTGTGTTTTTGCTTTTTTTTCTCCGCTTTCTTTTGATCTCTTGGACTGATGGAGGGAGGGAGTATATATCCGGATTTGGCTGGCGTATTCAATCACTCTAATGTCTTGTTTACTTCTTGATTCCCCTGTTTATGAATGGCTCTTGGATGTATTTGACTGGGTAGTAATACAACCTGACACTGACTGATTTCTTGTCTTGTGAGCGAGTTGATGCGTTGCGAATGATTCTCTTTGTTGGTGTTAACTTCATGCAAAATTGTTATAATACATGGTATTGACACAAGCGGTAAGGCTCTGCGTTTGATTGATATATTTGGGCGTAACTAAGCTCTCATGGAAATAGACACTGTCACATGAAATCGTTCATTGTTTATAATTGTTCATTGTTTATCATAGCCACCCTGGTCCGGTAACGTGTCAAAGTGACTCGGCAAGCCGTGGGACTTTATCATCATGACCTCGTGGAGTTGGTAGAATATTGAGCTTTGTTCTTTCTTTGTTGAGCGATGTCCCGGTTCAACAAGCCTTTTCATTACCTACCTATATTTGTATTGTGGGTTGTATCCATCATACGCTCAGGTCGATGTATCTTAAGCGGTCAACTCAATCGTAAAACGGCCGCAGAAAGAATTCAAGTCGTAGGAGGCCAAATATAGATTCCTTTGGTTGAGGGGGGGAGTATATTTTTTCAAGTCGTGGGGGGCCAAATATAGATTCCTTTGGGTTGAAGGGGAGTATATAAAACCGCTCATGCTCTTACTTCCGTTCCATTTCGTTCCCAAGCCGCCTTGTCCCTATCGAGTCCTCCACGACACAGAACACACTAGAACACACGCTGAAACCGTCGCTGATATTTAAACCACACACTATGCCTACTCTTCCAACCCATGCACAATGCAGCGACTACGATCCAGCTTGGAAAACACTCTCCTTTGATGTTATCGCTGGCGCCTATGCTGCACTTGACTTCACTACCTGTTCAGGATGCAGGGCCCAGTTCCATGCCTTGGTCAGGTACGCGGCCGATAAGGTCATAGAAAAAAACAAACGCAACGCCAAGGAGAAGCCGGGGTCGTATGTAACCGAGGTGACCACGAGTGACGACGGGACAATCCAGATATCGACGATAGCGAACCCGGACTTCCCTGTTAAGCTCAGCGACGCTATCATGATTCGCCGCTACTTTGACCCCCAAGCCATGGAAACCACACTGGAACGGTTCTATAGCGTCCTCCCCCAGACAGGGAATGACACGCTCGGTCTTGCCCAGACCCAGATATGGCGTGCCCTGTACGGGACCTACGAGCTTTCCGATGCCGTCAGGGGTCGACCGATTGCTGCCTTTGTCGAGAATTACCTGCACCATCTGTCCAATGTGGAATTGCACCGGGAACACAGCCCCCCCCTTGTTGACAAACACGCCCCTCTTGCACCTATCTGTCAGAACACAGATTATGGCTGTTTCGGTGAGGAAATAGACCAGCGGTTCCCTTTCGGAATGTCGTTCGAGGAAAGAACATGGCATGCCTTGCAGATAGCACTGAGTCATATGGACAATGACGTACGCGAACTTCTGGAGAGCGCAGTCGGGCAAATAGAACGGCGAGCCCTGCGAAGGAATGAAGGAGAGTTTTCTTGGATAGAGAAGTTGAACATGCTAGACAACAACAAGGATTTTATCCGTAGTTTGCAGCAGCTCCAGGAAACGGACGATTATATCAAGCTCCAGAGTGAAATGGAGGAGGATAACGCCGCGTGGCGCATGAGCGGCGGCCCAGAAAAAGCGAACGAGTTGGCAGAACGCGGCGAGGTGGCAACGATCAAGGAGGTGGAGAGGTTGTTTTCGAAGTTCAAGCAGTGCTGGCGTACATCGCCGCACTGATTATGACTCGCCTTGATAGCTCATGTAACTTAGTGGAGATAGATATTATCATATTGTTGTTGTAAACCGAATAACTAAGACCGCCCGCTTTACCCAACCGTGAAATCAAAAGTCTGCGCCTAACTTGCCGTTTCTTGAACGCTCTGGATCCGCTTTGTCTCCGTGGCGGTATCGTAAGTCATGGGAGAGGCTCCGCGAACAAAGAACAACTCGGTTCTTTCATCGGCTCTATTCACCTGCCTAACGGCCTGCTTATGTGACAGTCATGTGTGACCAGTTGCATGTCCCGCCATTCAATTTCATTGAGAACCGGCCTCGCCTGTTTCTTAGATCTTCCTTAACATGTCTAGGTATGTGGACAATACCCGAAGCCACAAGACAGGTCGTATTGTGGAAAACTCGTCAGGTGACTCCCCCAAACACGGATTGGCAGAATTCGAGTATCAAAGGAAGGACGGGGTAGGGCGTCCGTAACGGTCATAAAGTGAGCCATCAAAATGATCATAAACAGTCCACGTCCCGTCAATTGTCTAGGCAGATAAATCAACCCCACAATCAGCACCCATCCAAATCGCCATTCTCAGCATGGCTCCGCCGATTCATATTCATCCTACGCGCCTGCGGTCAATCTTTAACGACCTTGGGCCGCGCTGCTGTGACGGTTGCCGAAGCTTATTGTACCAGATTATGCAGTATATAACTGCCGAAACCCTGATCACAACGGTCGACCAAGTCGACATCCAGGGTTTAAACACGAGGGATCAAGATTGTGTAAACGAGCGTGTGGTCCTATGCAAGAAGCTGATAAAGAATTGTCCCAAGAAAATTCGGCGTGTAGCCTTGCCTAAGCTGTGGTACGAACGTGGAAATGAGCACAGGATCACTGATACTGTGGGTTATTTTGGGTCAGTATCTGAATACGTCGTGTGGTATATACGGCTCGCAAATGGTCTCGACAAGGGGCGATCGGAAGAGTTTCTTGCAAAGTACGGGTCAGAGGAGCACCCAATATCCTGTCCTTTTTCGAAAGCGGATTGTTTCTTTTGGCTTTCTCCCCCTCACTTTTCGAAGTGGACGAAAGAGGAAAAGACAAAATATGTGGTGAGACACATGCTCTGGGAGATGGAAGAAGGGGCGATCAAGGCCGCGCTTTGGAAGGGGTTGGGGGAACAATGGGGGGAGGAGCTCAGTGCTTTGATCCTGGGCGTCAATTCAGATCCAAACGCTGCCGGCTGGGTAGATAGGTTGCGGCAGTTGAAACAGGATGAAGAGTTCAAGCAGATATTGGCCGGATCAGAACCGACGGATGAATATATGGCTTCGGAAAACAGGATTGGAGCTGAGGTCAGGGTCGGAAGAGGACGAGAATCCAACATTCGTCAGTTAAAACAGCTGATGAAGTTGTTGGATTCTAGAATTAGAGAGCAAATACCCTTCCAACACGTCGGGGCGGACGTAAGAAGACTGGGCCGGAGCTGAGGGATGAAGTCTTGGACAGCGAAGCCAATGATTATTCTACCGAGGTTGTGTACGGGGGGACTCACGTTCGAATGATACATGATGAAAACGGGCCACTCGAATGAGTCATGATCTCCCTATTTGCTTTTTTACTTGCTCTCTGCTGCAAAAGAGAAATCAAATATGGGTACAGCAATTGACCAGCTTTCATCTTGTGATACTCCTGCACTTAGTTACTTGTATTTCGGTCTCTGTTCCCTGCTGTTGTTACCGTGATCAGTGTTGTCAGGAGTATAACTAACTTGTAGGGTTCTGTGTAGTTGAAATGGCAGGTGGCATCTGCAACGAGTCTATCTTTGTGTAATACTGTGCTTTCCAAGTTACTTTTGAGTGCATATGCCGGGACCTGCAGTGAAATGTGGGCCGCTCGGAGCGTTTCCAGGTGTTCATGTTAGTAGGTTACACGGTGTCACAGTATAAAAGGGTACCCACTTGCTGGTGCAACTCAGGATCGTCTTGTGCAATATACCGGAAGTCTTGTGCTTTCATGGGTGTCAGAGGAGCCGATTCTGAAGTGGAAGCACACCTTTTACATATATATAAGTAATTACGAGACTATTATCATTAATCAATTACATTCAAAGGTACCACGTGGGACCCCGGAATTACTTCCACCACCCCTTTCGCAACTTCGCTAATGGTTGCGAATCTCGGCACGCATCGGGGAGACCCCCAAACCGTGGTGAAGGAGTGTGAACCGGGGGTCTTCGTTGTCGTTGCGACCTACCACCATGAGTTCCAACTCTCCTCCGTCGACTTCCCCACGAAGGAAGGCTTCGCCCATTTCGAAGCGCAAAACAACAGAACACGATGTGCCCATGGCGACGTCAAAGAAACCCAACCGGGTGATTACCAACTCCGGCACTACAATCGTAGTGCCATCTAGGCTGGTCGCCTCTGTGAGCGCGAAGTCCTCGCGCTGGAGAGCGATGCGACGACCAGGGAGAATTTGCTCGCCCTAGAGAAGCAACCTTCTGTTAGAAAAAGTCGAACGAATGGATGGGGAAATTGGTCAGCTGACCCGGTTTATGAGTTTCCGGATCCCCTGCCTGGAAACAACGGCGTATCTCGCCGTCGCCATCCAAGCTCCCGATAGGCCGATGGTCGGCCGGGCCTCCGCACTAATCGCGGCCATCACGGCGCCACGGCATACAGCGGACAGCCTTTTCGTCATGTCAACATCAGTTAAACCCCGAGTGTCATAAAAGTTAGAAAGATGCACACCTTTTTCCGTCATCTTCACATCTTAGGATAGAGACGCTGGGGAAGTCCTCCTTGACCTTCTGGACGAGATATGGACTGCCGCTGAAGCCGCCACATAGTAGGATGTACTAAATCAAAAGCAAAGGGTTGTAAGCACCAGCCCGGTACGAGCAAGGACGAGAAGGGATCGATTGATAGGAGCTAGTTTACCTGAGGTCGGCCACCCCTTGTCTTTTCGCCGACCGCAGCGCATTGTCGCCTGATGAGCTCTCGAGTCACACCGACAGGCCCGTTCAGGATCTCGTCGATCTCGGCGCTACTCCATTCGTTAGAGCACTTGGTACTGAGAGGCTGAGCCTCCACTGGAGAGACGAAGTCCTATGATGAAACTGACCTCGAGATCTTGACACCCCTCACCGGGAGCCCGGTTCCGGCAACCAAGCCCCAGTTATGGGGGATCGTGACTTGGTAGGAGGTACCACCGGCCGTGTGTTTCTTCAGGATCCGTTTGTCCCACTCGGCTTCGGCTACCTTGTCAAATTCGGATTCCGTAACATGCGCAAAGTTTGCGCCGCGGTCCCGAAGCTTTTCTTGAAGCAAATTCGTTACCTTTTGCCTCATGAAGATGACGGCCGAAAAGCCGCCGTTCCCTGGGACCAAGGGAACCATGGCCAATGGCCCAACGGACGTCACCTTGTTGGTGACGACGTCCTGTGAAAACAGACTGGGTCAGGAGGGCGAAGCGGGAATGGAAAGCAAGGTGTGGTGTAGAATCTCGAGAAAACTCACCGTCGTCGCCCCGCCGATGTCACACACGGTGACGATGTCACCCGCCTGAGAGCATGTTAATTAGAGCAGGGCGGCCAAATTGGCTCTCCGTTTCTGACTCACCTTGAGCTTCAGTTTGCCCTGTTTCTCGATGTCTGCGACCGTGGAGAGGACCGCGGCGTCCGACTCCCGCAGAATCATGAGGTCTATGTCCCCAAAGAGCATGGACGGCCGCATGTCTGCGTCTTGGAGGATTTCCCTCATGTCGAGGGCAATGGTGTCGGGCCATTGAGCCGGTATGGTCACTACCAACAGTACCGGCCTCTGTTGGTCTCTTTTCCAGACGGCAACCTGAGATAGGTGCTCCCGTAGGCAACGGAGGTAGGCGGAGACAATTTGTTTTGGGCTAAGCCCCGTATTTGCCACATCAATCTGGGCCTTTTGGAACTGCCGCGCCGTACGGACCGAGGAGGGCAGGTCATCGCCCCGTAAAAGTAGCAGCTTTAATAAGCTCAAAGGCTCATCATCATGGGTGGTCTCAAAACCCCATTTCATGCGGGACGATTCCAGGATACTGAGCCTGGTCGGCACTTTGGAGTAGGAGCCCTTGCCGGGCCATTCCCTGACGACCTCGATGCTCTCCGTCCCAGTCGGGCCCGTGTGGGTGTAAGCAACGCCCGTGAAGCTATCATTAGCCTTCGGGTCAGCTCGGTGGACGGGTTTTGACCCCAACAATTGAGTAAATTCAACAAGGAAGCCGATCAAATGAGTACTTACGTGGTACCAAAATCGACTGCAACGATCAGCCGACCCTGCGGTTGATCAGATCTTGAGCTCTCCATGATCAGTGGTTCGGCGTGACTTTGTAATTTCTCACAGCACTCAAAAGGGGACTCTCAAGAACAGCAACATGTAGGATTCCCTGGGCCAACTTTTGTAGACTATCGATCGATTGGAACTGCCCATGAGACCCGGCGGACAAACGACTCAACATGGCTCGCCAAACGTTCAACCCTTTGTTGATATGTCTCCTCCAGTTCTCCCCGGGAACCTGCGTCAGGCTCAGACAGCGAGGAACAGTCACGGCCCGCAACAAAAATGCTAGGCAGTTTTGGGCTTTGTAATGTTCCCAGCGGCAGCGAACCAGGGGGAGGACAAGCATCGTTTGGCCGTCCACGCGATTAAATACGGGAATTATCAACAGCTGGGAGGAAATATTGAATACCATGACTGCCTGCACCTCAGCGCAGGCGGTTGATAACTGAACATGTCTTGCGTACAAACAGAGGCTTCATCCCCTCTCCATGAGGACCACGGTCCGACCACGGTCCGATCACGGACTGGCATAGTCTGTACCCGAAGGACGGCTGGCCGCGCAGGGGGCCGGACACGGACGCGAGCCTTGACCGCCGGGCTGATGCCTTAGATTCGTTCGTGTCTCGGGCCGGTAATGCCGGTCTTGGGTCCCAGAACATCTCCATGCGCCAACACGCGACATGGCGGCCAGACCCGGGAACCAAACAGCCAGGATATAGCCAGAGAAAAGCGACAAGTCGACATTTGGGAACAACCACTGTCTGGCCCAACACTCATGATGCTCTCTTCCGTCGGTTGATGGATGCCATATTGAGAACGAAGATTCAGGTGCCGACCTTGCCCTTGCAGGAAAAAGGGTTGAGCTTGGCTGAGATGGTCCTTTGGTAACATTTCATCCGTTTGTCCCACACTTGCTTGAAATGCGCCACAAAGGCTTGAAGGTTCAATAGCCAATCCGTTTGCGGAACCAGAGCGCCATTACCCAGAGAGCCCCTCTTGTCTCTTTGTTTGCCCGCGCCAACGTTCTCAGCTTGGAGGACATTTTAACGACGGAAGCAAAAGCCCACAGCTGCCCGCAGAACTAAGCGATTTCTTGTCAACCAGAATCACGCAAGCTCCCGACACCGATGCCGCCAAAACGAAAGAGATCTGGCCGTGACAGCCAGGGCAGAGCGGTGAAGGCATCAGCCAATTCCACGCCTGCCCGCCCTGGGAAGCGTAACAAGACTCCTCCTGCCAAACCCAGAGCACGACCACTGCCCCCCAAGCCGCCCACCGCCATCAAAAACGGACGCCAGCAACCCCCGCAAACTGTAGCCGACAGCGCGGCTTTGGGTCTTCGCCGTTCTGCCCGCATTGCCGCTCTTAACGCTCGCGCCAAGCGGGACAAGGCCGCTGCTATGTTTGTTGACGACCAGCAGAACTCTGCCCCACCGGAGCAGCCCGCCGAGCCGTCTTCTGGGGCGCAGCAGCTCGAACAAGAGTCGGAACTGACGTCCAGGGTAAGACAGCTTGAGCAAGCGCTGTCCGTTGTGACGGCGGAGCGCGAAGACCTTCAAACAAAGCTCAGACAAGACTCGGAATTGGCGCCCAAGATAGAGCAGCTTGAACAGGAGCTCGCTGTCGTCGCGGCGGAGCGCCAGGACTATCGAATGAAGTACCACGAAGCAACACAGTACCAAGCGTGGCTGACATGTGGGCCGCTCTCCCGTTCGATACCCAACAAAGGCCGCTTGTACCGGGCCATGTCTGCCTTGGCGGCAGAGCCTGTGTACTACATCCCGGGGATTGGAAATACAGCTGTTTTTATGACTGAGCTATGGAAAAAGCTGATCTGCGACATCCGGTGGGTTTCGGAGCTGTTCTTGCCCTCACGTGTGTCTTGGGACAGCTTCAGCCCGGAGGCCAAAGAGAAGCTGCTTCTCTGGACGCCGAAAGCTGCAGAGTTCCTTGATAGTGACGACGAGTCTGCGAGGGTGGTCTTCGAGGCTTGGATCTGGCATATTTTGTATGACAACGTGTTGTCCGACCTCAAAGGCCCTTGGCTCGCCAAGCATTGGGAGCTCTATGATGAGCTGGAGCGAACGATATCCCGTAAGCAACATATGATGGCCTTGAGTCCTTGACTGTCTGCTTGACAGCCCACCACCTTTCCCCCTTTCACTGGCAATTCCCAACGCTAACAAATACACACGAAAAGAACTGGCAGGCAACCGGGACACCGACTCGAGGGAGAACATACGATATCACATCTGGAGGAACCTCACGCTGGGCTTGATCCAGACCATCGAAAAGCCGGCGTCGTGCTGGACCCGCAAGGACCCCCGCCTCGTGATTGACATAATCATGGAGGAGCTGGGGCCTTTCTTCCGGTTGCGGGAACATGGGACCGACGCCGACCTGGACAAGCAACTCCTGCGGATAGCCAAGTTCGCCCTCGAGGTCGACATGGCCAAGCATTTCACCAGGGCCGAGTGGATCATCAACTTCGGGCATCCCGAGACCGGCGCCCTGTTCGGCTTCCCCTTCGACCATCGCTTCATGAAGAACGGCGTCATCATGTGGTCGACCTCTGACGAAGAGAGTAAGTTGTCCTACCCCCTACACCCCCTATATTGGAGATGCCAACCCTGCAACATCAAACCGGGCTGGGCTAACACTGACGGATCCGTAACAGCGGATGGTATACCGGTCGACCTGATCACTTCTCCGACCGTGGTTATGCGTGGTATCGAGCATGGATTTGCCTTCCACGACGTTTGGCGCGATGATAGATTGTTCATGCATGGCATCGTGGACATGACCTTCCGTGCCCCACGCAGAGCCACGAACGCCGGGGACCCGCCCCCCAGCGGGAGTGATGATGACGCTTTCGGTTCGGGGGATATGTCAACCTCTCGGCCCAACGACAATCTCCCGACCGAAGAGCCAGGAACGGGGGAAGCAAAAACGCAGCCTGATGTCGTCGAAACAAGCGAAAGCACCAGTTGACAAATCAGGTTGCAAATTCATTGGCGGGAAGGTTTATAACGTGGCTTGGTTGAAGATAAATAGTCAGTGTTCAAATAGGTTTGGGCAGTTTCAGTGAGCAGATCGGGTCAACATACGCCTGTAATAATTAAAGAAACGTACCAAGTTGGTCTTTATAGAACAGTTCCCAGCGCCGTTGCACATTGTTACCAAACTAGAAGTGTCCCCTCTGTACCCATTATCTTGGTTGATGAAATAACCTCGAGGTTCGGGTTGAGTTTTTGCGGTCCCGTCGTTTGAAACTGCCACCGGACAGACAGCCTCGGCAAGTTTCTTTCACCCAAAACTGCAGGAGCGACACTTGTCACGCCGAAGCGGAGCCGGCCACCGAAGATGGCAGTTTGAGGAAAGGACGTTCTGGCACGGGGAAGGGACAACCCCATTCATCCTTCCCAAGAACGACTTCCCCAAAGATGGGCTGCCTACCTATGTATGCTAATTATGATAAGGTATGTCTCCACTAACACCGAGCGGACCCTTAAGTTCTTAACCCTAACCCATTACTGATCACATGACTGTATTTTCCGCTGCTATATCTTATGAACGGAGCTGTGTGGTGTCGACGACTTGCCTGAGTCGGGGATTAAGTACCTACGTAAGTAGGACTCTACCAATGAAGTAAACTAAGTTAATGGCGTGATGGGCCGGCCGTTTCAACCAATCCTAATTTGCATTGGGCGGCATAAGAAATCTAGCAACAAACAAACAAACAATATCGTGAGAAATGCCATCTTCAAAACAAACTGGCCGCCCTCGGTGCGCTATAGCCACCTTCTAAGACAGTGCTAGGTCCTCCCGATGCTCAATGTCAACTAACAAAACAACAATGAAACCCATTTCAGGGGAACACCCTGACCGTCATCACATAGGAAATTCCACAACCCGCCCAGCTGTGGGGTTTCAAATCCAGGCCTCGCCATCTGATATATATCGTAAAGGAAAACGAAAAGAAAACAACTAATTAAACCTTGTCCTCGTCCCCCGGAAATCACTAGCCGTGGTGGCTTGCGTGGTCCCAAGAGTAGTGATCGCGCTCCCGAGGCAGGAGACTGGTCATATCCACATTGCGTTGGTAGCCTGCATGGTGTAGAGGCGTTACACCATCCTCCACTGTGCAGTTTGGACCGAAACCGCTGAGAAAAGGAGCCGAGGCATAGCTGGGATCGTTTTCGAGGGCAGCTTCATGCAGAGGCCAGTTGCCCCGTGCGTCGAGCCCAACACCTGCAGCATAACTCGGGCCTGTCTCCGCTGTCGCGTAGTTGATGCTTGATCTGCTGGTTGAGGTGTCGTGGGCAAGGGTGTCTTCGAGGGAAAGGTTGGGGTCAAACCCTGACGAGGGGTACGAAGCCGCCTGTGCCCGGTGGCCGGGCTGATCCCAGATTGCGAGGGTGTTGATGCCGGGATTTGTGGGATCCGCCCACGGAGAATGGTTATATGATGGGCTGGCTTCGACTGATGGGACCGGATGGTGAGGGGAATAGCTAACGCCGAGGTAGTGGCCGATGTTCGTAGTGGCTAGATTGGGGGAGTCCATGGCCGCAAGGTGATGTTCCCAGGAGAGAGGAACGTCACTATTTCCTGGGCTCTGGACTACGTATGACTCCGGTGATCCTCCGGCGGGCAGCTGGCCGTGTTCGGGTGTGTCTGACACTGATTGGAATAGGGGCGACGTAGCTGTTACGCCAGGCTCGTCAGGCTTGGGTGTTCGGTATCTGATATGCGGCGGCAGTTCCCCTGAGACTCGAATATTAGTATTAAACCTGGAATCGTGAAGGGGACTAACAATAGAGATCGACATTCGTACCCATCCCATCAGGCAGAGGTCCGTCCACATCCGTCTTGTGCCGCCTAGCAAACCGATGGAGTTTGGCGTTATCCACGAGCTTTCCATGTCGGATGAATTCGGTCTCCTTGTTTTCTTCGATACGGCGTCGTGTCATAATCGCTAGCATCACCATTGACTCTTCAGTCGTGAGGTTCTTTTTGAGACACCAATGGTCAAAGGCTCGCTTATAGCTTTTGGAGCTTGACAGAGGATTAGGTGGTGCGCTCTTTAGGATGACCGGATGTAGATGGTGGGGGGAATATACTTAGCGTCGAAGCCGTAGACTTCCTTCATGAACCTTTGGACCTCCGGCAGCTTCTGTTGGCGGCGCCAGTACAGATCGGAGATGATCTCTCTGTACCTGTCCCAGTCGCTGGACCGAGGCTCCTTTGCAAGACCCATGGCGATTCACAGGCTCGGCGGCGATAAAGGCACAGTGAGTAGCTGAGAACATGCGGTCTTGGTTGGCGAGCCCTGCGGACGGCTGTGAGAAGGCCTGACGCCTGAATAGCCCATGGGACATTTTGGAAGGGGTTCTGTCGATGTTTTATACCATCGTGAAGTGGGAAATTGAGAGGCCCGTCCGGCGCGCTCGCGCACCAGAATGCCTAACGTGAAGGTCTGGAGAGTAAGAAAGGCGGGAATGCCTGGCTCTCAGATCCGGCGCCACAGGCGGAAAGTCTAAACGGCCTCAGACCCGCCATCTTGGGACGTGACAGTTGAAGTTTGGGTCAATCGGGTCAATGAGAGATGCAGGCGGCCCCAGGGTGTGCGCCCTCGCGCAATACGGTCCCAGAAGCGGTAAGTCCGCCTGCCCATCAATTCCAGCGCTTCGATGAGTGTGACATCGGAAGCAGAGGCATGCACTCCCGAGAGATTGAACGGGGGGAAGCGGGTGGGATCTTTTGCTCCGGAGACACTGCCGTTGTGGCCGAAAAGGGAGGAGTCCACATTTTTGGCACCACAGCCGTTTTCGGCACCACAAACTCACTCAGCTGGGTGCACATTTTTTGGCACCAAGGGTGCACCGTAGACCTGCACCCCCACGGCATGCTTCGGCAGCGTCTGGTGGGAATGTCCATAATCTCAAAGTTCGGATCTCACCTTGACGTCCGGTCGGCTGAGATGCGCTGCGGATCAATCACCAAAACAGGAGAACTCAGAAGTCCCTCGTTCACATGTGTGTCTCAGCAGACGAGCATTGGGGACATCCCAAAGAGGATCGACTTGGACCCAAAATCCGGTAGGTTGGGCGGAAGCCAATGCTCCAGGAGAACGTTCACGTGAAACGAAACCCTCGTGTTAACACTTTCTGCCCCACTCCGAGTTCTGTTTACACCAGCTCCCATTTCCTTGGTCTGGATAAGCCAGATGAGCCAGGGGAGCCAGGGGAGCCAGATGAGCTAGATGAGCCAGAGGAGCCAGATGTTCCTCGCTCCCCCTGGATGTCGGGCACACCACCATCCAATCATTCGGGGTCACCATAACAAGGGGCAGACGATGGATTGTCGGCTTCTCGTGAGAATCACCGGGATCCTATCTGCGGAAGATGGCGCAAGACTCTGGGAGCTGTCCGGTTGGTGGGCTGTGAGCATTTGGGCCATTTCTCTGGCCGCAGCCCATACCCGCTGCTGAAGATCCCGTGGGAAAGGGTGCCTGCTTGCCTGCCTGCTCTCACCTGTGTGGCAGACCTTTCTTCAAGCCGGGCCCGGAATGGTTTTCCGGGGGACCTTTCGTCCTCGAGAGTTGCAAAAAGACCCGGTCCGAACGACGGAACGTAATTGGTCCCCTGCCAAGAAAAAGACAACGGCCAACTGCCCTCGGGAGTGGCGCAGTGATGCTAGAGGTATGCACAGTACACTAGGTACAGAGGATGATTCCCATGGCGGGGAAACCTCCGCGCGGCGCGCGATGAATGCAATGGTGGTAGGTCGTGATGGTCCTCTACCGAGGACCCACCCGCTCGCTGAGGACCCACGCCCGCTCCGACGCTAGTGAGGACCCACCCTGCCCGCAGTCCGCCCGGGTTACAGGGCCTGAGGCAGCCTGGCATGGAGTTTCAAGGTACACTAGTTGTTTTGGCCGGAATAGGCAAGAGCAGCATGAAATTTTAGACGCGGAAAACCCAGGCGACGGGAGTATTGTATCGGCGTTGTCAAGTCGTGATTACCTAGGTGGGACTAACTAGGTTTATGGTCGCAGTTTCCCGCTCTTTGACGGACCCGATCGTGCTTGCTGGTAGCGATTGTCAAGCCTCACGCAGCACCGCCTGGGCTTGGAAGCAGGAAGTTGTGCCAACGGGGCGGAACACGCCGTTGGACCTTGACAAAGTCTCGTCTCAGCTGTCACCAGAGCAGATTCAGAACACGATGACGTGCAGCTACATATGATTGAGGTACTGCAACTCTGACCCTCGTCATCAACGGCTGGTTGCCCCACAAACTTGGCGTCATTTTACCTTGATGCGCTTATCAGCTTGCTAGGGTTGGTGGATGAGAGTAAAGCATTCATCTACAATGAATCGAGGAACCTAGAAACAAGTACTCCCATGTAGTCAATACTTGGTCGTCGCTCGGTGGAGTGGGGCGGCCCCACTTCCTGGCAGAGGATTTGACGGTTCTCTCAAACTTCCATCCTTCGTTCCATGCACGGCGTTTGATCCAGCGGGCAACCTGGAAACCAGCTGCTCGGGGAGCTTCCGGCTCGAAGTATTCGTACGACAAGCCCACTTCACACCGGCCTCATCGACGACGCTACCTACAATGCCACACCAAGGATCACTGTAACACCGCGTTGGGCACAGACCGATTGAACTCAAACCCCCAATTTCCGCCCTAGGCCCCCCGTTCCTTTTCCCCGCCTACCAACCACAACGCGCCCGGCCGCTCTCCCGCCGACACACTACCACTCGACCAGCTCACCTCTCCCACACCTTTTTTTTCGCCCACCCGCATTCCGCGGGGCAAAGGGGGCCACGCCAACCCAAAAAAAAAAAACCATGTCGCAAAAAATCAGCGCTAAAAACCTGCAGTACAACGCGACACAGCCGCGCTTCCTCGCCCTGCTACGCGGCCAAGGCGGAGCCGAAACAAACCGTGACGGGCCGGACCCAATTCTTGCTGCGAGGCGCCGACCCGTCAAGCCGCGTTCGGGCAGTGCCGAGGCCGAGGACGCGCCGTTGGTTGTGGACGAGCATGGCCATGCGGTTGCGGATGTCACGGTTGGCGCGGACGGAGCCGTGAAGGAGAAGGAGAAGGGGTTGGGGTCTGGGACCGGAGAGGAAGAAGAACAGGAGGAACAACAACAACAGGCACTCGACAAGAATTTGACGAGCGATAATAACGATGAGGCGAATGGGATTGGGAAAGGGGAGAAGCTGGTTGGGATTGGCGAACCGCGGAAGAAGAGGAGGATTGGCAGGGTGGTTGGAGCTGCGGAGGAGGAGGAGGAAGAGGTGGAAACAAAAACCGGGAAGGATAAGACGGGGGTGGACAAGGCGACAGCGAAAGACAAACCGAATAAGGAGGGCTCGACACCCGCGCCGAAGGTGAAGACCAAGAAAGCGAAGAAGATCAAGCTCAGTTTTGGCGACGACGATGGTTGAGTACTCCGTACTCCCTTTCTCGGAGCGTCAATCAAAGTCTTCATGGGGATATCTTCTGTGGGGGGGGGGGGGGGGGGGTTAGGGACACACACAGCGGCCGGGAGTTGGAATCCGTCGCAGCCTGGGCCAAAAGCCCGCGAGGCTCCTCAGGAACACATCGTTTCACAGACAAGCAACGTCGAAACGAAATCTACCCGAACCCACGATACAACGCCCCCGTTCTCCACGGCCCTTGACGCGACAGTTCCTCCATGACGACAAAAATATCGGGCGGATAGGGCTTGCTTCGCTCTGTTGCGGGTCTCTTCTACCCTTCGGGCGTGGACCGCAAACGACCAATTCTTTTTGGTTGAGTTGTTATCTACTTGTCCGGAAGGGAACTTGTGATGGCAGATACCTACCGATCCCGGAACGTATTCATGGCACCCTGCCGCAGTTTAGGATATGTGGAAGCGTGCTTGTCGAGCCGAAGGTAACGAGACCGGGAGGGGGGAACTGAGCCAGCCCGGAAGTAGGTCGCTAGGTTAGCGAGGCATCGCTAGCAAGTTGCACGGGTTGCATGCAAGGTCAGGCAGAGAAAAGTCCTCTATACAACCCCATATTCCTGTCCACATAAATCTACAAGCCCAGGTCCCCATCTCTCATCTGCCTCCCAAAATTTTACCCCTTCCAGTGTCCTCGCGGAAGATTTACCAATACTCAGGCTTGACGTAGTTGGCAAAGGTCTTGGGCTCCTCGAGACCGTGGGGGTTGTGAGAATGGTGGTGGTCGTCCTCCGGGCCGACGTAGTCCATCTTGTAAACGCTGCCACACTCGGGGCAACGCTCAACCGGACGCTCGCGGCTCATCTGTGGTTGTCGTTATCAGTAAGTTGGACATCCACCAAACCCCTTCGGACTGCGGATCAAATGTCCGACCCCCCGGAGGGATGTGGGCGAAAACAGGGGACTTACACCAAGCCAGATAACGTTGTGGGAGTCGGCCGGGTAGCCGGTGCAACCGGCGTATTGTTCCTCGCCGGCGGAACGGACCTTGATGGGGTCCTGGAGGGTTCCTGGGGGCAAGATTAGCGGACCATCACCTTTACATAGGCTCCGAGAGAGCGTGGGGGGTGGAGCCGCAAACTTACCCTTCCGCGACGCATCAAGAGGGCGCATGTCGAAAATGTCTACACCCTCCATCTTTCCGAGAATCTCGAGACGCTCGATACCAGTAGACTGCTCGTAGTCGGTGGGGACGGTTCCGGGCTTAGCACCAGGACCGAAAAGGTCATCCTCCGACTTGACATCTGCGATAAACAACATCAGTCTGATGTTCGTCTTGAAACCAAAACGCACCCATTTCACGATCCGTTACCCCAGTCCTCCTCTTGCACGCTCATCCAACGTTATTTATTGCACGGATTAAACTCCCGACGCCCAGTATCTGACGTCAGGGCATTGCCGGCTTCCTTCGAATTCATGACGCAACCATCCACCACTGTCACCGCAAAGATGCCTTCTTGAAAGCAGAAAGGATTCGTACCGGCCAGAGTCTTGGAGTGGTGCAGTTGGGGAGTCTTGGGCTGTTCGGGCTTCGCGTTGCCTAGTCACCAAGAAAATTCGTCAGTATGCATCCCTATCAGTCCGGCAAATCCCCAACCACAAGTGAGGGGCGAGAGAGGGGCAGCGGTCTTCTTTCCACACACACCACGGCCGTCCAGCAAGTAGCCGTAAAGGTTTCTGCTCCCAAGGCTAATGCCAGCAATCCCTCCGTCTACGCCCTCCCCCGCCCCCCGCGCATCCCCTCCCTGCCCATCGATCCATCAGTCGTCGGGATAAAAACTTACGGCGCACAGCAGTCGCAGCGATGCTGCGACGGAGCGCCGGGGCGGCGACAGCGGCGCGGCGCGCAACGGCCACGGCAGAGCGCTGCAAGAACATATTGCTTATGTAGTTTCGGGTCGTCGGGTCGGCGGGTGGGCGGAAGCCAATTGCTGGTCGCGCGGTGTTTTCGCGGGGGGTGGTGGTGATTTCGGGACGGCAAGCGGGTTTTGGCCAAGTTGGGGGAGCATGGAACCGAGCTTGCAGGTGGTTGCTGTTTTGGGGTTAGTGGGGTCAGGTGATGTTGCACGTGCACCCTCCCAACGACATCCCGAGGTTGAGGCAGGTGCTTGCATTTTGGAACTGGAGAAAAACAATTTTACTTGACTACCTTGGCCATCTAGTGGTTCTTCAAGTTACCCATTGTGCTTTCCTGCCCTTGCCTCCCTTTGGAACTCACAGCTCCAAGAGAGGCCACGGCGTAGTACGCAATAACACAGAGTACACTGTACAAGCGATGCACAGTTCAACAGTAGGGGTAAGGTGGTGAAATTGCATTGAACTCTGACTCCCTCAAAACCTCTGGCGAAACCCCATCCTTTTGACTTCCTTTTCCCAACCGGCCTGTCTCTCTCGTGCTCACTCTTTACCCCACTACCCACAATACCTCTGGCAACTGCTTCCTCCTGGCGCACCCTGTGCATCTTCGATACGTGGCCCCTCCATGTGCATCTCCTCGGTGCCGGGCCGAGCACGCCGCTTCTAGGCCTGAGAGGCGCCGAAAGGCAATTACGGCGCCTGACAATGCGCTAGAATGACACGTCCATGGACATCCTCAAAATTACCACACGCCCAGTCGGACAGCCGATAGCAATCGTCGATCCATCCCTGGAAACGTCTGATACCAAAGGTCGGAAATCAGGTGGAAGCCATATGGCTCCCCGTCCTCGCCATGTAATCCAAAGGCCCTCGCCACGAAGACCCCACCTTGACCCTGTTTCGCTGGATGGTGGTGTCTGCGGATTTAAAGTTGACCGGCCGTTGTAATTGATCATGCTGGGTGGTATCTGCAGATTTGAGGTTAAGTGGCCGTTAGAATTGATGATGTGAGAAGTGTCACTCACAACACTGTAGTCATCATAGCGGCCCGATCCGCCATCTTGGACCTTAATGCTACCAGCATCACTGTGAAGCCACAGTCCGGAATCGCCCGAGTCTTCAAAACGAAAGGTAAAGACGGGAGAGTCCATCTTTATGGAGCGCACTTTCTCGCCTGATTTTGCATCCCAAATACAGATAGTTTTATCATAGTCTCCTCCAGATGCGATCTGGCTGCCGTCCCGGGAGAATACTATTGACAAAGCCAAGCCGCTATAGTCCTCAAGCCTCTGGATCGTTTTGCCCGATTTTATATCCCAGATACAGATAGTCCTATCGCCTGATCCAGATACAATTCGGCTGTCGTCCAAGAATCCTACTGAGCGAACCCAACCATTATGGCCCTCGAACTTCTGGATCTCCTTGCCTGACTTTATATCCCAGATACGGATAGTTAAGTCGCTTGATCCAGATACAATTCGGCTGTCGTCCAAGAATCCTACTGAGCGAACCCAACCATTATGGCCCTCGAACTTCTGGATCTCCTTGCCTGACTTTATATCCCAGATACGGATAGTTAAGTCGCTTGATCCAGATACGATTCGGCTGCCGTCCGAGGAGGATACTATAGAGTTAACTGAGTCGCTATGGCCCTCGAGCTTCTGAGTCTCCTTGCCCGACTTTATATCCCAGATCCGGATAGTACTATCATATGATCCAGATATAATTCGGTTACCATCCGAGGAGAATGCTACTGAGTAAACCGACTCGCTATGGCCCTTGAGCTTCTGGATCTCCTTGCCTGACTTTATATCCCAGATACAGATGGTCCTATCGTTTGATCCAGATACAATTCGGCTGTCGTCTAAGAATCCTACTGAGCGAACCCAACCATTATGGCCCTCGAGCTTCCGGATCTCCTTGCCTGACTTTATATCCCAGATACGGACAGTCTCATCGCGTGATCCAGATACAATTCGGCTATTGTCCGAGGAGAATGCTACTGAGAGAACATTGTCATTATGGCCCTCGAGCCTCAGGATCTCCTTGCCCGACTTTGTATCCCAGATACGGATTGTCTTATCTGCTGATCCAGATATAATTCGGCTATTGTCCAAGGAGAATGCTACTGAGAGAACATTGTCGTTATGGCCCTCGAGCCTCAGGATCTCCTTGCCCGACTTTGTATCCCAGATACGGACAGTCTCATCGCATGATCCAGATACAATTCGGCTGCCGTCCGAGGAGAGTGCTACTGACATAACCCAGTCGCTGTGGCCCTCAAATGTTTGAAGACATGGACTCCAGAATTTATCGACTCTCGGCTTTGTTAGCACCCAACCAGGCTCTTCTTTGGCGAACATTCGACGGATGATACTGTCAAGCGGAGTAAAGAGCAATGCTGATACGTATGTTTGCAGTGGCGCCTGTTCGATAATCCACCAGTTCTGTAAAATGAACCGATAAGCGTCTTCGACAAGATCCGCAGAAGCGTCTATTCTTGCCTAAGCTAATGATTTAGTTATCTATCCTTCGAGGTAGTGGGAAGTTAGAACTTACGGCGACAATCGTTCTGAGCCTCAGAAGAGAGAGGACTGCATTCGAGACAGCGCCAAGGAGACTCAACGCTTCAAGCCAGTGCAGGAAGTGGTCCTGGAAGAATGGCGTAATCAAATTTCCTATTTGGACACTGTTCTCGGATCTTGCGATATCCTGCCCAGAAGCGTTCGATAGCAGGGAGTGCTGGGAGCCTTGTGAGTCGGCCATATCCGTTTCACACACGTGGTCGATCCAGTATGTACAAGAGTATCCCACGCCGAGCAAGGGATCAGACGTGGGTGGCCGCGTCTCGACGTCACGGATGAGCGTTCCTGGATGTTCCAGCTGATATACATCTTGACCGAGTGTCTTCTGCATCGCCGCTACTGATCTGTCGACGATGCTGCGTTGAACAGCGTGTTTCCCAGACGGGAAAATCTTCTCGATGGCGGCGTCATCGACCAGGTAGTCCTTGGCTGACTGGTGAATCGGATAGACGTAGTTGTCCACCAACGTGAGAAAGGAACCGCACATGTCGATAATCCTCTCCAGATCAGCAGTTCCGTGCCTGAGCCCAGCTAGCGTTCGGAGCTCGAGAATGTGGAGCGGGCGGTACGCTAAAGTTGCGACTGAAAGCACATCAAGACACGAGTCTCGGTAGTCGCTTGTAGACTTGGCAATATCCCCCATCATCCGATCGTAAAGCACCGGTAGGCCTGGCGGCATCTCGTTGAGACGGCGGACAGCATCGTCAGCCAAGACAGTGTGGAGGGACCGCAACGCTAGATCGACCCATAAAAAGGTACCTTCAGCCTTCTCGAGCAACTTTTGTCGAATTTCGGCTTGCTGGGCAGGGCTGGATCGAAGGGACGAGACCCGGGCGACTTTGTAATCAATGTAATTTTCGATCGCCTGAGAAACGGCTTCCGAGTTCAGCTCCAGGCTCAACTTCGCTTCCGAGCTTTCAAGCGCGAGGTTTTGCTCAATGTCGACCCGGTTACGGCTCGTTAAGATCCATTTGAGACGATTTTCTTGGAGGGCGGTTTCCCTAACCAGGCCGAGGAGGTCCGGCAGACCGTCTTCGCATTCATCGAGAGCGTCAACAGCCAAGTACATAGGTTCTGACCGCGGGTGCTGAATCATCTGCCTGAACACATTGGACAGCGCGTCGAAGGCGTTGACGTTGTTGTTGGTGACATCAAAGATGCCTGTGCCCATCCGATCGCACTCACTCTTAAGGTACGGAACGAGATTGACATCTTGGCTCAGCAAGAGGTAGATAAGACCTTTGAGGACGGCGACTGCATTGTTTAGGCGGTTATCGGTATTCTGGCAGAAGAAGAACGATAAAACCGAGTTGCCAGTGGGGTGGTCAAGTTTGGTCGGGTCAAGTCTGGTCTGGGATCGAAGTTTCCCGGTGATGGTAACCAACAGCATCGTCTTGCCCTTGCCGGCACCGCCCTTGATCCAGAGCAGCTTGCTTTCGCCGTCCCGCCACTTCAGGTAATCGGGGTGGGAGAGAATCCACTTAGACGAAGCTTCATGCAGGTAGCCTTTCGTTCTTTCAATGCGCTGCTTGTCGATAGTGGGATCGGTCCACTTAAGCTCCTTGAGTAGGGAGTCTCGTTCGTTGTTGTGAAGAGGGGATGGGTGGGTGCCTGTTCGGTGTTAAGAGACGTTTTCAACAAACGGCCTGGGAGAAGAATAATTACCTACCCTTTGGCAACGATGGCGAAATTGCTGAAACCCTTTCTATCGCCTCTTGTATTACCGCGGCAACGCCAGTCTGTGTGGGCAGTTCCGCTACGCGGTTGCCCGTCAAAAGTTGGACATCTTCCAATATCCTCTTCATAAGCGACTTCACCGTGTCTCCTTTGCCCCAGGTGAGGGTGGCAAGTGCGTATCGCTTCATTCTCGAAGCGCCAGCTTGTGGGACGACATCGTAAAATATTTTCTGAAGTTTGGTTGCCCTGTCCTTACAGCGCTGCAAGACAGGCTCCATCGCCTTGTGCCACTCGTCGTCGGAGGTGATCTTGTTCTCTGAGAATTTCTGGAGGGTTTTGCTGACAAGCGGGAGTCGTAACGCAACATCGCGGAAGGCTTCTGGGAGGCCGGAGGCATCGTTGGCGGCTTTGGAGATCTTGATGGTTGCCTCGATAATGGCGATGATGCCAGCGATGATGCCGATGACCTCGGCGCCTGACATGTCTCCGGTTCCTACGGCAATGGCGTCAGACTCTAGGTCGGTTTGATGAGGTGTGGTAAAACCCGTGTCGCACCAGGGTAAATCGCTCTAGGAAAGAAAGCGTTTGAGAAGTTGCCGTGGTTGCTTAACTACACAGCCTCATTGATGAGGGGTTCGGCTGCAACATTTTGGGCGTCCTGACCGCCCCACGTCGCTTCACATAAGCCAATGGGGAAGAGTACTGCTGTTATGGGCGCTTGCTTGACAAACGCCAGTACATATTTGTATAGGGTTGAGGATGGCGCTGGCTCCTCGCTGTGGCCAAAAAAGGCGGCAGACTCAGACTAAGTCCCTAGATGCCCCACTTTTCTATAGCGAAAAATGACAAGCGAGAAAGAAGAGGAAAAAGAATAAACAACAAAATTGAAAGACGACGAAAAAGAAGAAACAAAAGTGAAAGAAGACAAAAAGGAATAAATCAAGTCAGTGGCTGTTTAAATTAAACTCTTAAACGAAAATATTTTAAATGTATCGATATTAGGCTTATATTTTAATTAGTTATAATTAAGTGTCAAAAGTCCGTTGAGACTTGATCGAATGTTGAAGGATTGGACTTTAGCTATCTGGTTTGGCCTATCGTCTTTTTTCTGGCCACAGCGAGCGGCTGCTAGGGGATGAGTGTTCACCTTCCGCTGTGGGAGGTTATTTAACTATTTGTAATTACTTCACAAACAAGCCCCCCACGTTTCTCAATATCACTGTGTTGGTTCCCATGATTGCGTTAATCCCAAATCTACCGGCCCGTAACGTCCTTCTCACCAAACATCCCTAAAATGCATCAGTGTAATATTACATGCGCAAAGGAAATCCGCCCCGATTCCTCAGTTGCCGCCTCTCAGATCTGTTTCCCGCGACACTATCACGCCAACTCTCCTCGATTCCCCCGTACCCTAGCAGGATTCACAACTTCCCCAGCCCCATCCCCTGCACCAACCCGTCTTGATACTCCGTCGCAACATGCACACCACTCGGACTCCAGATCTTACTCTCCACAATCCCCCTACCAGCCGCCACACGCGGAAAAAACATCTCCTGCACCCACCACCCACCATCATCACCATCCCCTTCCTCCACACTGCCGTGCATCACAGCCTCGTCCGCATTCACATGCACAACAAGCGTGTAGTTCAAGCTCGCGGCGCGGCCAAACGCATGTCCAAACCCAGCGTGGTTACCCACAACCAGCAAACCATTCCGGTCTGCAACATACGCATGCGCAGCAACATGCGCACTGGTATCCGCCCACCACGGCCGATCGCCGCCGGGCTCTTTCCCCTCAATGGTGACTCCTTCTTCGCTGGCGACGGCTGGAGGCGGAAGTGGCCGCAGCAGTTTGTACAAGAGCAGCTCTCGCTTCTCATGCATCGGCCTGCCCTCGTTATACACCGTCATGTCCACCTTGCGCATCTTGGCAATCGGGAACTTGCCCTCCTGGTCCGACCCCGCGAGCTCAACAATGCCCGTGATATCCACCGGGGGCGCAGGCGGCCACGCCAGCGGTGGGCGGCTAGCCAGAATCTCAGAGAAGCGTTCTTGCGGGGGCGCTTCCTGGATTGAGACGCCCTGGGAGTGAGGTTCGGGTAGTTTGAAGGAGCAGATGGCCGTGAAGGATGGCGGGGCGAGCGGGAGAGAGGCATCGGCGAGGGGGAAGTGGTCCTTTTCGGGGTTGCTGCTGGGTTGAGAGGGCTGGTAGGCGGTTACGGAGAGGGTGCTGAAGGTGCGGGAGGCAGTCAGGGGCGTGACGTTGTAGATGAAGGGGCGGGAGGGGTTTCCGGGGCGTGTAAAGTAGCCCGTGATGGTCTGGGGAGAAGTTAGTTTGCTGCATCTTTCTTACGCAGCCCCGAAGCGGCGAAGGGAGGACACATACATGAAACCCGAGTCTCTCAGTCGGCGTCGTGCCTCGTTCATCTTCTAGCTCTCTCCAAGCTTGTGAGGCGGCTAATACGGATTGAGCGTATACATGACCGCCGAAAGCAGCGGAATGCACACTTGGGATTCCTTTCTCTTCGTCGAAATCAGAGCCGGGAAGGTACGCTGATCTCGTTCCCATGAATCGCCGCGTTTCCCCTGATGATGGTATCTTTACCAAGTTCAGGGCCTCTTGCAAGGGTAGGGGGGAGTTATTCTTGGGAGCCATGATAACGACAGCCTGTGTATCGTTCAGGGATTCCGTAATTAGTGTTTAGTTTAAATTTTTCCAAAATGCGGGTTTATCGCTGTCATCCTTCGTTGAGGAAATGCGTGTGGAATTGTTGTTCAGAAGCCACAATTAATGAGGATACGTGAATTGTGCCTCGTGTCACTCTCAACATTCTCACCGAGGTTGCTGATTGACCCCAAAGTTTAGTGAAGCTGGAGTCGGCACAGAGAGCCCCACTTCGGCATCCCGGCTATTGCCCGGAGATCCGCTGCGTGCCGAGGCATCTCCGTGGTGCGCCGGGCGGTCAGAGCTTCGAATCTCGGCGTCGCTCCGGGATGAGAACGGTAACGCCCAGGCTCGTGCGGGCGGGCTATCGGGGACAGACCACATCCGAGTTTAGAGACTTTAAAAGGATTGCCCCCCTCCCCCCAAACTTGAGCCTTGGGGGTCTGGCGACGGTCACGAGCTTGCCTCGCTGCCGGTGGATCCGAGGCTTGCGGGAAAACATGACGAAGACACCAACTCTTCGCCGGCGTATTGCACGACGACGGAACAGGCGACAGCGATATCGGACGTGCGACGCTTTTGCTTTTCTGTTTTGGATGATGAAACACTGAAACATAAGTTTCTGAGGCTGAACGCTTCGCCAAATCTTTTTTTCTTCCAGACCTCCTTGAGGCTCGAGCTTGTCGAAGCCCATTGCCGCCAAGCCGGGGACCAAACCCCACCTTCCTTTCCCAAGATGGGGGTCATGTTGCTTCTTGGCTCCTGCCCGCGGAGAAGACAATTCGGTCGGGCTTGGCAACGGATCAACAGCCACGATTTTGCCAGTGCCCGAGATTGGCAGGGCCCGGCCTTTTTTTGGTGAACTCGAACCAACCGTCATCGCTCCAAAATCTGGGGATGCATTGACCCGCCAAGCTTCACATTTCGATGACCCCCACGCATGTTCCCCAATCCCATGCAGGGCCATTCCCCCATGCTGAAATTCTCGAGAACGCTGAGTGGTGGGAATTCGTTTGACTGTTGGTTCGAACCAAAGGTCGAAGCTGCGAATCTCAGGTCCACGAGAAGCGGGGCTCTTATGGACAGCCGGCGCAATATCCGAGCCGTGTTGATGAGGTTTCGAGGACGATGCCTCGACGGGAAGAAGATCAAGGCTGATCATGCTATTATTGGGTTTGGTGCTGTTGGAAACAATCAAGATTGCCAAGACGCTTCGAGGAGGGTCAATACAATCCAGACGAGTATGATCATCTCTCGGCGATTGCTTTCCCGAGCGTTGTATGAGCCTCTCGAGGATGGCAAGTCGTCGTCAGCCGCACAAAGAAGGTTTGTGTGAACAGCCCCCAGGCACTGAAACACGTTGATGCCCGAGATCGACTTCAGAAGCTGATACCATCTCGGCAAGGACGAAGAAGCAACACGGCACTGATATTCTCGAGCAGATATTTCCACAATCCGATCCTTTGCTAGTTGTGTACGAATACGTGTACACAGGTGTTCTCATTCGCTCTCGAAAAACCAAGCTTTTTCTCATGTCTCTTCCGGGTGACGAAACGGGATTTCCATATTGCGGTCCGTAACGGTGATCAGGCCCGTCTCGACATTCAAGCCCAATGTGAAGGGTTAACTCTTCCACGCCTCGGGGATTGCTTCCTCAGGCTTGCTGGCTGGGGAA
This sequence comes from Chaetomium sp. MPI-SDFR-AT-0129, assembly GCA_020726445.1. Classification (NCBI taxonomy): domain Eukaryota; kingdom Fungi; phylum Ascomycota; class Sordariomycetes; order Sordariales; family Chaetomiaceae; genus Chaetomium; species Chaetomium sp. MPI-SDFR-AT-0129. Next base: position 183,369 of record JAGJXA010000012.1, on the reverse strand, counting down.
ACGCCAAGGTCTCTCATTTTCCCATCCCAATTGATGGCTAGAGACAGCCAAGAGCAATAGTCGATACTCACCGGAACCCCCAACCCTGGGCTCCTCGTTCGAATTAACGTCATGGGGGAACACTGCCGTAACCAACAAAAGAACCACTGGAAAGAAGGCGTGGGCGTGAATGGGTGCTCGGAATTTCTAGGAGTTCCATCTCTTGCGAGCCCAGCACCCTTCGAGAAAGGTAGGTGGTTTGAGGAGGGGGGTCGTCTGGTTCCAGGTCGCTGGCTGCGAAATCGGGTCACGCGGCGGAAAAGTCACCAAATGAGGTCGCTTTTGAGTGGCTATTGCTAGCGAAGTGTGTGCCTCGAGGCAATCACTCCGCGCGGAAACCGTCTGACTGGCCGGTCACTCTGGGCGCGGCAGGCAATTGACCCTGCCGCACTCGGCTCATTTTATCCAAGTTGGGCGTCAACTATTTGTCGGCAATAAGCCTCTGTCAATTTCAGGTTGGTCATTCGTACACTATGGAAGTATTGGACTTCTCGCGAGCCAGGAAGAAAGCTAGCACAGAGACGAAACATTGGTATGCGACAATGCCACGAAGGGTCCTTGCCGACATCTTCACTCCTTGGCCTGGCCCAAGCTCCGGTTCCCGCACCGAGAGCCTGCGGCTGTCGGTGGGTCCCCGCTAAATTCTGTTCTGGTTCCCCGCAAACGCACAGCTCGAGATCTGGGGGCGATGCGGAAGGTTCCGCGCAAATTCAACACCCGCCAGATTTCCATACCCTTGGCCGGCTTTCCCAATGCCACAAAGGCATGAACCCAACACGGCGGTTCTGCCGGTAATAGCCACCTCCTTCCACGTGCCGGTGTTCGGCGCCAACAGGGATTGTGAAGGGGGGAGGAGGTTTGGGAGGGGGGGAAGGCGATGTGAGAGGGAAAAGGGATGAACAGCCTCAACACGACGCGTGGTTACTGACGGGTCGTCACTGGGGAATATCAGGAGGAGGTGGACAACAAGTCCCGCGCAACAATGGGAGGACCAAAAAAAAAGGACGATGTGACACTTTCGGGCATTGTGCATGGGCCAAGCCGCTCCGTGGGACGCAAGGGCGGCCGGGGAAAAGACAGGGATATGGCCTGCTCCTGCTCTTTTGCACACGAGATTTTCTTCTTGCAGAAGCAACGGAAGCCGCGACTGGTGTTTGGATTACGCCAAGGAACTTCCACGACTGGTAACGCTTGCCTTCTCTCGGTGTCCTTTCCTGGGGCAGGGGCAAAGGACAGGCCAGCTGTTGCCTCCTCTCCAGTTCCCGCTTTCCGTTCATTGGGCACTCCTTTTCCAATTTTTTGCTGTTTCTGGGTCCCGGCGACCACGAGAGACCGAGAAACAGAGACAAGCAGCGACATCATCTCTTGGACTTCGCCGACCGTTTCGTACATACCTTCGATGGGCTGTGGCGCGCGACTTTTGTGCAGCCCCCTCGTAGCGTGCTCTCTCCCCAATTCCCGCAGCTATCCCAGCACGCCGCCTGATGAATCGACAAATTTCCATGACAGGTTCCCGCAATTCCACCAAAAACCCCCGTCCGTGTCTCGCGAAGTTGAGAACAGGTGATCTCACTGAGGCTCCCAAACCTGCCGTGCAACCATAGGCCCGGCATCTCCGCACTTCGGCTCGTTCCCCAATTGGCACCATGCCCTGAGCTTACCCAAACCCGATCCGTCTTTGACCGCAGGAGGAGAAGAGCCCGTGAGGTGTTGAGAGTTGAGGAACTCGGCTCAACACCCACCTGAGAAGAGTTTGTGTGAACTGGCCGGACCCGCCCGCCCCTCCACCAACATCCAGCAGCATCCAGCTCCAGCGCCACCTACCATCCTCTGAACCAGTCAGCAGGTTGCCTTTCTCTCGCCCGTTCTTTCTCACGACCCCCTGGAGGGTTCTGGAGGACGCTTCGGTGGCTGACCCCCTTCATCCCCAGAATTTCCCTTCCTGGGCGCTGCTGCTGTGCAACCCTGTCTTTGGCTTAGAACCCTGGACACTCCACACGCTAGCGCCTGCTGGTGGCCGAAAGGGAAGCATCACCCCAGGTTTCCACCCATCGAACAAGATCGTCATCTTCTCCACTTGACACCGGCCGGCTGGATGCCCGCAGGCGGTCCCCAATAAATACATGTTGGGCTAACGACCACGCGCTTGTGTCCCATGCCACTCTGCTCTCCTCCACACGCCCCGTTCCCGACCCGTTGGAACCCCCGCGCCCGTTATTCATCAAGGCGTGGGTCACTCAGCCTCATCCACTTCCTTTCTTCGACATACGTTGGAGAAACATTGTCTACTGTGTTTTGTTACCTGGACATAACGCCTGTGGTTATTTCGAGCCGGACGACGGCCAGCTCTTCTGGTTTGGCCTGTTCGTCGTCACGTTGCGTCGAATAGTGTACAGCCACTTGGATCGTTCTTCGGCATGCTCGACCTAGCGTTCACTGCCAGAATCTCAAGGAACCACTCCGCTTCTGGCTTCTCGCCCCCCTCCAGCCGTCTTCTGTTGCCTTACTAAACTTGTCGGCTGTTCGAATATGCGTTAAACCAATCCTGAGGGTCCTATCCCCAATTCTCGGAGGGTTGATTCTGAACTTTGCGGTTGAGGAAACACGAGATGAACGAGATGGGGATTCGATTCGAGTCCCTTGGCCCAACCCTTGAGCAGCACCGGGCCTGGCGGCTCGGCGAAACGTTCCAGGAAGACCACCACGCCGAGATAGAGAGTGCGCTTCGGCAGACAGCTTCGATCACTGGCTTCGGCGGCAGACTGCGGGGGATCGCAAGGAGCTGCAGAGGGGACCACAGTCCCGCCCGTTCCGAGGTGACATTATCGGTAACGAAAGCTAGGACCCCCGGGGAGTCGCCAACACCGAGCGTGTCTCGGCCATCCACTCCGGTCCCGGTAGCAACGCCGCTTCTGTTCCCCACGACGCTTCACCCATCACTAGCTTTCACACGCTGTGTCCCGTCGGGTAAAACGGTCGTTACCTTCCCGCTCTCGGCGCTTGCCGTACCGCCAAAACCATGTCTCAAACGTCGCCGGCTTGATACCGACGTCGACGGCCCCGGCACCTTTTCGATAAGCTGCAAAAAGCGACGGCTGCTCCGGCATCTTATCACCTCGCGGCTGTCGCAGGCGTATTCCCTGCCGGCCACCCACATTCTCAACCGGGAAGCGGTAACATCGGGCAGCAAACGGATTGTCAAGCTCACGGCCATCATGTCGGCTCGCCGGCTCAACAACACAGTGACTACCGCACCGCAGGCGCAGCCATCACAGCAGCCCAGTCCGTCGACGTGGCTACGGCGTGCCGCGGTGCTCAACAGCTTGCGCAGTCGGGTTCATGCGGTTGCCGCAGAGCGAGCCAACGGCGGCCCGATCCCTGACGTTGCTGCAGCGCAAGCATACGTCTTTCAGCAACGACACGGCTCACCAACCGCTTTGATCGGTGGCCGTTACCCCATTACCTCTCCCAGCCAAAGCGGGAGCGGAAGCGGCAATAAGGACACAGCCAGCTTACCCCCAACGCCCGCCCAGCGCCCACCCAGCGCTGGTCCCCACCCCCCTCATTCCGGTACGGGGCACCACGGCCACGTACAATGCACGAGAGTGCGCATCCCCTCGCCCCAACTCCGCCCGCTGCGTTCTCCGGAACTACGAGTCAGCCGGCCGCTGATCCCGCTGGAGGACATTGAGCCGCTGTACAACGAAGACTGGTCGGGCGATGACAGCATGGCGTTCCCTACGTCGGAGCTGGAAAGTCGGTATCTGTATGATGATGACGACTCTGGAGACGAAGGCGAGGGCGCGGTGTATGCGGACTTTAGTGTCATCTTTGGCGGTGGCGGCAGTGAATCGGACGACGAAGGAAAGGAGAAGAGAGCCGGTAGCGATGGGGGCGGCGAAGATGATTGTTTTGAAGATTACATGGATGATTTGGATGGGATTCCGTGGGGTGAGCCGGCTTGAGTGCCGATTCGACGCTCACAGTCTGTCGGACCATGGATCCGAGTGTACTGGATTGTGAGGCCATCTGCTTTTATTTTTTTTGTCCAAGCATACCGTGAGGCAACGGTACATTATGTGGCGGCGGCGGGCTTATTTTGGCGGCTTGGACATGGGACGGGCAAAAGGGCGGCAAAACATGATTTTGAAACATTTGACAGCGATTGGGCGGCATTTATCTTATTCGCAACTTGGGTTGGGCGCATTACTGGCATGTGGGAGGCAAATCTGATACTTTTTTGCGAACAGTTGGAAATTGTTTGGTTTAGCATTGGTAGCAATGTCTGGGTGGTTGTTTTGGGAAGATTTGGCGGTGGAAATATTGCGAGTCGAGGGTGATATGGCAGGAGGGGAAAAGGAGAAGCGAGACATTGGAACTCATGCATTGGAGAGAAGAAAATTAGAAATCGGTGTTTGTGATACATGTCACATCTAGATCACTCTTGGTGATACTTCCGTTGTGTCTTCTGAAGCGGTTCCCGGCGGGCGTTGAGAGCCGCCCGGCACCGGCCGATGCGGGGTCGTTCTGTCGTTCCTTCGCGGGACTTGTCCGGGGGCATTCAGGTGGGGTGCTTTGCGTACTTGGGTATTTTCTGAGCCCAGAAAGGGTGTAGAACTTGAGAAAGAGAGGTACGTGAGGCAAGTTAGTTATCAAGTCTAGTGAGCACTGAGATAACCTGCGGCTCTTGATGCAAACAGCACCGTTACTGTCTCGGGGAGAAAAAAAGGTTGAACGGCGGGTTCGTCCGATCTTGCGATTCTTCACCCCACTTTGCTGCGAGGGCCCGAGGGGCACGCACCCCTGACGCATGCACCCCACATAGCCCGAGCCTGTGAAGGCCCCACAAAACAAGGTGAGATTTGTTTAGGGCTGTTGTGGGAGTGGGAGTGGGAGATATCGGGTTGGGGGTCTCGGTCGAGATTACGGATAGGGGGAAAGATAAATAGTTGTGCCCCGGGTTGGGTTGTGATGGGTTTGTCTGTTTCGGTTGGTACTTTGTAGTTTTGGAGGGTTTATTCGGGAAGGGTTCAAGGGACCTCCGGACGATTGGACGCGCTCCACATCTTTTTACCCACCTAAGGTACATCCCGTTTTGTATCTCGACTTCAATCCTTTCTTTTCTTTCTACCTCAACCACCACCACGACCACTCGATTCGACGACATTGACAGTTCGGCCAAGAACCGCCCCGACGGACCACCTCCCACCATTCACAACAACAAAAAGAAGAATCGTTCACCCTCCTAATACCTCACCTCATCATACACATACACTCAAAACACCAGACACATCTACCTTCCGCTACATCTAAACCTCCCTCAACATGTCCCCATCAACAACTCTCCCCTCTCTACCCCCCATAACATCCCTCCAAACCCTCCCCCCCTCCACCCAAACAGCCACACTGGACCTCCTCTTCGAACCGTCTGCAGACCTCCACGCCCTCGCACTGCCGACGGTCCAAAGGGGGGGGTATACCTCGTATGGGGAGTTAATTGACGCTCTCCGGGGGCGGTTGATCGTCTTTGCTGGGGATGCTATGGGTAGTGAGGGCCGGGAGGGGGAAGATGGGGAGAAGGAAAGGAGGGAGAAGAAGGAGGTGTTGTTTCGGGTGTTGGGGAGTCATCCGCGGTTAGGGGAGAAGGATAAGCAGAAGAAGGAAGCCGCCGCAGACAACAGCGAGACGCATGAGATGAGCGCCCTAAGCAAAGCCGAACAAGCCCGTCTGCGGTCTGGCGACGACGGGGACGACTGGGCAGAGGAGCTCCGCTCGTTGAATGCGCAGTATGAGGCGCGGTATCCGGGGTTGAGGTATGTGGTGTGGGTGAATGGACGGGGGAGGGAGGAGATTGTGAAGGAGATGAGGGAGAGGATTGGGAGTGGGGGGAGTTTGGAGGGGGAGGTTAGGGGGGTTGTTGAGGTATTCTCTCTCTTTCTTTTTTTTTTTTTTTTTTCCTATTTTCCTTATCCCGCTCTGGGAAAAGGTTTCTTCCCTTGGTTGTATGGATGTGGTGCTAACGGGTGATGGATAGGCCATGTGTGATATTGCGGCGGATCGGGCGAGGAAGCTGCAGAAGGCGGCTGACGAGGTGGAGAAGAGTGAGAGTTAGGTTGATGCTGGCGTCATGGCCTCTGTCGTTTGTCTACAAACAGGTCCGAGGATTAGGAAGACTGCCGACTCGCGTATGGGTGTGTTCATCTTGATCACATGAAGAGCATGCTTGGTACACCAATCTGGAAAAGTATATGGATTGTACGGGCCTAAGTGGAGTTGTAAGGATTATAACGGTATTTTAGTTATGGGTATTCCATGATTATGATCCACACTAGATTCGAGGTAAACTCATCATTATATCGGTAATTAACATAGCCTTATATCCCCTCCCACCATCCTCGTTTACTCAACCTCCCTTAACCCCCTTTATTACTCAGCCCGTGTCCCAGATTCCCCCTGCGCATACCTCCAAACATCCCTCTCCCCCCTCATCATCCCCAACAAACACCGTTCCCAATACCCCACCAACGGCTCCTCCGGCAGCGCCAACACCTGCGGCACCTGCTCCGCCCCGGTCCCCTTGACCTCCCCATCCCACACCCACTTCCACTTATGATCCCCCTCCTGCACCGGGTACATCGCCTCCACGGGAAACTCTGTATGCTCCGGGCTGTCCCTGTCAACCCTAACCTCCCTCGGTCCATGCTCCAACAACCCTTTTACATATCCCTCCTGCTCTTCAGTCAATGCACTCCCCCTCTCCAACCTCCACCGTCCCCCTTTTCCATTATTCCCAGAAGAAGAAGAAGAAGAAGAAGACCCAAAACCCCCCAACCCCTCCCCCCAAACCCCCCGTTCATCAACCCCCAACCCGCCACACCTCACCCTTACCCTAACACAAGCATGCACCCGCTCTGCAGTACCAACCAACGGCTCCGTCGTATCCTGATTCGTGGTTTCATCCACCCTCAACGCCAGGCCTGGGCGGCGGATGGTGCGCCCTGCGAGGGTGGTCAGGAGGGAGGTGGGAGACCGTAAAGTGCCGAGGGCGTAGGGGCGGGCTGGGGATAAGGGGGGTGGGTGCGGGGGGTGGAGGTGGAGGAGGTGGTGACTGTGAGTGTGAGTATCGCTGTGGGAGTGGGAGTGGGAGGAGTGGTGGGGGGAGAAACAGGTTTTGGGGTGGGCGTGGGAGGTGCGGAGGGTGCATTCTGAGGTGTCGCGGGTGGAGGTCGAGTTGGGGGGGTAGATGTCGGGGTTTGCCCAGGGGATGGGGCCGTTAGCTGGCGGAGCGGGTGGTGGTGATGCGGAAGTGGTGGAGGTCACTGCCTTGGGTCCTCGGATGAGCTTGGTGAGGGAGCGTTTGAGGGCGTTGAACGGGGCGCGCGGGAGGGCTGGGATGAAGGAGGATTTGCCGGTGGTGCCGCCGCCGCCGGCGACGTAGGGGAAGGGGTGGGCGGCGGAGAAGCAGAGGGATTCGTGGAAGATGGTGGTCAGGCGGCGGTAGTTGAACTCGATGCCGAGGGTCGAGAGTTGGTCGCACATCCCTGTTTTTTTATTTCTTAGTAAATGTCACAACACTGAGATACAGGACAGAGAGAGAGCGTACAAGCCAAGGTGATATCAGCCATCTGCTGGTCGTGCCAACCACCCCCCACATTCCCGTGGTTCCCCGGAAACCAGACCTGCTTGAGGTTGGTCGGGCTCCCGGGCAGCTTCTCCCACAGCGACGGCCGGAAGGCATACCGCGGCTCGTCGAGGGCCAGCGCCTGGAACGCGTTCTCGACCTTGTCGGAGATTTGCGTGTTGGTGAAGGCCCATGTGCTTTTTGTTAGTATATCTGTAGAGAAAATAGAGACAGAGAGGAAAAGGGCACTTATTGGTCTGCTGAGCCGCGGACGCCAATGACTGGAGCCGGCGGAATACCCAGCGTGCCCACCGTGTCCCAGACGGCGATGCCTTTGATGCGGATCTCGGTGACCCCGTCGTGGTACGTGTCGCGGGTGTAATTGAGCTGGTGTGTGTTAGCTTAGACTCTTCTTTTTTTTTCTCTTTTTTTTTCTTTTTTTTTTTTACACTTACTTTTCGCAACCCCGCCTTATACGCCCTCATCCGCCTACCCTCCCACTCAATCTTGGCCTGCCCGTGCTCCCCCCCATACTTGGGCAGCCCCGGCACAAGAAACTGGTCAACATTCCGGCCCGACTTGCCCATGCTGTGGTAGTCGTCAAAGATGCCATAGAAATGATCCAGCCCCTGGGGCGTCAGCAGGCCGATCGAGGCGATCATGTCGGCGACGGACCGGGCGGTGAAGGCGCCGCGCGAGAAGCCGATCAGGATGATCTCGTCGCCGTCTACGTAGTTGGCGCAGATGAAGTTGTACACCTCGCGGATGTCCTACTCGTTTCTCAGTGTCTTGCTCGTTATTATCTCACTGAGTGAAACGGGGACACACCCTGTCCAGGCCCATGCCAAAGGCACCACCCGTGAACCGGTCAATGGCATTTGCCGTGCCGACGCCGGGAAAGTAGTTGATGACCTGGTGCGTGCCGTCGCGGCATGTGCGCCGGAACACGCGTGAGATGCGCGTCACATTCGACGGGGGTTCGCTCCTGTTCGTGTTAGTCCCAGGCCCTAAAAAAGGAAAAAAAGAAGAAAAAAAACAGAACATACCCCTCGGAACCCAACGAATCCATCCATGTCCCATCGCAGCAGAGAATTAGTCGTTTCGGGAGTCCATGGTGGGTGATGGGCTGGGGATTCTGCGAGTCCAGTGGTGTAGCCATGGTGTCTCACGGGCTCCCGTCTGCTTGGCAGTTTCTTCAAAAATCGTCAACCCAAAATAAGAAACAAGAACACGAAGAGAATACCTTTCGCGAGGACAACCACCTTTAAACCCTCACTCACCACCCCGTTCAATCCCCAACCCCCGTTACCTAACCCCTCGCAAGCCACAAGACCGCCATTCTGCACGTCTTCACAGAGTTTCGGCCCCATCCGTCGTCTTTTTGTTTCTCGCATCAGCAGGGGTCAGCCAGTCCCCATCCAACCACTGCCCAGTCAACCTCCCAGCTGACTGTGGAAATACCGAGTCCAGCTTACACAAGCCCAGCCAAAGCCAACCAAAGAACTCCCATTCCGGCTGCTGGCTGCCGGTTCGCTGCGGGTTCTCAATTCCCGAGTATTCCTGAGTAGGGCTGAATTCCCCTAATGGAATGATTGGAATCCCCCAATGGCCCAATCCCAAAATGAGAATGCATGCCATGCCCCAAAACGCTAACCACGCACCGAACCCAAAACCGCATCTTCAGCTCTGCACAAGCATCACCCACCTTTCCCAAAACATCCCCCCCCCCCGGGAATCACACTCCCCATTTCAACTCGGCCCTCCCCCCGGGATTTCCCACTTCCAGAAAAAAACCCCAGCCAAAGATCCCCCACCGTGGCTTCCCTAGCTCGCTGTTTGGGTCCGGTCCCCATCGGCGCAAGTCTCACTGCAGTGCCTGCAGTCATACCACAGATGCCACAGATACCACAAAAGATGCACCACAGCCGCTCCAAATTGCACCCTTAGTGCACCTGAGATGCATGTGGTGCACGAAAGATGCACCAAATCCCCCCCAAAAGCCCAAAAACGCCGAGAGTGGAGATCAAGCTGGACTCGGTCTCCACCAAGTCTGGCCAATGAGAGGGAGGGGATCCGCATGGAAGGTTGGATTCCGATGCAGGGATCGACGCGGATGGCGTTCGGGGGGAGTCTTGGCCAGTTCTTGGCCGTGAGGACGGGCATGTGGTTTGGGAGAGGGTGGTGAGTGGAGGGATGGGTTTTAGTGACGGGTTTACGAGGGTCGAGGGTCGAGGGTCGGGGATTGGGTGGTGTTTTTCTTTTTTATTTGGAGGGTTGGTTTTTTAAGGGGATGGCTTTTTTTTGGAGGGTCCGAGTTGGGTCCGAGTTGGGCCTGAGTTGGATCTCAGTTGGACCGGTAACCATGTTACGTGAGACAAGACAGTCGTCCCTGGGTACAGCATGTGGTACCCTTTTATAATGTGATATTATCCGGATCGAAGTGACTGGATTTGGTCTGTAAACCCTATAAATCTATAATTAGAGTTTACTTTCCTCCCAAGCTTGCAAGTAAGGTACGGTCGATACATCAATCCCCGTAAGCGTGTGAAAAGGATATCTCATATGTCCAGAGCCGATGTTCACGCGTTCACGCCCGCGCGGTGGTTTATTCTTCCCCTTGGCCATGGTTGCGATGCGTAGTTGACGCGAGGGGGCGTCGAGTAATAGTATCCGCGTCTCGCTCGGTGTTCTTCTCAGCTGGAGGAGACGTACTAAGAACTTGGGTAGACGCGGCGGGGAGGTAGGGTCGCGTCTGATCGTTGTTGTGGCTATCGTTTTGATGTCCGGAAGGGACTACGCCGCGATGACCGAGCGAGTTCAAATCTTTATCGAGGTAGTCAGGGAAGATCTTAATGGCTGCCCACTGGATCTGAAGCGCTGCAAGCATCCGGTCGGCATACCGGAATTCTACCGTGATGTAGAGTATGTCCCCTGTTTCCACCATGGGTGAACCTCACAGTTCAAGGCCGGCGTCACCATCAAGGAAGACAGGCACTCGATGCCTGCCATGGGGCTGTTGTTTAGGGGACACAGCGAGAAGGCTACCAATTCCTGGGCTTACTTCACGCCGATTGAGGACGTCTTCGAGGCTGCTCGCATTACGGTGGGGGGACAGGATTTAGGGAAAGGACTGACCCGAGGGCTGCCAATGTTAGGGTCTTGGATCTAGATGGTATTTTTTTTGGTTAATGTGTTAATTATCATCGATGACCGTAAATTAGACTTTTAACACCCTAAGCCAGCTCTCTCGTGAAGAGATGTTGTAAAATGCAAGACATATCTCATTAGCTCTGGTCTAACTCTCAGGGCTCACATAGCACCGCCACCTTCCTTGTTGATAACGGGCCTGACAAACCACGCTTTTACCTATATCTCTCAACCTTCACCACTCATCCGGCCTTGTCAATATAAAACTGAGATATTTTCTAATGGCCGTTGACCCAAACGACCCCCCCAGCCAGAGCCGGCAGCTGAGTTCGAGCTAATACTTCCTACAGCGAACAAACCATCCAGCGTGACCCAGAACCCCGACGCCAAGACGAAGCCGCCCGCGTTCTCCCCGTGTAATAGGGCCGCCTCGCCAGATCTGCCAGGCGCACACAGGAGCGGGCGCCCAGTTGAAGTTCCCTTCATTAGGGCCTGGATCACGAAGGAACAGAAGCCGGAACCAGTGTCTGGTTTCCAATGCCCTTACATTGCTGTCGGCGGGCCGCTTGCTTGTCTGCCCGGTTCGTCCCCGTCGGATTCGTTCCAAGATGGCGATGGCGCCGGTGCCTACAGCGGCATCTCACTGTCCTTCCAATCTTGTTGGCGAAGAAAGGGTCTAAAAGGGAGGGAGGTCCTGGTCGGCCATCTCAGGCTGGCCCGCGGCTGGGTGCGAGAAGGGTGGCTGGGGGCGTCTAGGCGGGGTTGCCGGAGACATCTTTTGCTGCGGCAAATGAAGACCCTTTTATACTGTGACAGGCTCTCGCCCGGAGGCATGTTGGGAAAGGCCAGAGTCAATGAATTTTGAGACCACACATCGACTTGCGTCTCTATGAAGGCGCTCGTGTAGTGACTTCTGCCCTGTTGGCAAACCAAGAACCATACGACAGTATGGTGGGCATTATACCACTATGCCCTGGGAACTTGCGTCTTAGTTCGTCGATCGTAGACTGAGCTGGAGCTTTATCGGCTGTAGGCCGTGGAGGAGGAGCGGGACCTAACATTTCCCGGCCTTAGAGGATACGATTGGGGCTAGTACAATCAACCAGCCAGGCAATGCAATTACACTCGCCGTCGTCTCGCCGTCGTCTCGGCCCTCTCAGGGCGGCCGATAGCCCGACATTTTTCTGCTCTTTCTTCGCTCCCAAGTAAAGCAAGTTTAGCGTTGGACGAAAACGGACGGGAGATGCTACGTAGTCAGGTTGTCGGCTTCCCTTCGGAGTCAGTATAGCCTTTGCGATGATGTTAAGCGGAGTAACGAAAGAAGGAGGCAACTTCGTGATCCACAAACGGGCCAGTTCTCGATTGTCGCCAAAGATAAATGTCGAGTGTAGCAGCAAGTTGGTAGGTACCGTTTTATACTGTGATAGTGATGAACAGGTGAGTTGGCATCTTGCCTCTGACAGAGCCAGTCCTCGATTACATCACAGAGGTGGAAACACGCCGCGCCCTCTTTGAGGAGTTCCGAGCGATTTGCCGCGAGCAGTATGACGAACCGAACACGGCAGTATTCACCGTATGGCCGCTCCCATCGCGGAAATTCGCACTTATCTGGACGGTTACAACCCCGAGAATTCCCTGGTTCGAGCCAGTCCTTGGGCAATCCAGATTCTCACGAACTCAGTAAAGGCCATAAGAGCCTCTTCGTTGCTCTTCCCCTGCTTGGATCTCCCTACCGTTTCTCAGCTTGTCAAGCTGCTTCTCCGCCGTGTTTTGAGAGCCATACGTAATTACAGCTACCTAGATAGGGGTACACGACTCTGCTGGTTGCCACGAGCTGGCTATGTTGGCCGGGACACGCTGTCTGTGCGAGGCAAAACAACAACCTCGCCGCGGATGGCAACGGAGTGAGGTAGGAGCTCCTCTGTCAACAACTAAACAACCACCAGCTCACGGGTAACACAGAGTGACTGTGTTCAAAGCTTCATGCCAGCGTGGAGTCTCTTCCAGAGTACTATTTAAACGCCCGCTCGCCCCCCTTCACCCTCCCGCTCTCCTTCTTCAACATCCCCCAAACAAACTCAACATCCGGGTGACCACCATACCTCAACCATCAACATGTCAACCACCCGCGTTTCCCCCATCATGCCTTCGGGCCCACCCATTCTCTCAACCTCATCCTTCACAGAACTTTGGGAGCTTGCCGATGAGGACGTCGGGTTCCTTCTCGACATCTTCCCCGACCAGTCCTCCGACGACGGCGCAGATACCCCCGCTGGAAGCGAGGACAACACCCCCGTTTCGGACCCCCACCAGTTCTCCATCTCAGAACTTTGGGAGCACGCGCAAAAGGACACCGGCTCCCTCCTAGATATCTTCCACAGCCACTCGGCCTACTCCCCATCCTCCCACGGCGCAGCTACGCCCACCGTGAGCGAGAGCAACTTCAGCATTCCCGCGGCCCCTGCGGCCCCAGACCTGGACACACCCATGTTCTCACCCGGGGCAGAACGCTTCCTGCGCGCCGAAGACGATGTCCGTTTTCTTCTTCACATGTTTCCCGACCTACGTTCTTCCTCCTCCTCTAGCGAGGGCGTGGAAACTTCCGCTTCGAGCGAGAATGAGGAGTACGTTACCGACAATACCGATGTGAACAGCCCGTCTAACTCCAACGGCATCGAGTACAACGTAGGACCTAAATCCGAACCCGATCCCGAAGATGATGAAGGTATCCCCGCTAACCCCTATGATCCCAAGGTCCCCAACAAGCGCGACAATCACAATCACTCCAACAACCGCGATGGCCTTAACTCCAACGACCGCAACAACTCCACCGAAGCCCACGAAGAGGATAACGAACCGCTCTACATAATCCACAACTGGCTCACCCCCCTCGCCTGCCAACGCCGCAAGGACCTCCAACACTGGCGCGAACAAGTCGGTCGTGACGTCGGCCTTCCTCGCGTTGATATCATTGATATTGATAGCCACGGCTACATCTACTACATGCCTCTCGAGACTGAGACTGAGACCGAGGCTGAGACTGAGGCTGGTGTGGAGATTCCGTCTCCGTTGTGCTCGACCTCGTCGTCGGGATCGCCGGAGGGTTCGTTGCGTGCTGATTTTGAAGAGGAGGGTTTCGGATGGGAGTGGGGGGGTGATGAGGAGGAGGAGGATAGTAGTGAGGAGGGTAGTGAGGCAGACTATGGTAACTATGGTAGTGGTGTTGTGTCAGTGCCATCGGGCATGGGTGATGACAACACTTTTGTTGCTATCAACCCGGGACAGACCGGAACGGCCGAGAACGGGGACAAGGTCGCTGCGTCGATGCAGGTGCTGCGGTCGTGGGGTTTGCCGTGCCTGATGGGATGGGCTGTGGCTAAGGTGGTGAAGGAGACGACTGAGCATAAGCATGTGGAGGTGTAGGGAGTTTGTTGATTACCTACCGTGCTTGGGAGTTATTCGGCAGCATTGCATTGTATTCTGGCCCCTGGGAATGGGGATTGGTGGTTATGGGTTGGCGTTATTTGCTTTTTTACTTAGACATTTTTACATAGCAGCATGTTAAGCCAGCGCTGTATGTATTACGGCGTTAGTTGACCTCTGCCACTACCTAGGTAGTTAGTTATCGTACTAATATGCTATGTTCACACACTCAGGACCCTCCCAAGATTTACTGCTCACAGTGATCTCCAAGTTCGAACATGACACTTTACATACACACTAACTGTCTCGACTACCCTCTGTACAACAACTCCGTCGTTCTTTTGTTCATGCTCTACCTGCTCTATGCAGATAAACCCGTCATTCCGTCGGAACTGTTCCGCCGCCTTCTCTACACTCTCGTTTGGTTTTGGCAGTCTCCAACAGCAAGAAGGTACAAGATAGAATCTGGGCCAAGACACCCGCAAACTGACTCCTCACCTCTCAGACTCCGAAGACAGAAAGCACAGAAAAGCTGGTTCCGATGGACAGAAAGAGGATGACATTTCTGGTTGTACAGTAAATGTATACACAGTACAAGACTCGAAATACTCGCCCCTCGGCATCACTAGTCACGCCGTGGGTGTTGAAATTAGCCGGTTACGAACAGGTAAGCTTTGAAACCACCAGCTGTTAAGAATATGACCATGACAGAATCGAACTTGTGGGCTTTGGTTCTTCTTTCGCTGCAGTCCTGTTCAAAAATGAAGATGAAGTGGATGGTGAACACGATGGGTAATTCCAAATGATCGTGGGCTAGAAAGATTGTACGGTCTGGTGGGCTTCTGTTTCACCAGTTATGTTCATATGTGGCACCTTTCTAGGCTGGATCTCGAGTCTGTTTCTAGGGTTGGACTCGGCGAAGGAGATATACCGCGTGCCTTGGACATGGAAGCTGGTCATAAACAGTGATCGGAATTCATCAATATTCCGAACAAGGGGGTTGTGCCTGGCGGCCTAGTTTGCGATTGACCAGCCTAGCAGCCATCATGTACAGAATTATGCGAGACGATCGGAGCGGTATCAAGACCGGTACAATGGACACAGCGAGATGAACAGTCAGATCAAGTCACGTACCAGATTCCAACATGAACCATGTATATTCATCAACCTCTATCCTCTATCCCCTACCCTGACGCCACGTCCAGCCCATTGAATACCATTATGTCCTCCGCCCCCATATATCCAACCCCAACTCCGACCTCCTTCTATCACCTACACACACTCTACCAACCTCCCACATACCTCCCCACCACGACCTTCCCGTCATCCTTTCATACCCCCCCCTTAAGCCAACACAGCAGCAACACCAGCCACCAGCGCAACAACCCCACCAACCATCCCAGTCGGCAGCGCAGCACCACCAGTCGACGAGCTGCTAGCCCCCGCAGTGCCCGAGGGCTTAGAAGCGCCGGTAGCAGTACCAGTCCCAGTAGCAGACGAAGTCGACAGCGTAGTAGCAGTACCCGTGAGAGTCGTCACATCCCCCGTCGCAGTACCCGTAGCATGGCCGGTGTGGCTAGACTGCGTGACCGAGAGCGTAGCAGCCGAGGTCTTGACACCACCCGAGCTAGACGAAGCCGACGAAGAATCCGAAGAAGCCTTAACGCGAAACTGGGGGCTTTGGGCGAGGATACCAGTATTCTGCTCCTCCACACTAACAAAATTGAACTGGTACCCCGAATCAGCCGGGACGTCAGCGACCGAGACAGTGATGTGGCCGGCGGACAGATCAACCTCGCCGAGGTCCTTGGTGAAAGGGGTGTGGCCGCCGACTTGGTTGACGAGGAGCAGGTGGGCGGAGGACGGGTCGGTGTTGACGGTGGACCACTGGATGGTGATGCCCTTGGAGGGGTCGACGACGGAGTTTTTGGTGGGGGAGGTGATTTGGATGGCGAGGAGGGGGGTGGCCAGGGCCAGGAGGGCGGCGAAGGAGGCGTGCATTTTCGGTGGTTTTTTGCTGTTGTTTTTTTCTTGTTGTGGTGGTGATGATAAGGGGTTCGAGGCGGGTGATGATAAGGGGTTCGAGGCGGGTGATTAAGGGGTTCGAGGCGGGTGATAAGGGCGTCGAGATGTATAAATTCGTTCGAAGCGAAGCGTTCGATGTAGCGAGCGTGATGTGTCGAGGACGACTGAGCGAGTGACAGAAGTGAACGTGTGGAAAGGTAAAACGGACAAGAAAAAAGAGTTTTTCAAGAAGATATGGCGCGAAAAGTGCAATGCTTTTTCTTATAACACAAGATGGGGGTCCAGACCACCCGCCGATACGAGATCGATCCAAGCAGTCCCGGGACTCCGGTATCTAGCATGACGGCCGGCCAACCACATCACAAAGAAAAGTCCAGACCCTCTCCACCATCGAATTTTCAAGCGGCCTGGTCCTGGAGCCACGCGCTCGCATTGTCTAACTTGGCCATTGCACGACAGCAAGCCTCGGACAACGACAGCTCAGCCAAGGCATCGTGCATGTATGTACCCGAAAGTGATGCTTTTGGCTCCCTAACATTCAGCTCTACTGGGAATCCTTCGACATGCAGACTGACACTTTTCCGACATGGAAATCTGTCAATTCAGGGCCGTCAAAGGCTGGTGGGCGGGTGGCGCACGAGTCAAGATAGCTGAAAGTGGAAGTGCGAAAAAACCGACCTCCGTCGTATCCGTCCCTGTCTCGCATGGGGCATGCTTGTTATCTTGCGGGCCGAACTAGGAAACTGCTCTTTTTTTAATACCGTATCGCCAGACCTCCACCTCGTGATTGAAGCCGAACCGGCATTCTCAATTGTCGGGGACATATCACGTCGTCGGTCCTGTGTGTTTGGCTGGACGCGGTCAGCAGCTTGCACCAATTCCACTCGTCCACGGCATCATAGCGCGGACGCGGGACACGCGACCGGAGAGTGTCGCAGCAACTGACCCCCACTTATGGCGACACTGATAAGCCAGGGTGAGGACGGGTCATCAACAACATGGTCCCCCACGCTGAAAGGACACCATTCAGCAGAGAGAACCAAAGTCGAGGGAACCAAAGTCGAATTGATGAAAGGGAGCCGAAAGCCTGCAATTGCTCGACTCGGCAACAAATTTGGTTGCACTGGTTTCAGACTGGGTTTTCCCCCAGCTTGATTCGCAATTGGGTCTACTGTGTATCTATGACTTGTTAGTGATCAAGCCGCCTTCTACCCCGACAGCAATCATCAAACGCTCCGGTTTCCTGCCTCTCGAGCAAGTGTGGCGCTGAGTCTTTAACCTTAGAGGCTGAGGAACAATGAGCCGGCGATCCTGTCTTGGGCTTGAGTTGGCGACCGGTGAATGTTGAACGGAGGACAGTCCGGCGATGTAAGACAAGTGGTTGACGATCGTGACACTGTCTCATCGCCGCCAAGATGGTAGTGTTCATCCGCACCCGATTCCTCATAGCGCGGGTCCTCCCACGGGTACATGTATTGTGTATTGCACGCCTTTGTTGTTGCTTCGTTGATGATGTCCTTCCTGTCTGACTCGGCGAAGGCCGACGACCAATTTGGTCAACCACGGGACAGAGGTATCATCGCTCATCCGCCAAACGAATTACTTCCCCCTCTTCGGCGTTTCTCTCTCGGCTGCCGGCAGCAAGACGCCCCACAGAACCATGCAAAGAAGGACAAAACATGGCGGAACCGGCGAAACGGGTTGCATTGGACCAGAGTCCCCAGACCACGAAGGGCAAATTGGGATAATTGCTCAACAAAGGAAAACGCCAACACGATCGGGAGGATCCGAGAAGAATGGGGCCGCGAGAGCAACCCTGGGTCGCCGGGCCCGGTCGAGTCAACGGGCTGCTTCATCCGAATGGCTGGAAACCTGGAGGCTTGGGGGCCGGCGTTGAAAATCGACGCCGAAAGGCTTGGTGGCCACACGCCCACGCCATGGGGAGAGAATTCCCCGAACAATGTCGCAGCCTCGCAGGAGCAGCGAGGGGGGGAAAGCCCATGCAGGTCAGTCATGCACGGCGCAATTGCATCCGAATGGTAACAAACATCAATGACGGATGGCTTTCCCAGTTCCTCGGTGCAACAGGCCAAGACAATGAGAAGAGGAAAAGGGGAAGCAGGCTGCGGCAAAAGCCACCAGCACCCATCGGTGAATGGGGCAGGCCGAAAGGGGAAATTCAATGGAAGGTTAATTGAAGAGAAATGGAAGGGGCAGCCGAGTGGGCAGAAGGCAAAAATCCAAACTGTGTGCATGCGCTCGGGCAGTGTGGGGCGCATCAATGCAAATGGCCTGGTATGATTGGCCACAAGGTGGGAGGGGTTCGCGGGCACCTGGCAGTTGTCACTTGGCAGCAGGAGACCCCGCCTGTTGAATGTCGTGATGCGGGCAAGAGCGGGCTGTCAGCCATCGAGGGGCATCGCAGTGTGGAGGGGAGATCTCCCCATTGACTCCATTGTTTCTTCCGGCGTTGCATTGCCAGATTCCTGTCGCAACAGTGCAACCGCTTTTGGTCACTCGCAAACTGGTGACTCCCCCGGATCTTCAGCAAATGCATCAGTTTCTTCGCCTTCGCCCTCACCCGGTACCCCCACCCCCCTCCATCCTGTTGCAGGACACTTGCCTAGGGCTAAGTTAGTGTAGGAACTATTTCCATTTTTACGCTATGAACGTGGTATGTAGCGTTCTGCAACAGGGCAGGACAGGGCCACTGAGGCCAGCGGCGATGTTGGGTGGTTTCGGCAGTTGAGAGCCCCTTCCCGTCGCGCTCTCCGACTGGAACGAAATTCGGCGTGCAACAAACGCACTTCGGCACAGCACCGGCAGAATGGGCTCCCATTGCCTCCAAACCGCCTGTATCTCCCCCTTGCAGCGGTGATTTCCGCCCCCCGAGCCCATTTGGTCGCATGCATTTGCTCCCAAAACGGCTGCCTCAGAAGCCCGGTGAGAAAAGGAACAGGCGTGGACAGACTCTGGTCACTGGTGGACTAAAATCATCAACGCCTCTCGACATTCCGGTGAACGATGGTCAAGGGCCCCTTTCTCTTCCCGGGCCTTGGCTAGCCCAGAAGAGCCGGATTCAGCGCCAGGTACGAAGTACCTCGGGGCCGGGGGGCGTGAGAATTGGAAATTGCGGGACCCAGGGTTTGGGGAGTGCTTCCGGGGTTGGCGAACAGGAGCGAGTGGGAGCTGGTTGGAGTGGGCTGACTGGTGCCCAATGATTGGACAGACACACCTTCTAGAACCGATTGGGGAAGGCGACGCTCCCCGCGACAAGACACGGCCAGACCAAGCCGCTGCTTTGCTGTGCGGTTCTCTTCCCCCCCGGAGCCTGACCTCTTAAAACAGCTGCCGCTCCCGAAAGCCGCAATCGTCCCTGTCACCCGCAGCTATACCACACACCACGGGCGGAGAATAACTGAGCGAATCGTCATCGCCAACTCCGAACGAAGCTGACTGTGCATCTCTTGCGCAGTCTCAACCTCCACGAACAACCGATTTCAACTTTCACGATCGCCGAGTCGAACGATTTTCCTCGATTGAGTACGGAGCACTGGGCCACAAGGAAGCAAATGCCTGTAGCGCACGAGCCGACATCGCGCACGAGTTTTCCACGTTGCGAATCCGTGTGACGCGATCCCAAGTCGAGCCGAACTACGACGACGAACCTCCACAGTCCACGGCAACTTGTCGACGTCGGTCGCCTGAAGTCGAAAATGGAGCTTGTGGCGAGCACCGTGAGTGCGATTTCGCCGCCTGCTCCCCGGCGGGGGAGACGGGAGAAGCCATGGCCTCCTGGAAAACAAAAGAAGTTGCTGCGTCTCTACGTGTGCACACAGAGCGAGCGGTTGCCACTGGTTCGCATCCTCGAGCGCCTCAAGGATGGCACATTTGACCCTAGGTATGCAACACCCTGAAACAAAAGCGTCTGCTGTTTTGAGTCCCAAAAGTTTGCAACACCACGCGGGAAAACGTGTCCTAATTTGACGATGAAACAGGCAACGCAACTCCCACAAACACTTGAAGAACTTGCTTCCGGACCGGAGGATCGATGACTGGCGGCCACGGGATCTGGCCACTATGTTGGTGCGTGTGAGGTTTCTGCGTTCGGTGAGAGCAGAGCGGAGGATCAGGAACCGCAAGGTTCGAAGGCGGCTGGAAACGCAACCACAAAACTTTGCGATTCAGGACATGCTCGATCCCCTGGACCACTGCATGTCCATTGACCAACCCCTCGCCATGGATAAGCTGCTTCCACCAACCCTATACCCCCTCAGCCCCAGTACAGACAGTCCCTCGACCGTCAAACAATCCGAATCCGCTGGCTCCACGCCACAAGCCATCAGCCATGATATCCCAGAGATGCCCGATGCATACCCCCGGGACAAATCGCCATCTCCCTCACGAACTTCCTCGACGACACCCTCGACGAAGTCCGCCAAGCGCCGGTCGTGGGCATCTGTTCTTTCGAGCATCTCATCGGGCATTTCAAGTCTCGCGCGATCCTCTTCTTCGGCATCTTCCAAGAACGTCAACGCGAACCCGACCAACGCCAACACGGCGCTCAGCAAGATGACGCGGGACGAGTTCCTGACCATGCTTCAGGAAAAGCCACGCAAGCCCACCAAGTCCACTGGCGCGCCAGGCATGGGGGCCTTCTTCAAGTCCAAGTACTCGACCGTGAACCCAACGACCGAGGACCTCAACTCGGCACTCGTCCGCATGTGCTGTGCGGCTTCCGTGGCCCGAGGGTTCTCCGGTTGTGTCCATGAGCGGTTGTCCAAAGCGATTGATGCGCAGCGGACAGATGGCCGCGACTTTACGCAATTCCGTGTCACTGAGGAAGAAGCTAATATGGTGGACAAATACGGGAATTCGCTGCTTCACGTGGCCGCCCGGTGGGGAGCTCGCATCTCGATCCTGTTGATGATCCTCAAGCGCACTGATGACGTTCAGCTGGTCAACCACCGTGGAGAGACATTCCTTCATGTGTTTGATCCCCCCGAAAGCCCTCGAATGCGGCCTGTATCATTCCTCAACCTCATCCGCACCTTACGGTCCCGTGGCTTTGACTTTTGCCACCGAGATGTCGACAAGCACACTTTTCTTCATCACATCGTGGCCAAGAAGGAGTTCCCCATCGAGACGCTGTATTACGTGTTCAAAGAGGTGGGCTACGGGGCCGCTCGGTTCTTGATCGCCAACAAGTCCGCAAACGGGGAAAGGCTATGGCACAGCATCCGGCGGAATCTCGAAAAAGCCGCCCCAAAACTTCACCGCATCTTTGGCGACGAGGTCGAGTTTATCCGCCGATACCTTCCCGAATTCTCCTCCGAGGGCAAAGCCCCATCCACTGCGGACACCTCCACCATCGGATCCGACAGCTTAATATCCATCCACCCGACCGAACTCGCCGTCACCAGCCCCGTTACCCTTGACCCCAACGAAAGCAACGCTCAAAATGTCCGTCGGTCGCCCATCATGAAGCTCCTCCGCCGCGCTGCAGCAGGACGTGCTGGGCTTACCGACGTTGAGCTCACGGCAAAACTCGAGACCATCTTTGAGACTGCGTCCAAGGCAACGGAATTCGAAATGCAAGCCTTCCTCGGGAAGCGCGACAATGAGGGCAACACGGCCCTGCATTACGCCTCTGAGTTCGGTCTTGTCCCCGCGGTGCAACTTCTCTGCGCCAAGGGCGCCTCCGTCAACGTGTTTAACAACTGCGGCAACACCCCTCTGCAGCTTGTCAAATTTGCCATTCAACGAACCGACGTCCGGTCCGACATCCACATGGAAGCACGCTATCTACGCTGTGCCGTGCTCCTGCTCGAGCAAGGCGCTTTCGACCAAAGCAAACTCGTCAGCGAACGTTCCGTTATCTTCCCTTACGACGTGTTTGACGGCAGCGAGCGGTCTATCAGCAACCTCATGCGCCAGGGCGTAGCCTCGCAATGCCGCGGGTTGCATCTTCTCACCTCGTCAGTGCGCCACCACTCACCAACATACCTAGAGGGGTTAGAGTCGCAGTTTTGCTCCCATGGACATCACCATCACCATGAAGGAAACCTCCTTCAACACGGCCAGTACTCACCAACCGACCTCGGCGAAGGGACTTCGGCCATGCCCATGTCGTTAACGTTCCAGACGTCGGTGCTGGCCCCTGAGGTGGCATCAACTTCATGACACCACTCGTTTATTTCTTAGCTTGTTAATATTGTTTTGGTATCGAGTTTACCTCTCGTGTCCCCTTGATGGGGGATACTGGCTTTTGCTCCATGGCCTGGGGGTCGGCGTGTACAAAATTCTTTTGGGGAGGAGCGGCTGCATGGGGAGCGCGTTCTTTTCCGTTTTTTCCTGTTCCATACTTTTGGCGTTTCTAAATTTCTTTTTCTTTTCATTTTACGGAGGCGAGCGCACTCAAGCTATTTTTCTTTAGTTATCTTTATTTATTCGCGTTCTGACCATGAGGAGTTGGTATCTCCGTGTTTGCCAGGGCGGGCAAACCTGATTGACACAGGCGTTTCGCGGAGCGTGCGTTTTCGAAAGGAAAGGAAAGGAAGGGATGGATGGATGGAAAAGAAGGAACAGGCAGGCAGGCAGGCTTATGGCATGGCTGTGGAAGGGGAGGATGAATACAGGACGAGCAAAACGCGACCAGACCTCACTGGACTTTGTTCCCTTTGTCTTTTTTGCTTTGGTTCCAGAGTCTGCGGGAGTATTTACGTTGTTTATTGTTTTCATCTCGCTGACACAACATGCGGATGGATATATTTTGTATATACTGGAGTTGTAGCGTCTTGATCATGGATTTGGCGCTGCGTGATGGAGATATCCAAATATTATGAAACGGCTCGCCTGGGTCGTCTTGAACTGTTCTTCTCATCTCTACACTATTCTCCTGCACATTGTCATTGTGTCATTGTCCCTTGTGATATCACTCCCCATCACCCTCGGCAGTCAGTTACTGCCTTGACGGCTCTCGTCGGCGACCAGATGTCGATCAAGAGGCCGCCTGCCGTGCATGGTAAGTATCCACATTTCAAGGCACCACCACCAGTGGAGTTAGTGGAGTGTACTTGATGTGGAGTCCTCCCAAATCTGTGCTTCTTTTTTTGGTTCATCAGGATCATCATTTAGAAGGGAGGGGTTGTGTTTAACGTTATTTCTACCTCCTGTACCCAGTCACGGCAGTTGATTTCTTGCTGATCGTTTCCTTCAGTTTTGTTCGATTCCTTACGTTTTTTTCGGCCCTTTTGGGCTTAGTTTGTTCTTTTAGCTTGTGTTGTGCTTGCGTGTTGGGTTGTGCTTGCGTGTTGGTTGTTGTTGGTTGTTGTTGGGACCTGAATCATTGCGATCGAACCAACCCAGTGGCCTGGGTGAGACATGCCGCGGAGAAGCTGGTGTTGGAGTGTTGGAAGGGGGAAGGGGGGGATGATCGAAGGTTTTTGGTCCAGGGGTTGTTGTTGTTGTTGGGCTTGGGTTTGGAGTGGAAGATGAGGGCTGTAAAAGGGGTCTTCGAAGTCACTTTGGACGAGAACTAACTAGCGAATGCCGTGTTGAGAATAGAAACGCCTGCACTATTGTAACAAAGGTTCACATAAACAGACGCCACAAGACAACTAACTCCATGAATAAATTGTTGATGACTTCGCCCTCCACGCCGGCGGGTTTACGTGAGTGTTCCTTAGAGGCTATCGAGGCTATCGAGGCTTGTCCCCCTCCCTGCTCGCATATCCTTGCCTATTGCGGCCGAAGGTGGTGATCAGTGATCACTTCGGTAGTCCCTTTCCGGAGCTTTTTGCGCCCTCTCCACAATTTCCTTGGTCCCCGCTTTTGCCCCTGCCTGGCAAGCTAGCTCAGAGCGGGAGGGGGCGTTGCTCATAAGAGTTGCTAACGCTGATGGGTTTAGTGAGCTTGGTGGGGGGAGGTTGTGAAAGGTGAAGGTTTGGTGTGACGGTTTGATCGTGAAGGCCCGAGCGCTGGTTCAACACAAGGTTGGTTGCTGATGCAGATGGTTTCGGGGGTAGCCGAGGAGGTGGGTGATGCTTTGACGGGAACTGTGTTCAGATAGTCAAAACGCCGGGAATGAAACGGGGGTGTTTTCTTGTCAGGAGAGTTCAAAACAGTGTTGAAACGGACAATGCGGTTTTGGTTATCATCATTCGACTCTCAGTGAAGTGCACACTCACAGCCTCACAGCAAGGCCATTAACGAACAGGGGTGTGCTGCGAAAAGCCCTTTTTGAACTTTTGAGATTCCACACACTCCACTCCGATCAACAACACACCGAAGACGCACTGACGATTTTTTGGTGTGTATCTTGCATATCACAGTGGATGAGAGAGAGGGGGGGTCAGCGCAGACGGAACGCGACCGAACGTGTCGCGTCCGCGCGCACGGGCATGCATGGCCTGGGATGCTCGCGTGGTCTTGTCAGCAACATCGTCAGCGAAAATGCAAAAATCAGGTCAGCAACGCAGCCTTTGCATGGCTTTTGCATGGTTACTTTTCTCGGAGAGGAAGTGCGGCCGGCGGCGCACACGTGCCTGTGGCGTGCGGACCGGCCCTGTCGGGGGTGAAGAAACGCTTCCCGGCCGGGATTTCGGTCAGCTCGTCGGACCCGCCCGCCTTTTGGTGTTCAATTCAGCTGGGCAAGGCAAGGCTGGGGGTTTGTTGTCTCGCTCTCTCGGGCTCCATCAGGTTCTTTTCTCCCCCTTGTACATACAAACACACTCCAAATAGGTAACTAACTCGTGTAGGTTGGCCTCCGTTGGGCTGAGCGATCACGGGTTCCGATCACGAAGAATGGGCTCGGCGAAGATTTCTGGATGTGGTAATTATTCTGTTTTCTGTTTTCGGGGAGTGGGGCTTGTTCGTGGTGTTGGTTTAAGAACACCAGTCCAAGTCTTGCTCGGCGAAACGGTGACATGGGCTTGGATTTCGCGAAATGACCCAGCGGGGAAAAAGATCTTGCCGTTTGGATACCAATGGACGGGAAATGTCTTAACTAGTGTGTGATGCCAAGGTTTAATGGAATCTTGAGACAACAGCACACCGGCCGAAGCCAGGGTCGAGGATGCGGATGTTGACAACGGTAGCTGGTCCTCGCCCAAATCATAGTTCCTTGTTATGGCGGCAGGGGTTGTAGCCTCGGATCGGTTGATAGAAAGGCACTAAGAGCTTCTGTCCTGGGAATTGCTGCTCGACCGAAATAATTCGGTAATTAGATGTTGGCTCAATAGAGATGTCATGTTGATGAGGAGAACTGGAGAAGCAAGTCTCATGTCTCGGGTTTCGTCAGTTGTATTATTACTCCCTTTATCTTTCTCCGGATGTTGAGGACGCCGTTTTTTTCGGGGTTCGGGTCATGTTATGATTATAGCCCGAATACTGTGATAAAGAGATGCCATGTTTAACATAACGCTGGCCTGAAAGCCCAGGCGCCGACTAATTACACAGTCACATAGGTAGTAAACCTGATCCGTTGCTAGGCTGTCCGATCGAAGTACTGTAAAATCCGATATAGTTCCAGCGAAGCAATCAATGAATGAATTGACATCGTGAAAGTGGGGTGACGCTCTCCTTAAACCCAGTCCCCGCCTAATTATTGTTCAAAATATTGAGCGATTGGCTTTGTATCCCAAAACACCTACAATATTACTCTCGAGCACGAATATGATACCCGGGGAATGGGAATCAATTGGACAACTCCTATTTTCTCGTTCCGGAGTCGTTATCGCAGTCACACGACCACTTGCGTCATCGGGATGGTCCCGGCTCTTGAAGCTTGGCGTCTTCTTATCGCCTTCAAGGTCTAGATAACTCAACAAATCTGGGATCCAAAACCAGGGAAATTGACAAACTCAGACTAGACAACAAGTAAAACAAACGCGAGTCAAATCCTCACACCAAAATGATCTTATCAAGCTGTCCCGACAGCTCGGTGGTCAGGCCGGGCCGATATGCCAAGTTTCAGCCACTGGCTGCCACCCCAACCCGAGGTTACATGCAGACCTCAAGCCACCATCGGACCCCGCCGAGGCAAGACACCTGCCACGGTGGTCGAGATAAGACTGGGAAGCTGTTACCAACCTCCGAGATTCAATTCAATGGACGCTGATAAGGAAGGTTGCGGTTTCCCCTCTCCTTTTTTTTCGATTCTGGGCTTCTTGACGCGGTGATTCTTGACTCGCCAATGTAAATATTCCAAACTTGCAGCGGTATCTGCTGTGACACTTGGTTTCTGAGTTTCGTTCTCAATTCCCCGAAGGCTGAAGCAGCTCGGGGAGGGGTAATTGATCAATCATT
Organism: Chaetomium sp. MPI-SDFR-AT-0129; assembly: GCA_020726445.1. NCBI lineage: Eukaryota > Fungi > Ascomycota > Sordariomycetes > Sordariales > Chaetomiaceae > Chaetomium > Chaetomium sp. MPI-SDFR-AT-0129. Next base: position 156,806 of record JAGJXA010000012.1, on the reverse strand, counting down.
TGCCTCGGTAAACCCCCATCACAACAGAGCTTCAATCTTTCGAAATCCAGCAAGTTGGCGATACCTTCACCAACCACAATGAGTGTTGAGGACCCGCCAATTGAGCGCCGGCATTCGAATACCGGCGGCGAGACCAATGGGGTCATTGAAGGGGACGAGGACCGGCTAGCGCAGTTTGGGTACAAGCAGGAGCTGAAGCGGGACTGGGGGTTGGCGCACAACTTTGGGGTTTCCTTTTCGATTATTGTAAGTCACTGTTTACTGTTTCTGTGCCTAATTATCACTTGGACCTTGGACTAACAGATATGCTCAGAGCGTCATCACGGGCATCACCACGCTCTTTTCCTATGGCCTCAACACGGGCGGGCCAGCCGGTAGGTCTTCTGATCTTGAACAGTTTAGTTAATTAGTTAACGTAGACATCTAGTCATGTCCATCGGCTGGATCCTCGTCTCCTTCTTCACCCTCCTCGTGGCAATCGCCATGGCCGAAATCGTCTCGGCCATCCCAACCTCCGGCGGCCCCTACTTCTGGGCCGCTATGCTCGCACCACCCCGCTGGTCCCCCTTCGCAGCCTGGCTGACGGGGTGGTACAACCTCCTCGGCCAAGTCGCCGTAACAACCGGCATCACCTTCGGCCTCGCCAACCTCCTTCCCACAGCCATCACACTCAAACACCCCGACTTCGAAACCACGCCCCGCATCGTCATCGGCATCTACGCCGCGCTCCTGGTCTCCCACGCCGTGGTTAACACTTTCGGTGTGCGCATCCTCCGCCACCTGAATAACTTCTCCATCCTCCTCCACAGCGCGGGCATTACTGCCCTGTGTATTGCCGTGTTGGCCCTGGCACCCACCCACCGCCCGGCGTCTTTTGTTTTTGGCACCTTCCACGACGGCACAGCCGCGGTCGACGAAACCACCGGTGATCCGGTAGCCGACGGCTGGAGCGTCCGCGCAAGCCCGGCGTACGTAGCGCTCTGCGGCGCGTTACTATCGCAGTACACGCTAACGGGATTCGACGCGTCGGCACATCTGAGCGAGGAGACGCGCAACGCGAGCTGGAGCGCGCCGATCGGGGTGGTGTCGAGCGTGGGGTTTAGTGCGCTGTTTGGTTTTTTTGTGTTGATGGCGCTGTTGTTTTCGGTGCAGGACTTTGAGCGCACGTTGGGGTCGGCGTATGGACAGCCGGTGTTGCAGATTTTGGTGGATGTGGCTGGGGAGAATGGGGCGTTGGGGTTGTTTTGTTTGATTTTGGGTATTTCTCTCTTTTCTTACCCCCTTTCTGTTGACTTACGTTGTTTTTGTGTGCTGACACTTGGATGCTAACACGGTTAGTCTGCGTCTGGCACTGCGGTCTCTTTAGCATGACCAGCAACAGCAGGATGATGTTTGCCTTTGCCCGGGACGGTGGAATCGTAAGTGCCCTTGATATCGTGCCCCTGATATCCCTTATCATTCACCAACCACCCCTGAATCATGACACACGCAACCCTAACCCTGCCCCTTCCCACATAACAAACATGAATATCACGACTAACTACAGTAATTAGCACCCCTACTTCCACATGGTCGACGCCCGTTTCCGCTCCCCCATCCGCGCCGTCTGGCTCTCCGCCACCCTCTCCTTCTGCCTCGGCCTGCCCTCGCTCGGTTCCAGCGTAGCCTTCGCAGCAGCCACCTCGATCGCCACCATCGGCCTGTACATCAGCTACGGCATCCCCGTGGCCATCGGTCTGCTCTGCCACCGGTCTTTCAGCGCGATGAAGGGGCCTTTCAATTTGGGTCTGCTATCCCGCCCGGTCGCGCTGGCGGCGTGTTTGTGGATTGGGTTTATTACGGTGGTGTTTTGTTTGCCGACGACGAATCCTGTGTCGAGTCAGACTTTTAATTATACGGCTGTGGCGGTGGGGATTCTGAGTGTGTTTGCTGTTGGGTCGTGGGTGGTGTGGGCAAGGAGGTGGTTTACGGGGCCGTCAGCGGAGGTGGCAGAGGCTATGAGGTTGGGGGTGGATATTACGGAGCCGGGGGCTTTGGAGGAGAGGGAGAAGGCGGTTGGGAATACGGTGATTGCGTCGAGTTAGGTGTGCTGGACTAACTATCTCAATAGAGTGCGAGGGTGGTTCTAAGAAAGAAGTAATAGGAGTTGATACCCTTTCCACGTTGAACCCTCACTGCTAATCCTGCAATAAACACTACACACCCACCGTCACAGCATACACCCCCTGCCCAGCCCCAACATACACCACACCCCCATCCCCCTCCCCCCTCCCAACCACACACGACGTCGACCCCGTCACACTCCCCACCTTCACCGGCACGACCGTTCCCCCCTCCACCACCCCCGCCACATCCACCTCCACCAACGAATTCCCCCCATTCGTAGCCACATAAATCTTCCCCCCACCTCCTTCCGTATCCGACCCCCCCGGCCCAAAACACAAATCATCCCCCATCAAATCCCTCCACAGCGTCTCATACCCCCCCCTCGCCTCCCCCGTCCCCTCATCCACCAAAACCCGATGAAAACTATTCTTAAAAATATTCGTATACCACACCACTCCATCCCGATACTTGATCCCATCAATCCCAAACGGAATTGCCTTCGACGCCGGTGCCATCGTCTCCTCGTCCTGCAACACCACTGCATATTCTCCCGTTTCCGTGTCCACTCTGTAGACGACACCTTGTCCGGCGTCGGCTACTAACACTGCTGTTGAGTGCAATACGGCTAGGCCGTTTAGGTTTTGCGCTTCTGCTAGGGTGGCTAGTAACGTTGCGGTAGGTGCCTCGGAAGAGAAATCAACGGTATAAATAGCCTTCCCACTAGCGATCACAGCGAACTTGTCAGGCGCGTATTCCCCAATCCCCGATAGTCCTGTGACACTGTTCGGGAAACGGAGGGCGGTGGAAGAGGTTTTGGCGATGGGGTCGATGGTAAACAGGTTGGGGGAGTTCATGTTGGTTGCGAGGAGGTGGCCGTTGGAGCGGGCGGCGAGGTTTTCGGTTGAGGGGAGGGGGACGATTTGCGTTGGGGGGGATTGCCGGGGGAGGAGGGCCGCTAGGGCGGTGGTGGGTGTCAAGAGGAGGAGGGTTGAGGTACGCATTTTGGGCGGCTTGGAGAGAGGTTTGAGGGGAGAGTGGGAGGGGGATGTTGGTTGGGTTTGGGGGATGTAGCAGCTTGGATTCATTCAAGAAGGGTATATCCAACCTTTTTCAATGTCTGGACAAACCAACCCGTGAGGCCAAGTCCGATGAAACCTTCATAGTATAATGATTACCACAATGTTGGACCACAGCGTTGGATCAAAACTCTATCAACACCTCTTGGCGCACCCCAAATATTAATTACAGCCCCCCGCGCCTAAATCACAGCGTTAACCACCACTTACATTCCCACCCGATTTGGCGTCCCCCCCAACCGGGCAATCTGGCTAATCACCCTACAACCCCATGCCCAGACTCTGATTTCCACATCCGGAAACACGGAAACATCACAGGTGTACAGAACACGGCCTGTCGGTTCGCTCCGAGGGTCTTTATTCGAGGGGTTTTATTTTCCGGCGTTAGTAGTGCGTGCCGGCTGCGGAGATTTTATTTCTTTTTCTCCGAATTGCATTGTCTGAGCGCGGGAGGGGGGTTGATGCGAAAGTCGGAGAATTGTTGATTGGCTAATTGGAATAGGGTTGATGTCGGCAGTGGGTGGGTGTGACGTGCTGTCACTGCTGTGGAGGCTTTGATGAGCTGGGGAAGAGAGATTAGTGCTGAACAAAGATGGGAAACGGGGTAGGAGCGAGTAGGCTTGAGGGAGGACGTTCGAGCTTGATGTCGAGATCTAAAAGGTATATTCTGGGACAGACTGGGACTCTGCTTTTGTAGTTGTCAGGCATGCATTCTTCGGTTCACTAGTTTTGCTTGACGCTACTTGCCCACGGTTTCTTTCGTTTCTACGTACCTCCCCACTTCAACCACAGCAGACTAATCAGCTCAGTAGTCAGTAGCACGGCGAGTGAGTTGATTGAGTTTGATGTGCGGTTTGCGAGGTTGTTTGACGCGGGAGAACGGAAACGGAAGTGGCGAAAGGGATTGCGGTGGGTATGAGCATGCCGAGGATGATACAAGGGCGCTACAGCTGGTCGAGACAATGGTAGCTCTGGGGTAATGGTATATTGCTGCTTTTGGGGGAAATTTAGCAAGTTCAAAGCCAAAGCGGTTATAAAAGAATGTCGACCAAGGTGAAGGTTTCGAGCCGGATGTTAAGGTTGCAGGTATCCTCGTCGCTGCAATGAGTCGACCAGCGATTCATACTACATACTTGAGGCCTGATAAAGGTCTTTGCCAACGAGGAGAGTGATACCCCTATCTTAACTATAACCGTACCTACGTATGGGAACCATGGGCTGGATCCCAAGGGGCGTTGTTCCTGATAGTGATAATTCCAACTGTCTCACCGTGAGTTAGGCATTGTATTCATAAAACTCATGGAACTTATGGGTTTTTGGCACAACCCAAGATTGCTAACTTCGACGAGGTTGACTCAGTCGACTCGGTTGGGTCGTCTTCCAAAGCTTTCTCAGGCCGCAAGGTCACAATCGGAGGCAGTGAGCTTCGTCCGTTTGATACGACATTTCGAGATGATTGGATCTGGTTCACTGAGGCCTACCATGTTTAAGGCATACAAGCGGGTGAATCAGCCTTGTCGGCCTCAGTTGGTCAACCTCAGTTGGTGATTAGTCGCAGTTGAGTGGCTGGCAGCTGACTGGCACTGGCAGTTGGCCTCGGCCTCTACTGCGGCCAACCGCTGCCCAACCGAATAAGACGATGCATCATGGCAAATCAACAGCGGCTTCTGCCTAGATTCCCGGGTTTCCGTTTGCGCAGTCTTCCATTTGAATTACTTCTAGAAATACAACTTTCTAGACGGGGTACCGTTTGTTAACCCTTGACGGCAAGGGAAAAAAAAAGAAAGAAACCCAAGAAACAAAATGTAAAAAGTCAAAACCAGAGAAACGACAGCAGAACCCTCTCCATCAAGTGAGGCCCACCGCGAGTCATCGGCCGCCATGCCATTCCGTTGTACGCCTCCAACGCTCCCTCTCACACCCCCACTCCGATCTGCATCCTCCAAACGGGGGGCGACCGTAGTAAAACCCCCCAGCACGAATAGCGTAAAACACACCCGTCTGTCCCCACGAGTCTAGAAGCATCCTCCACAGGTTTAAACACCCCCTATTGGTCTTCCCATTGATGTGTTGGCACCTTGCTCGCCCTACCTGCGGGCCGCTGCATTGGTTGCCGTGGGCGGTCCGCCGTTGTGTAGCTGGGGAGCTAGATGGTTGGAGAGTTGGAGAAAGAGGGGAAAATGGAAGGGTGGGAAGCGTTGCTGGTTGGTGTATTGCGTTGGGTGGTTGGCTGGAGGCAGTGGTGTCATGTCATGGCTTGGGAGGTTGGTTTGTCTGAGGCTGTTTGGGTGTGTGTCTCTGTCTCTGGATTACTTGGTTAGCTGGTCTGGGTCAGTTGATTCAATAGTTGGCGAGTTGATCTGATGTGGGGCGTGGAATCTGCATTTGGTTCCGTTTGGGTCAGGAGTGTGCAAACGCGAGCCTTGCCCTCCGCAAGGCTCTGAGTTGTGTATAATAAGATGGAGTCCCTGGGTTCTTCCACCGTCTTCCCCCTTTTGTCCGCATAGAAACTTGGGAATCGCTATACGACGAACCCCAACACCATGTCGTTGAAAGAATGTCACAACGGCACCAGCTGCCTGTTCCTGTTCACCGAAAACTGCTGGCATTACCACCCCCAAGCGCACTTTGACGAGATGTACCGGAAGCGGGCCGAGCGGGTGGCCGAGATGGAAAGCGGCCTGGAGGTGCTCGAGGAAATGGACCTGCAGACTATGTTGGTCTGGGGGGCTAAGGGGGGACATGAGGGAGGACAAGGTGATGGACGGGTGGGTATCACGCGGGTGCGGGAGCTGGCCAGTTTCAATAAGGTTGCGGACGGGGTCATTGCTGTGCCGGGTATGTTTACTTTAACTTGTTTACTTTCTCATCTTCACTACCTGCCTTCTTATTTTCTCTTGTTTTATTACTGATTATTACTACTTTCTTGTTGTTCTTCTATTGTTGTTAGACTAACATGACTAGGACTCCCACCCCGCTTAAACCCCCTGACCAGTACCCTCGAGATCCCCAACGACTGCGACAACACTGCGCTGCGGTCGCGCTACCCGCAGTACACCCACCACTTTGAGCCCCTGCTGCGCGCCGTCGAGGCCATGCCGTGGGCCGTCTCTGATCCGTCCAAGTCGTCCCTCTCCAACACGATGAACAGTTTGATTCCCAGCAGCGAGACCATGCTCAAGACGGCCGACATCATCAGCAACGCCAACAACCTGCGCCGGCTGTTTCACTACGTGTGCAACACCGCCTGGGCTGCCGATCGCTTCGAGGCCGAGATTCGTGGCACCACGCTGCTGCTGTCGCGTTGGAACGACGACCCAGATCTGCTTGTGAGCTTTGGTCGCGGTGTGGGCTTCGAGCGGGCCACATGCCGGTACACGGACGATGTGGACGATGTGATCCGCGAGAGTGCCAGCCACCATCGCGTGTGTTCGTACAACCTGGGCGGCCTGCAGATGGTGGTGCAGAGCGAGGTGGATGCGTATTTCTGCGGGTGTGACCATCAACAACAAACCGCAAAGCAGACCGCAAAACAAACCGACGAGATTCCCTCGATTACCCCTGAACCGGCTACCCCTGAACCCGATGCTCCAAAACATACACGCACCCGTACCCGCACCCGTACCCGTACCGAACCGCTTCCCGTGCCGCACAGAAAGGGCACAACTGCACCCTCCCGCCAGCGCCAGCGTCTCCCGTCCTTTACGGCCCTGACCCTCGACGACCCGGGCGATGCTCCGTCCTTCACACCCATTCCCACGGTTTCCACCCCTTCACACAGGGTGACCCGCCCCAGTTCAACCATCACCGTCCATCACGTTCCGGTCCCTGGATCCGGTCCTAATCCCGCATCCAGTTCCAGCTCTAGCGCTTCTCTTCCAGCAGGAAGAACCCACGGAAGAAGCGCCCTGCCGACGGCCAAGTGCCTAGTGGAAATCAAAACCCACAACGGACGCACGCCCCAGCGGTCCACAGCCGAGGAACAGCTGTATTTCGCCTGTAGATCGCAGCTGTACAGCGCGGCACACGAGGACGGTGTGTTTTCGCCGCCGGTTTTGGTTTCACAGTCGCTTGGAGGACGACGGTTTAGCAACTCTTCTTTTGCTTCTGCTTCTGCTTCTTCTTTTGGGTCTTCACCGCCGAAACCGGGACGGTACACACCGCCTCATCTGCGATCGCCGTCTTCTTCGCCTCCGAAGAGTTGGTCGTCTTACGGACGGCGTAATACCATCTCTTCCTCTTCCTCGTCCGCTTCATTCACCTTGTCGACTTCCCCTTCATCAATCGTAAGCTCACCGCCTTCATCACCAACTTCTCCTTGTTCGGTATCCTCCGCAGAGACAGGACCACACCCCGGACCGCAGGACATGACACACCTCATGCACCGGTTTGAATCCGAAAACAAGAAACCGCTTAGGCAGCTGGTGATCTTGTTGCGGATGATAAGGGAGAAGGTCATGGCAGTGAGTGCCGAGCAAGACGGGAGGAGGGTGAGGGTGAGCTTGGTGTTTGAGTCGAGGACGGAAAAGGGGGTCAGGATTAAGTTGTTTCGAGGCGGCGCAGAGGAGGGTGGGTTGTGGCCATGATTGGGACTGAATGTAAGGTGTAACTATGGGATTGAAATTGGAATATTATGAGAATTAATCGAGTAGTAATGAGTGTCTAAGGAATCTATCACCCTCTATCAACCTTCCCCATCTCTAATTATACAAAAGAAACTCAACCTCGTCGGTCATCTCTCCCATCTCTCCCATAACCCTCCTATCGTATAATCAAAACACAACCCCCCAAAACCAACCTAATAAGTAATACCCACAGCCTTCCCAACCCACTGCCCCCCCTCAACCTTAATACACTCCTCCCACACCCACTTCCCCACATCCTCCCGACTAATCGTATACCCAAGCTCCCTGCTCTCCACCACCCCCTTGCCCACATCTTCCACTCCCACTCTCACCAACCCCTCCGTCTCCGGACCGCTGGTGTACAAACTCCCCCTGACCAACGTAAACCGCACCAGGCCTTCTCCTTTCGTTTCCCCAGTCCCCGTCTGTTGTTTTCCCTTCTCAGACGGCAGATAAGAAGAGCCGGTACCAGCAGCGACAACCAACCGCTCCATCCCCCTCTTATCCTCATGCGCAGTATGCAGCACAACCTTATACAACGGCACCACCAGCAGCGGGATATCCCGGCCCAGCGAGGATATCCCCGTTGTGCTGATGGCGATCAGATGGGGGGGTTGATAATCTCTCCCGCTCTCCTGGGTATCTCGCTGGGCACGCAACACATCCAGCAGCACGCCCATGCCCTTTTCGCAGACGTGTGGATCGGACATGCCGCGGAGGGTGGGATAGGCGCCGAGGGAGAAGACGATGGTGTCTATGGGAGAGGGGACTGTAGAAAAGCAGCGGGTGAGGGCGGCCGGGTCGTGGGCGTTGCCGGTTATGATGTGGAGGTTGGTGTTGTTGTTGGTGTTGGTGTTGGTATTGTTGGTGGGAGCCTCAGAAGGGACGAGTTCGGCTGGGAGCTGGGAAGTCAGGTTGGACGGGGTACGGCAGAGCGCGATGCAGGTGTGTCCGGCGTAGAGGGCGCGGCGGAGAGCGGAGAGGCCGACGCCGCCTGTGGCGCCGAGGAAGAGAATTGTTTTGGGCATGATGATCTTGGTGGTGTTGATGGTGGTGACTTGGTTGAGGTGGTGGTCTTGGAACGGTTTGGTGATATTCAGAGAAGATACAAAAAGAGATCGTGTTGAGAGGAATCTAAGCTCTTGATATGTTCTTGATGCGATGCGATGCGATTTGGTGCTGGTGATGGTGAATTCTAACTTCAATTCTGCCCGCACTTCTCCCTCCTTTTATCCTCCTCAACAACGACGAGTCGACGACTCATACCCTTCTCATGACGCGTACGGCCACAATTTCTGTGACGCGTACGGCCCAACTCTCCCCCATCACCGCACAAAATTCAAGCCACCGCGCAAAAGTCCATCCGTGATGCTCCCCTCTTGGTGGTGTGGCGTTCTGCTACAACGGACCTGAGTTGACAACACTCGGACCACTCGGCCCCAGTTTGCCCCGTGTCGGGCGATTCCAGGCTCTCTGCCCGGGGCTGTGTTGGGGCGCTGGCCAATCAGCGGCGTTGTTTCCCTTCCGCCAGCGTCCCGCCTGGCCTCCCGCTCAGCGGCCCAATCTGCAAGAGGCTCTCGAGTTCCTCCGTCCGCCCACTGTGGCTGCTCGTTGTGCGCTGCCATTGGGTGCCCTTGTCCTTCCGGGGCCGACTTGGCAACCGCCCGAGGATCTGGCATGCCACGCAACCTCTCGATCCAGCCACAGCAGGGGTGTTCTTGAGAAAGGCGCAAAGGGTTCTCGAGATGGATTTGGTGGAAGCGACTCGACGCAGCTACTTAACCCTAACCCTGAAATGAGGCATCTGGAAATCTGCGGGGTCTCTGGGATCCAGCAGATTAGGTCGTGCCACTTCTGCGTGCATTTGTGATCAGTCTCGTGCTCCAGACCAGGCCCTGAACGGCATCCTGAGCGATCCTCCGTGACTCGACGAGAAGGATCTCGGGGGAAATGCCGAGATCTATTTCTCGTGCATGTCGACCCTCTTTTCATCTTTTAATCTTTCGTCAGACGGTCCCTCTGTCCCTGCCTGATTCGCCCAGTTTTACCTACTTCGGCCGTTCATCGATTTATCGTCGGACTTTCAGGAACCAACATTGAACCCCGAGACGGGGCCATCCCTGAACGATCGTGGCGCCTAGACGTCGGTTGGAGTCCCCAACACCCCGATGCGGGAAGGCGACTTGCCTGTTTCGTGGGAGTGCAGCAGATGCTGCGGCCGATGTGATGATGTTCGAGTTAACGTTAGCGATGGTCGAATAAGTTCAGGGAGGGAGTGGAAGTGGGGAGTGAGGTGGAGGAGAATGAGGGGGATGGGGTTGAAGTGGAGGGCTTGGAGGGGTCAGCGGGGCTCTTCAAGGTTGCTGTGAATTTTGAGGCCTTTCGTTTTACCCCCACTATCAGCCGCCAAACAGCACAGGAGGCCTTCAATAAATCCGAGAGGCTCACTTGTCAAAAGCCGCAATGGTTCATCACATTGGGCGTCGAGCTCGCAGGGATCCCGCTCGGCTCCAGGTATTTGGATCCTTTGAGCGTTTAAGTTTCCCCAATGAGCGACTTTCCCAGACTTTCAGCAATGGACGATGGGACGAGAGGACGATAAGATGAGCTGTGTGGCTGTGGCACCAATGTCCCTCGTCCGTCCAATGGATCCATCAGACGTTCTCGCCAAGAGGAATGGGGAAATCGAGCCAGAAGCGAGAAGCCAAAATCCACTGTCTCATCGGCCCACGGCTTCTGTTGTGGACTGACTTTGTTGTTCTGGTCGCACTTGCCGGGGAGAAACGGTGCAGATACCGAGCTCCAGCTGCGCGGTCCTCTGTTCGCCAACGCAGGACGATGCAAGTCGTGATTACCCGGGAGAACGCGGACGGCGGACGGAGCAGCCGGGAGCTGCAGTGAGACACAACGAGATGTCCACTCCACTGTGTCAGTCGTTCCTCCCTTTTCTTAGTGTATTATTCTCACGCGGGGTGAGGGGATAACAATTCCCACAACTTTTGCCCGCCCAAAAAGCCCATCTCCCCACTTCTCCACCACCACCACCACCACCCGCTCGATGCCCAAGGAGGTTTTATTATTCGTCATCTAGCGACCCGACGGAACCCACACGAACGAGTGATGGCCGGACGCGATCGTTTTCGGGCTTCCCATCTGGCGAGCCTGGCTTGCCTGGATCTGCCACTGTGCCACGCTGCATCTATCCACGGTCACGCCTTTGCTCACCCGTTTCTTTTTGATGAAATATTATTGTGGCAAAACAAACAAATTAATAAATAGAATGCCCGGGCGAGATGAGATCAGGCACCCAACACCAACACGCCAACATGACCACCCGGCCAGCCCTACGGCTGCAGGTCTGTCGATCTTGGTGCTTGGGCCCTGAGCGGACGAGACCGGCGAGATGGTTTCACTTTGGGTCAGTGTTGATCTTGTTTCGAGATTTTTCCCTTTCTTTGTTCCATTGTCTTCTCCCACTTTTCTCTTCCGAGCACCCGACGAAACTCGTGCTCCCCTCGTGAAAGAACATCGCAGATAGCTCCGGCTCCGGTATCCTCGAACCCTCTCGGCTGCCCGCGTCCGTCCTTTGTCTGCAGCCCCATCGTCCGTCGCCCGAGGGTCAGCTGCGGGACCCCGGAATTGCCATGCGCGCCCGTTGGTCCCAGGCATCTCGGTCGCCTCCGATCTCGACCAGCCCGCGGTAGAAGATGACCCTGACACCTGACTACACAGCGCACACAGTAACAGCCACAGCCGCATCTCGAACGGTCGAATATCTCGAACCTCGAACGCCCGGTCTCACGAGCGCGCAACGAAAACAGACTGATTAACGCCCAATTCCACGTAACACCCGCTCTGTTGCTCCCGAAGATGCCTGCCCGGACTCGACCCCACAGCCGTTTGTACACATTTTTGTGCACTTTTTTGTTATGCCCTCCTTTCCAAGCAAAACTCCAATCGCGGGCGTTCCGGTCGTTTCAGCATTCCCGTCCCGTTTCCCGGGGAGATGCGAAATCCAAACCGCACATTTTGCGCTGTATTAATTCCACGTTTCCGTTGTAGGCTTGCGGAGAGGGGAGTTTACTGTGGTCCACGTTTCTTCCACGAGTCAGGACCCAATCTCATATTAGACACACCCTCAAGGTGAACGTGGGGGAAGAAGCTGGGGAGAACCCGAGAGGCTCGGGGGTGTGGACGATGGACGACATTTGATACACACCACACCACACCACACCCTTTTTACTCCCTGTCTCCTTGTCAAGGTGCGAGTGCAACTGTGCAAGTGCAAGTGCAAGTGGAAGTGGTGTGTGGCTGGCTGCCTGGGGCTAGCTACCGGCCGGCCTCATGTTGTACGACTTCAACGCCGACGCAGTCTCGCACACACACGCGCGCACACATGTTCGCGCCAAGGGGTTCTTCGTCGCTCGTTCGTTTCTTCTTTACCCCATGACAGGATAATTTCTCGACATTTTCACCGCTCGACACGCATCTGTTTCCTTTTTTACTAATTATTTTTTTCCACCCTCTCTTCCTCTTCCCCGTCCCTGGCGTTGTGCCTCAAGCCGTTTTGTACTCCCCTTGTGTCACGTCCTGGTGCAAGGGGAAAGGGGGAGGAGCAGCAGCAGGCAAAACAAACATGGCGCTCGGGGGACACGGTTGTTGGTTGTCGCCGTCGTCGTTGTCGTTGTCGTGGGTGTTGTCGTTGTTATTGTTGTCGTCATCATCATCATCATCCTCCTCAGCCTCCTCTCGATTACCACTCTTTTCAGAATACCGGACACAGGCCAGTCGATCCGGATCGTCATCGTCGTCGTCGTTCTCGACCCCGTCGTTGTCCTCGACTGCCTTGTTCTCGACCTTGTCGGCCTCACCGTCCCCGTCACGATCGCTATCTGCACACTCGTTCTTCTCCCTATCCCACATCCCCTCCACTACGACCACCTCCACCTCTCCGTCTATCTCCACCGCCAGCATAACACAAGATGTCTGTCGCGATCCTCAGCCCGCGGCTGCATACCGCTCTGCCGCCATGGCCCGAGCCGTCCCCGTCGTTCTTTCACATCCCGGCCGCACCTTCTCTCGCTTCTGCTCCTTCTCCTCCTGGCGTCCCTCTTCAAGTCATCCCTCCCTCGGCTCCCTCACCTCCCTCGCCTCTTGCTCTTGCTGTCATGCCCTTCTCCTCGACCACCAACACGGCCACTTCCACTACCAACAGCAACACGAAAATCATCACGACCAACACCGCTACGGGTGACACCGACACCGAACCCCAAACACAACCCTGGAAATACGCCACACGTATTACCAGCACCATCCCTAGCGGCAGAAGCAGCACCAGCAGCCTCCTCAGCACATCCACAACCACTGCTGCTAGCATGCGTGTGACCCGGCCCACCACCAGCCTCCGTTTCGGCCCACTGCAAGTGTTCGCCGAAGCAACCGTGCTTGACCCTGACGCCGGTTCATTTCCCGGTGCGAGCAATGGCAGTCTAGCATCTGAGACCAGTACCACCAGTGCCAGCTCCACCGGTAGTACCGGTGGTCGTGGTATTGGATCAGCATCAGCAGCCGTCGGAGCAGCAGGGGGAAAGGGGGCTACAGGAGGGGGCGAATCTAGCTCCTCCTCGCGGGACGATCTCAGCACTTCCAGCACCAGCAACAACAGCGCGGCGTACTTCCCCTGGCCTGTTTTGGACGCCGTGTTGTGCAAGATGGTCATTGTGGTGCCCTGCAAAGACGAGAAATTGTCGGTTATCCGCGGCGTGCTGGCGGCTATCCCGGTGGGATGTGCCGTCATTTTGGTGTCGAATTGCCAGAGAACGGCGTCCTCGCTGTCTCTATCCCTGTCTTCTCAGGGGAAGCTTGATGGGGGTGATGATGATGGAGAGCGTGGAGAGGATGACAATGACGAGTACGCACAGCAAGCGGCTATGGCTCTGGCGTTTGCGTCACCTGGCCGCCCAGTCATGGCGGTGCATCAGAAGGACCCAATTGCCGCGGCCGCGTTGCGGGGAGCGGGTATGTCTGAGCTGTGTGAGGTCGCTGATGACAATGACAAAGAGAACAAGAAAAGCAAGGAGAAAGCGGTATCCGGTGATACACCCACCCCCGAGACAATCCGCGACGGAAAAGGCGAGGGAATGATCCTCGGCATCGCTCTGGCGGCGGCCTTTTGCCCGGGTCGAAAATACATTGGCTTTGTCGACGCCGACAACTTCCGCGCGGCTTCAGTGACGGAATACTGTAAGGACTTTGCCGCTGGGTTTGCCCTGTCTTCGGAGCGGGATCAGCGAGAACGAGAGGGGGATATCGACAGGGACGAGGAACGCGACGTGGAGGAAAAGGAGGAAAAGGAAGAGACGATGGTCCGGCTGCGATGGGCATCGAAGCCCAAGGTCCGCAACGGCATGGTCGAGTTCGTGCCGGAAGGCCGGTGCTCGCGCATTGTCAACTCATGGCTGAACCGGTTGTTTTCTCTGGACGGTGGGAGTGGAAGTGGAAGAGATGGAGCAACGGAAACGCCTGCTCAGAGTGGCTTCATCACCACCGGCAATGCCGGCGAACATGCCATGACCATGGGCCTGGCGCTGAAACTGCGCCTGGCATCGGGTTATGCTATTGAGCCGTTCCACTTTGTGGATTTGCTAGAGCGCGCGCAGATGACGGGCAGGAACACCACAAATACCAGCACCAAACAGCAGACACCGTCATCGTCGTCGACAGCTTCATCGTCAGCACCCAGCATCAAACCTCTGACCAAACCGGTCCGCATCCTACAACTGCGGACCCGCAGCCCGCACTACCACCGTGCCTCGCCCGAGGCGCATATCCGACGGATGTGGGCTGTCGGACTGGGCTGTATCTATCACGGACTCGCCTCAGCCACGGCGTTCCTCCGACAGAGCTACGGTCAGCGGGGATACCATACCCGGCGGGAGATAAACAGCAACAACGGAGATACCGCTTCCAAAGAGCCCGAGGCGGACGATCCCATCACCATCACCGCTGATGATGTGGGTGGCCTCAACGACGCTGGCAATAATCCTAATAATCATAATACTAGCATCTCGCATCTCTTGCGTGAGATGCACAACTTTGCGAAGGACGGCGGGGCCGTAGAGGCTGAGACAGGCGCCCTGCCCCGGCCGAGAGTGTACCCTGCGCTGGAAGGGATGGATGGACGGAAGTTTCGGGAGGGGATGCTAGGACGGAAGGGAAGGGCTGGGGGGACGTTGAGGATGGCTGGGCTGTGAGAGTTGATATTTGAGAAGTAGTTCCAGAGGGGGAAAGAGAGAGAAAGGTATTTATTCAAGTTTGTTAAGGGGTGTCGAGGGTGGAGAGGAGATCGTGTTGGGGCTAAAATTGGTGCCGAGGTCGGAGAGAGGAGGTAATCTGATAATGAGGTATGGTAATGACGGTATGACGGTACGACAGGATGGGAGTTTGCGGAGGTAATGCATCACCTTGAGGTCATTGGGTAACGGTACGGGCACAGGGTCAGGAGTGTGTTTGTTTTGGGTCTATTTTTCAACATTTTTACTCTAGGTTAGGGCATTGGACTTTGCGGTCTCGGATGATCGGGTACTAGGCCAGATTGCATTTGGTAGGATTGGCATTGGGATTGGGGTACCTGAACAACAAAAGAATGGACGAGGATTGAGATTGAGATTGAGATAGATATAGACAGTGAGTAATATTTAGTCTTATTAACGTGGAATTGAGTTTATCTATCATACGACAACGGCGAAGGGCTAAAACGGGTGGCTATTCGTGAATTCATGAAGCTAGGGCATTGTCAAGTGTAATCCGGTTTATGCTGGCATGGATTTTCAGAGCGGAGGTATTCACCTGAAATTGATATTGCTTCATGGAATAGCAGAGCAGCGAAGAGCAGCCGTGTGAATCCCACCTAGGCAAGCCAGGCCACGAAGAGTGGAGTTTAGCTTGCCGATGGTGACAAGCCCGGTGGAGAATATCCCCAAAAAGATGGAGCAATTGCGGAGGAGGACCTTCCGAAATAGACACAGACAGAGGGAAAAATAGAAGTCTTTGAGCCGCACCCGATTTGAACGGATAACCTTTCGATTGCTAACAGTAGCTGGAGTCGAACGCGCTACCGTTGCGCCAGCAGCCCCGCTGACTTTTGTTGGTTGGATCCGCTGTGGGGTTTTGAGGATGATATGCCTTCCTCTTTTAGTCGGAATACTTTTCAATATGAATTTTGGTTAATTGAAGCATTGGTGAGATAGCCCATTACGATGGTTTGGTCAAGCAAGCGAGGATTGATGGGATGACGAGAGAATGGGACTGTTAATGGCGTCCACATAATACGTGCAGGCAAATGTCGGCGATGCAGGCGAAACAGAGGTTACTGGTAGTGGTATCTTGGACGTCGTCGTTATCAAAACGCTGTTGTTTTTAGGAGGAATTTAAGCAACCACCGACTTTATTTACTCTCCTCGGCCAATGACATATTATACCATCCTCTTTGTTTGCACATGAACCTCGAGCCTTCAAATCATCAATCTTAACGCAACAGCATCCCGCCACCTCTAGTCTCAACACAGCCATGTCTATCTGTGATAATTAGCACGAGTTTCCCAAGCGAGCAGATAACCCGCCAAAACTCTTGACAACACCGACCAACGTCGGCATCAAGGCTATTCTCCCGGCCGCTCTCCAACGTCCCCCCTTCCTGCTCGGCATCACCTCAAACGGCCTCATGCAACCCATCCAAGTCTATTTTCGTGACCATGAGTGTACCGTACCCATGTTGCTCAAAACACCGCCCCACCAACACAACGGTTTGGAAATCATGAAGTTAATTAACTAGCGTAATTAGCGTTGTTTGTGTGGTGCTAAGGTTGAATGCCGGCCGGCCTGTCCGTTCGCGGCCCGGGCAAGAAATAAATTGCCGCGTTCCTGTGGTCAGTGTGCTGTAAAACCTTACTGTGGTATGGTACTGTGTGGTTGTTGTTGGACCGGGGTGGGGTGGGTTAGGCCTGGTTAGGTCTGGTTAGGTATGGTTAGGTACTTGGATGGATTTGTTTGCTTTTGCTCGGATACCGGACCCGGTCTGGGCTGACCGGCTGGGCGTTTTCTTGCCTCGGAGCTGTTTTTTGGGGGCTTGGGGGGGGAGGAGGCTTTCCTCTGTCCAATTCTTGGACCGTTGGACTCCCGTGGGCCTAACCTACCGTATTGATGCCTGTTTTTGTCGTCGGGTCTTGTTCGCGTCGCGCGGCGGTGTGTTTCTCATGTTCCTTTTGAGAGGGTTTTCACGCTGGACATTGGCATCGCATCAAGCGGTCAAGAAAGGAACTTGCCGCGGCTAAGGTGTCTTGGAGTTGTTCTTGTTGGTTTGAGATTGCCGCGGGCAAGGGACAAATGTCTTGAAACCCTTCCCGAAAAAAACCAGACCAAAAAAAAGCGTTAACGGCGGGTGGTGATGATGGTGGGTATTCAAGGCAGTATGTGATCAAGGGTATTCTGGTCTTTTCTACACGGTGCTTGATGCACGACACTCGGGGATCCTGCGCCTTGTTTACGCCCGTTGCAGGGTTCTGCAAGACACAATCTCCGTCGGCCGGTTTGCTGTTGTCATTGATGTCATGTGCCCTAGACGCGGCCGCTGAGCTGGGATTCCCAGTCGTTGATAACTGCCGTTGTTGTTATGGATGGTGTTGTTGCGGTGCACTGTGTATCTTGCTGTCTCTGAGCTTGACTCTGCCTGTCTCTAGCTCTATTATCCCTGACTCGCGGCTGAAAGCCTCAGACGGCCGCCTGCAAGGCCGACAGATCCGCGAGATAAATGTTCCTTGATTGTCATCACTCACACAGCGGACCGCGGAGATCATCGAGACATCTAGCGGCTGGTTGTTAGCCGACGTGGACCGGACAACAGACGGCACGACATGCAGAATATCCAACACCCTTGGAGCTGCCGTGATTGGGTTGTTACCGGTTGGGAAAAGGGGGGAGATGAGATGAGATGCAAGGGGTTGGACGAGTTGGGGATGGGGTCGGGTGCTTCTCGAATTTTGCCGAGTGAGGATATCAAGGTTATTGGAGAGGACGCCCGGAGTAGGCGAAAGGCTACTAGGGGGGTTCGAGACTCGGCAGCCGCGAGCAAGCATCTGACAGGTCGGCTTGATCATTGATGTTTCGTTCTGCTACCAACCATCCGCGATGGCGAGGAGTAATTATGATTAGAGGCAGATTCCGATTCTCGGCCTCTGAGAGTGTGAGTTTTTCAACCCCCAATTGATGAACCCAACTGACGACCGACCAACTGGACGAACGAATACGGCCATACCGCCTCCCATAACGGCCATCAGCACCCAAAAACCCTGCTCTTGTGAGTACTGCCCATGAGCTGAGCCAGATTGTTCTGCAGCTCGTCACAAGCCACGGTGGTTTGCGGTGCATCGGGGGTGCGGTCACTGCTGTGGGTTGAGAGTCTGGCGGTTAATCGACCAATCCGGGGCGTGTAAGTCACAGCCGATGCACCCCATTGAGCATTCATCGCTCGGCTGCAGCATCCGCCCCAGCAAAAACCGTTCCAACGGGTTCAGCTAAGGGGGCATTGGTGTGTATTCGTGTTGCATAATTTCTGAAATTTTTGTTCATGAATCAATTAATGTGAGGTTGTTGGTTCTTGAATTTTGGGAGGCCCGTAATATGATCTATCATGTCGCTCGCTTTTCCCCACGACGACCCTGGCGCACCGAAAGAGTCAAGAAATCAAGGTGCACAGCCACGCCTTCGATTGGCCCAAACACGCCGCTCCGGGCGTGGGGCCGTATGATGCGGCCCAAAAAGGCGGCCCGGCTGCCAGCCCGGCTCTCTCGTGCCTCCCAGCATTTCTTGGAGTTGAGTCGCCAACGCCGCGAAAAAAAGCTGCATTTTGGCCGGTTCCCCGGTACTTCCGGGCCCTCCCCCTTTCCCTCGCCCCGGATCTGAGCCAACGAGCGGGCCCCCCTTTCCGGAAGAGGGCGAGCGAATGTGCGATTGGGGGTGGCACTGAAGAAGGCTGCCGGACACAGCCCGAGGCTAGCGATCTGAAGATGCAAAAGAACAACCAACAGGTATCACAGTGCCAGGGCGAGGAAGCCGGTGAAAGTTGGACGGTGTTAGCTGCGACTGATTTTTGAGCAGCAACAACAGCATCCGCAGCAGCACTGCAGCAGCAAAGGTCACACAGAACCAGAAGCAGGGAAATAGGTTGGAACGGGGCCGGCGGTGGGAGTCATCGAACGCACCATGCATCGGGTCATCCGATTATGGAGATGGATGGGAGACTCGGATGATGTTTGTGGTGTATCCGTAGGTGGCTTGGAAAACCGTTGATTTTTTGCATCTCGATCTGATTTCCGTTGGCGATCCAAGTGGGTGAGACAACATCCTTCATTGCTTCTTTTGAGGATCTCAAGGGTACACTAAAAGGCATGTCGATCTATGAAAAATTGAAAACCCCCGACGATAGCACCGACAGCTTCCGATGAATGACGAGATGACAGCTCCGCACGACACGCATCTCCCTTCAATCACATGCTCGTAGGGCTGAGGGAATGATGGGACGATCTACGATCCCCCTGCGTCGACCCGGCCGCGGGCATCCGTGAATCAACAGATCGCGACGCATTATTGGCCAATGTCAGTATC
Organism: Chaetomium sp. MPI-SDFR-AT-0129; assembly: GCA_020726445.1. Classification (NCBI taxonomy): domain Eukaryota; kingdom Fungi; phylum Ascomycota; class Sordariomycetes; order Sordariales; family Chaetomiaceae; genus Chaetomium; species Chaetomium sp. MPI-SDFR-AT-0129. The sequence goes on along the minus strand of JAGJXA010000012.1, from coordinate 137,338 downwards.
GAGGCATCTCGACGAGGCATAGCCGGAGCTTCAAGTCATTGGGTGCCTCAGGGGGCCAAGGCTACAGCGGCCGATAGGGGGTATTTGGGGGGGCCACGGAACCATCACTGCCCGGGAAAATAGGGCTACAGACAAACCAGAGGAGGAGAACAATGTGCTCGAGGGGTTATGAGGTCACCAAGGTGTCTTGACCGAAAGCTAGGCCTCCCAATGGGCAATGGGCAAGATGTGGGCAAGCATTGAGCGGTGATGGATATTACTGGGGTTTAAACTTTTCCAACACCTTTGCACTGTGTTGGTTGTGGCTGAACTCCTCTGTGTGACTGTGTCCTCCTCGAAAAGGTAGTCTTCCAGAACAAAAAATTCAAAGTCGCAGGGAAGAAGGCACTAAAGGGGCCATTTCGCATTTTGGGGGTCTGTTGGTTGTCGCGTGCCAATCAGGCGGTGCCAGCCGAATGCTGCTGCAAGGCCCAACTTTCTCGGCCGGCGCTTAACTTACACGCACAACCCACAACCCTTGAACCCACAACGCTGCTGTGCATTTGCCCATTGCGCCCGTCCACCTCACGGTTTGCCCAACACAGGGGCACTGCCCGTAGTACTAACCCATTCTCCAGGCCGTCAACCGGCAGCGCAGACCATTGTGACCTGTTGGTAATTACTGAAGTTGAGAGCTTTCGGATTTCCCCCCTTAGTGGCCGAGCCCCTTACCCCCTTACCCCCTTACCATTTCTTCCCCCTACCCAGGACCCGCACTTGGTGGTTCACTCAGAACATTGACCAGCTTTTTGGTCCAAGACACCAAAAAAGCATGGACCCCCCTTCGAAGCTTCCTTGCACGCTCGACCCAACGGACCCAGACCCGGACACCGCCCCCATCTTCCCGGCGCAGGAGAGAGGCAAAGACGGTAGGAAAGGGGGGGTGTGTGGACTGCGTTCCCTATTTCCCGTGAAACAAGCTTGCCCTCTCGCGGTGACACAAACCAACTCGTCGTCACTCGCGCATATGTGCCGTGCCCGGCCCTATTCTCCCGTTGGTCTGGTTGGCACTTGGGATATCATGAAGGTACTAGGCAAGGTCGTACAGTGCCACTGCCGCGCTTGTTTCTTCCTGGCTCGCTCGCGGCTGGACCGGGGTCGCCCGGCCAGTCCCGCTCCCCTGTCCCGTTGTTCATGTCTTTCCTTTCTGTCCTCCCCCCCCTGAGGGTAGCTTCAAACCGTCCAGTCTGGGTTGACCTCTTCGCCGGCCTGGCCAGGGAGGCGCGCCTGCGGCTCATCACTTAGACGGGCACGCACCCGGGGAAGGGGGGCCTCGAAAGGCGGCCAGTTTGCTGCGACATACCAAGTCACCTGCCGGCTCAACACCGGTCTCCTTTCTTTTCACTCTCCTTGCGGCTGTTGCTATCAACAGACCTAGGTGGTCATCCGTCCTCGGTACTGCCCCGTTGGTTCGTTCTTTCGGCCGGTCAAGGCTCCCCACGGCGCACACCACGGCCTGGCTGTTGACTCCTGAGTCAGAAGGCATCCAGTCTCCGTGGGATACTTGTATATAACGGACTCCTCGTTTCTCGGACAGAGATGTTCTCCTGAGTCTTCCACCATCGCACGACTACTCTTCACTACCTCGACGCATCTACATATCAACATCCCCCTTACACCTCAACATATCAACAGCAACACCAACAACACCACAACAACATCACCATCGCCATCACCACTATCAACACCCACTTACACCTCACCATCAACACCACTACCACCGCCAAAATGTGCCACTGGGAGCGCGCCACCTACGCCAACTGCGGCCACCGCGAGCTGCAAAAGATGGCCTATTCCTGCCAAAAGTACCGCCGCCACGTCTACGGCCCGTGCGTGTACAACGCCCGCTACGACTCGGGCAAAGTCGTCAACCTCTCGCCGGCGCTCGCGGGCTTTTGCAGCGAGTGCTCTCAGCTGTTTCAGTATGTTAACTACGACACGTATGAGTAACGGGTCTTTGTTAGCTAGCTGCATTGAGCAACAGCGGCCGGGAGGTGTAAAGATAGGGGGAAGATGGGGAAGATAGGCGACTTTGGATTGATCGACGACATAACTCTCACGGCATACACTCTCATGGACATACGATACCCGGACAATCGGCCGTTTTGGCATGCCATTCGGTTGTAGATATTGATTCTTTCTTTTGGGTATGTGCCCCTGACTACTACTTCCTTCGTTCAACGCTAACACTCTGCAGGATACCTACCTCCCACCTTTCGTTTTCATCACTTTTCCCCGTTTTCTTTCCTTCTTCTTTTTCCATCACGGCGTTCTGAACACAGTCGATCATTGCGGAGGAGTATGGGTGTAACACGGAGCAGATTTCTTCAGGGGGTTTGATTTCACATCTCACTTCACACTCTTTGTTTGGACAGATGGGACCTCGCAAGAGGACACACGGCGCGGGATTAGATTTTCCTGGCATCACTGCATCGAGGGAGAAGGGGTTTGCATTTGATCATCGATGGAGATTTCCTTCCTTTCCATTAGACTTTCTTTCGTTGTACACAGTTATTTACCAATTGAGTGTTTTTTTCCTCATTTGATCAAAACCTACTTTGGAATTGTCTTGAATTTGGCCTTTCCATTGTACAGCTCGCTTACTTCACACTTCTAACCTTAAGCACACTTCCAAAGGCCGATTCCCAAGTCGTCGTGCCCAAGCCTTGTCCACCCCTGTCATCTGATGTTACGAACCGATCTAATCCGGGAAATCCTTCCCGACCCCAATCCCGACCAGGGGTTTTATTTTTCTTCCTCACCTCAAACTGACCCAACCCGGGTTAGGAAACCTGTGTTGTGCGGCACAGCACAGCAAAACTGCAAGCACACATCTGCAAGGACTTGTTTGATCCTCCCGCTCGGCTTCGCCGCCTCGCTTCGTTTGAGAAAGAGGAACCTTAAGAGCTAAAAAAGGCAATCTTGAGTTGTGTGTGCATTGCAGTTGCGTTTGCCGTTCCCGTTGCATCATCTATCATTTTGCAGCGGGGTGTCCGACCCCGGTCCCTCTTTCCGGCCCACTGCACCGATTTCATCCGGGTGTTCAATGACGCTGCCGGCGACCCACACCGGGGAGAAGTGGGTCGCTTTCGGGAATTTCGGTGGTTCCGGGGAAATGGGCCGGCCCGGGGGCAGATACTGGACTGGGCCTTTGACTTACATTCTGCAACAATGTCATTTACTGCACTCATTCGCGATGTCGGATTTTACCACGCCGGATTTCGCCATGCCCAGATCCAAATCCAGGGTAACACAATTCCAGACCCCAAAACCCGTAGCCGCGGACGACACGTCGTTACTGACGCCATGGATTACCGAAACGGGAAAGCCCCCCAATCGAAACAACCGCGATGCGCGATGCCGGCAATGATCGGAGAAATGTTGGGTGGCGCACACCGCGCGCCCATCAGCCACTCGGAAAGCAGCCCCCATGGGGCTGGCAACCACACCGAACCACCAACAACACACTGCCGAAACACTGACCAGCAGCGTCTGTGCCGTGCCCAGGCCGCAAGGTTGCGGGTTGCACACAGAAAAACCGGGATAAGACAAAAAGAAAGAGAAAACAAGACGAAAAAAGCTGGTCAGCTGAGCTTGAAGTCAAATTCTCCGAGTTACTTCCAGCGGCTGCAGAAGGGGGAGGGGGCCGCGGATTCGTCAGTCGTCACTGTGTCAATCCAACCTGTCGGTACCAAAACTGCATTGTGGCCCGTGGGCGATGAAGCATGAAGCATCCATCCACAACAAGCAAGCAAGCAGCCAACGCCAAAGGCCCAAAGGGGAATGCATGACTGTGTAACCAACCCTTTTTTTTTCTGGCTTGCCCACAGCCGACAGCTACCCCAAGTCCCCAACCTGCTGGGCGCTGCACTGCACAACTGCGCTGCCCTGCTGCATGAGATGCGTGCATGCTCTGGGAGGATGCGGCCACTTCTTCCGGCCAGGGGTGGTCAGGCTCGGACTTGACTTTTTTTTGCACGGCACACACACACACGCTGGCGGCTGACTGACAGATAGAGAAAAGTTGCCGCGCCAAGTTCGGAAACAACTCCTTTTCATGTCCGTTTTTGGTCAGACGATGCTACTCTGAGCACTCTCCAACAACAACCTCTTGTCTCATGATCTTCAACCTACCTATCCTGCGTATGTACCTGAATAAGTACACGCGCACGCACTGTGGCTGCTGCTGTGCCAGTCTGTTTGTTTGCCCCCTCCCCCTTTGGGACATCAAGCGCAATAACCGCAGCGTAACCCAGTCCCAACCCAGTCCCAACCAGTCCAGCCTTGACCTTAACTAAGTTATCCCGCGGACTCCAGCGCAGCCCTGAGCCTGGCCCAATCACCCGGAACCAGCCGTGTAACACAACCAACAAAGTCAACGACCGAACCGAACGCCGTTGCTCCAGCCTCCACAAACCACAAGTCCGGGTACCTTCTCAATCGCGCTTTGCGCGCATATCAAACAACACCGCACCGCGTTTTAAGCGCCGGACCCCGAATCGGCTTGAGCCGATCACACGCACCACACACACACGCACCCAACACAGCACACCCACATGAACCACACACCCGGACAGTGGACAGTGGACAGTGGACAGCGGACATGCCGGCATTTCCCGTCTCTTGTTCTTCAAGGCTCGTACTGCCTACCCTATTGACTAACTGCTGCTGCCGAAGGGGGGTTTAGGTGTCGGGGAGACCGAAGCTGGGTTGATGACGCTGCAGAATGACTTCGAGCCTTGTCTGTTTCGTTGTTCCCCTTTTCTTTCCGGGTGTTTTAATTATCTCCGATGCTGTCCCCGTGATAATTGCAATTTATTGTTGTTGCACCAACAAATATCGCAGGGCTGATGGAGATGGTAAGACATAATTAGCTGGACACGTCAGAGCGTGGAAGGGCGGTGTTAGACCGGTGAGGTTGGTTGAGATATTTGGACGTGGGGATGAGGTGGAGCCTCGCGTGAGGGGGGTATGGATGAGGATTACTTACTTCGGGATGTGCTTTTGGTAATAGTGTAAGTGAGGAGTGGTGGTGTCAAGCTACCATACCACAGCCTTGTGCTACGGAGAAATTCGATGTGTGGGTTTATAGTGGGATTCGTCGGGTTATTAATGCCGGTTGCTATCCACTCTGTGGACGATGAAGGCTCTGGGATACGATGGGTTTCAAAGATGAGATTTCTCTTTTCCCTAGATGCTGGTCTCGGATGTTCGTTCTTTGTAAGACCTAATTAATTAAACATTTATCCTGTTTGCTTGAATTGAGGCGGATCCAAGGAAGAACATGATATCGGGTTTGCAAAAAGGCTTGAATGATTAGAGAGTTGGGACAACCTACGACGATGGCCTTCCATTGCAGCTGAGGTGGCAAGCCACGGATGTTATCGAGGGTTTATGATCTACAGGTGATTAGGCCGTAAGCAAGTGAGTGTTTAACGAGAAATAGCGCCAGGTTTCCCTTATAATCTCTTCATTGTCACTGAGATGAGTCTTGAGGGCAGATGGATAAAGTTTCTGAGTTAATTAACGATAAAGCGAGAGCTCTAGAACTCTGACCGGCAGTTCTCCCCAAGTCAACATGGGCCCTTGCCTCGGCCCACTCCTCGGTTGACGGGCCAACCCTACAGTATAGTGTTCTCACAGAGTTGTTGGAAATCTTCGTAGGGTTTACTAGGCTGTCGTTACAAGGAATACCGGAGCTGCAACATATCATTTGCGACTTGATAAAGGTAGCTGGGAATGTTTATTGATATTTCCAGGTATTCCTATAAAGGGTTCAGGGGACTTGGTCTCTCAGTTTGATTCATTCAAGGCATTGGAGGCGGGTTAGGTGGACCGGTTCCTGAATGACTCTCCTCATACTACATTCCCTAACCCCAAGGTTAACCTGTTGATTTCCCTACGTTCTACTCTCAATACTTGTACAATCCTATAATTATATAATTATAACCATATGAAATGATAATTGACTGGAAAGAGGGTGTGAGTCGTGGGTGCCCAACCGTTACCCCACCCTGTGCTCGGTAGTACGTCCAATCAAGCTCCAAGATACGAGCCGTGTCTGGCTGTGCTTTGGAACCTCCGCAGGCCATCGCAGCTTCTTGTGCTTTACACCAGGTGTAACCAAGGCCCTAACATTGCCAGCCATGGATCTCAAGCCGGGATGTGGAAGCCCACCGGGGGCAGTTTCCCGTAACGCACGAGTCGCCCATCAAGAGCCATCATCTGATCAAGATCCAAAACATGGTGTTTGTCCCGGCTGCGGCAATCTCAACGCCGATTACTTTGAGCCTGCGGAAGACGAGCGTCTGGTCACCAATGCCCCTGCGGGCGCTACCCTTAGAGTTCCCGTGGTGGGATTGAGGAATGCTTCGGCGCATTGTCTCGCTTGTCGGGCTATTATTGGGCTTCTCGAGGACAACATTGAAGACTTTGACGACGAAGAGCTCGTGGTGATCAAAGCATACGAGAGAAAGCTGGTGTTTGAACTGAACCAATATGGCCGTCCAGACGGGAGGTTTGAACTGTACCGGCACAGCGAAGGCCTCATTAAAACGGCCAGTTTGAAAGCCAAGGTAGCCAAGGAGCTCTGGCCCGCCGTTGGGACGGCAAGGACTCTTGGCCCTTCCTTTTCGATTTCGGACGCGTGCTGTCTGATTGCTCCGTGGATGGACGAATGCAAGACATTCCATTGCGAATGTACTAGGGACGAGGACGAGAACCCACCCTTGCCGACACGCCTGCTGGCAGTTGGGGATGAAAATGGAACAGCTCCGTACCTGTACGAAACACAAGCAAACGAAGTAGGGCAATACGCTGCCCTTAGTCATTGCTGGGGTCCGCCCGAACACCTCCCTCCCAGAACAACCAGAGAAAACCTGGGCCTGCGAAGACTGTCGATTCCAATAGAGGAGCTGCCACCAACGTTTTCCGAGGCTGTCCAGCTCTGTCGAGGCTTGGGGATTCCTTACCTCTGGATCGACTCTCTCTGCATCATCCAAGACGATGCTGCCGATTGGGAGCGAGAAGCGGCTCGTATGCAACAAGTATACAAGAATGCGGTCCTGACCATCTCGGCCGACGGCGCCGTGGACAGTAGGGTGGGCTTATTCAAGCCGGTACGTGACCGCAGGCTTCCTCGGTCCGTCACCACGTGCTGTCCCGTCGTCGCCGTCGCCGAAAGCGAGGGCGCTGCTACTACCGAGCGGTCCGAGCCAGAACGTCTTTGTGGTCGAAGAACCGACTTGTACGTGGGCCTCGAGCACGGTGTGTTTGGGGTGCATACTGTGGGCTCGTCGTCGTCGGGAGACGGCGAGCCGCTAAGCCGGCGTGGGTGGGCGTTGCAAGAGTGGATCCTTTCGCGGCGCATCGCCCATTTTACCACGGGCGAGCTCCTCTGGGATTGTCTAGGGGCCGAAAAATATGAATGCCAGACCCAGTTAACTTCGCGAACATCGACGTCCGACATACGGCGCCAAGCGTTGCCTGAGGGCCACGGCTATTGGGGCACAATCGACAATGCAGAGTACTGGGGGACAATGGTTCGCAACTTTACAGCTCGGAACCTCACTTACGACTCTGACAGACTTCCCGCTCTCTCTGGTGTAGCAAAATCCTCTGCTGGCGAAAGGCTCCCCAATGATCGCTACCTGGCGGGCCTCTGGAAATCTGAGCTACTATCCTCCTTGCTCTGGGAAAGAACATCAAGCGCGGTCGACGAGTTGGCGTCGAATATTATCACACACCGGCGGATTGCAGGCTATCACGCGCCGTCTTGGTCATGGGCTTCGATTGTTGGGCCGGTGCGTTTCCCGAAAGTCGACGGTCGGGGGGTTGTGTTGTGCCAAATATTGCGCATTTCGTACAAATTGGCGGGCAGCAACCCGTACGGACCCTTTTCTGCTGGTCTCCTCATCGTCCAGGGCCCCGTGGCCAAGATTCCAGCCTGCATACCAATAGACCTACATGTAAGCTACATCGTGGATATCTCGCTGCAGCCGGGCCCTTTCACGGACCTTTACGAAGATGTAGTGTTTTTGGGAGTCAGGGGTTTTTGGGATCCCCGCAGGCGCCTATGCAAGTGGGCAGGACTCGCCCTCCAGGCTGTTGGAGATTCCCAAGATCGGTTTACTCGACTAGGGGTCTTGTCCCTGACGCATGAGGTCCCATTGCGCAACACTGGCTCAGAGGAAGTGTCATATGAAATGTTGAGGGCTGCTATTGGTGCAGAAATCAAGATGATCACCATCGTCTAGTCAGATAGGACCCTCATCAGTGTGCATTTCCCACGACGAGCGGCTTCCGAGACTCTTGGTGAAGGGGAAGGCTATCAGAGTAGCCATGTGGACTTGGTCATGGATTCGGTAGTACGACGTAGACCTACATGGTGTTTCATGAGAGTATCACATTGTTAAAAGGTTGATGTCTTAGTGACATTGAGGTGCGCACTTCTAACGAAGAGAGTCAAAATAGTTGAAGAAATAAAGAAACCGAGGGTATATACAATCCCGTGCCGTCTACAGCACAACGCCAACCTCTATCCAGGTATGCTCCGTGTATCCATCTGGTATCCATGTATCCATGTATCTCTGCGTGGTATATGCAAAAATCAATCCACCCGCTCCTCCCTGAGATCTCCCCCCCTACGCATCAAACTCAACCGCTCCACATCCTCCACCAACTCCGTCTCAACCACACTCTTCCTGTCCCTCCCACCGAGCCTCACCCCCGCACACCGCGCAACAAACTCACACAGCATCACCTCCGCCTCCTCGGCATTCTTGCTCAGCGTGTGGTTATCCCCCTCAAACACGCGCAACAACACATCCCCCAAGCCATCCTGCGCCGACTCTTTTCCTTTCTTGCCCTCATTGCTGTTCGCCGCAGCCTGTTCCGCAGCAGCCCGGTACACATCCAACACCTTCCTCGAACACCCCACACCGACAGTCCCATCCTCACTCCCATGCAGCAACAACACCGGCCGACCCTCCCTTCCCATATGCCTCACCCCTTCCATCGCGTCCACCCCCCTATCACCCGCCTGCTCCAACCCCCGTCCCGCCATCGTCGCACACCCAACCACTTCCGCTCCTCCCAGGCCGTCTTTCCCACTGCTCCCAGCCCCTGGGGAAGAAGCAGGGGAAGCCAACGAACTAACCCCAAAAACAACCTCCCCCCCCACCGACCACCCCACAAGCACCACCCTCCTAACCCCATACTTCCTCCCCAAAAACCCCACCGCAGCCCTCACATCCCTCACACACCGCCTCACATCCCCGGGATCCCTATAATCCATCCGTAGCGTCGGGATCCCCTGTGCCTGGCCATGTCCGAGGGCGGCCAATTTACACGCCAACCCGAGATAGATGGAACTTGGCCCGGCTAGGCCGCCGCCGGCGCCGGAGAGGAGGAGGGCGGCGGTGCGGTTGGTGTGCGGGGAGTTGGGGTGGATGTTGTGGGTTGAGGAAGGGGGGGTCTGAGGGGGGGGACGGCGGAAGTCGTGTGGGAGGTGCAGGAAGGCGGGGAGGAAGCCGCCTTTGTCGAGATTGGAGTTTTCTTGGGTGTTGTTATTATTGGGGGAGGGGGTTTCGGGGGGGACTTCGATGGTGAGGGGGTCGACGTGGCTGATGGAGGGGGTGTCGAAGATGTCTTCGAGGCGGTTGAGTTGGGGGGGTAGAGCTATGGGGGCGTAGGACTGCAGGGTGTGTGGCCCTGGGCGGGAGGATGTTGCTGCCATTTTGTTTGTTTTTCTAGAGTTTTGTTTTTGTAGAGGTATTCTTGAGTTTCGAGGGTTTTGTTTTAAGTTTCGAGACTCTTGAACTCTTCTCGGACTTGATGTAGAAATAAAGAGCCGACCATGAAATATTCTTCGGGCACGCTAGCGCTAGCAACAGAAAGACCCTGAAGATAAATATCCCTAAATATCCCTCGGGTTCGGCTGCCCGGATATGATGTCACTGTGGACGCAGCGTCGTCATAGTCTCCATTCGAAACATCGTGGGGCCGCAAATTAGGGGACTCGGGTCTCCAGTTTCCAGGCACGCCAGGCACGCCAAAGCCTATCGTGCCTTGCGAGCTCCGAGTCTATCCGCCAGCGCACTGATTTGGTGGATCACTGAATCCACATATCTCGCCGTGTATGGTGGGCCGAGTGGGTTTTGCGGCGCACACGAGTCAGGAATGTGCCGTGCAAGCCGTGTTTCGTGAGGGCGGGCATGAAGAGTGCAGTTGAAACATTCGGTCTGACAAAATCAGAGTTGTTGATCACGGAGATCAGGGGCTGCAGATCAGTGATTGGCATTGCTTGATTCAAGCGATACACGTAGCATTCACATGTAAACTGTCGAGACGCTACATACACTACGGCTGTAGGGCAAGTACACTAGCAGTCGGACGGCCGCGGCCCGGGAATAAATACCGAAGACTGATACTTGCCAACCCACTGAAAACCCACAAATACCCACACCACCAAAAAAATTGCTAGTGTCCCTCGAGGCTCAAGAAATACCTCGCAAAGCAGACGAACAACCACCAAACAGAAACAAAAACTCAAGCCACAACCGCCCCCCGAACAGCCGAAACCGACATCCGCCCCAGCTGCCCCGCCGCATCACACTCCCGCACCCGCGACGCTTGATACGCCAGGTCCTCTTGTACATCTTCATCCTGCTCATCCTGTCTATCCTGCCCATCCCGCCTATCCCACCCATCATCATGCACCCGCTCATTATGCACCTGCACCCGCCTCGGAAATAATCGTTGTGGTTGTCGCTCGGCCCGTGTAACCAATGTACACCGCCTCTCCAGCTCTTCCAGCACCAGCACGACAAACTCGCCAAACGGCCCGTCGGCCATGGCGGCAAACTTGCGTCGGGCTGTGAGGCGGTTGGGGGAGAAGTGGGCTGTTCCGGGGTCTGCGTCTGGGTTTTCGTCTGCCTGTGTATGGGTATGGGTATCACTCATGCCCTGTTGATGTTGATGTTGATGTCCATCTTCTCCCCTGGTATTCCTCCCCACTGACCTCGCCCGGCCTTGTTGTCCTGGCTGTTCCCCTAGCTGTCCTCCCAGCTGTCCTCCCAGTTGTTCTCCCCGATTCTGATTCTGATTATGACCCACCCGCCCTTCCCGATCCGCCACATTCCTCCTAACCAACTCATCATACACATCCGTGCACATCTCCCTCCACGCCCTGGCTCCCAGCCCTTGCATCGCCTGTCTTCCCGCGCGGGCGGCCATCCCTTCTCCTTCTAACCCTAGCCCTCTTACTCCTCCTCCTCCCCTCGGCCTCGTTGGCACGGTGGTGACTGTGTCGGTTGATAGACGGGTGAGGGTTGAGGAGAAGGAGAAGCGGCGGTCCCGGTTGGTTGGGTTGTCGTTATCTATCTCACCGTCCGTGTCGTCGTCGTTGTCGTCGTCGAGGGAAAGGGAAAGGGTGTTAAAGCCAGGGTTGGGATTATCATCCTCACGCAGGATAGTCGACATCCGATAGGTCCGATACAACGCCGCATACCGATACGACACGCGGAGAGCCCGCCGGAAGAAAGACAGCACAATGGTGTCGGTGATTTCGGGGAGGTGGAAGATGGTGTCGGCTGATATCGGGTGTGGTTGCACGGGCGGTGTAATAGTAGGAGTGGTCGGACTGGTAGTAGTCGGACTGGTACTACCATCTGCCGTGACTGGTCTCTGCCGCTGCCGTGGGTGATGATCTTGGGGTAGGGCTAGGAAGTCGACGCCTGATGGAGACACGGATACGACGCGGAGGGCACCGCCGAGCATGGACCGCCGGCGGTTGGGTACGAACGCCGGTGTGGGGGGGCTCGCGACGGGTGAGTGGGTGGATGTTTCGTGTGCTTCGGTTCGGGGTGTATTCGCGTTCCTCGACGTAGAAATAGGCACCATGATCAGGCTCGGATCTCCCCCGGCCAGTGTGCCCTGGTACGCATCCCCTTGTGCGGTTCCTTGGGGAGTCCCTTGTGGTGTGATCCCCTCCCACGACGGATTAAACACACTCGACGTCGGCGTGAGCATGTCATATTCCGACTCCGAGTACTGACTCTGCCTCTCCTCTATCGGCGTAACCATCACCCCTTCGCCCTCCTCATCCTCTGCAGCCTCACTCTTCGGGCGAAAGACGAGCGAGTACGTGCCCGACACCGACAGCGGCGTGTCGACCGAAAATCCGTCAGCGAAGGAGTCCGGCCGGATGTTGCGCAGGCGGCTGAGGCGGAGACGGGTGCGTGTGTCTGGGTGTAGGCGCACGACGGCGCGGGCGAGGTCGTTGTCGTTGCCGAGGATGGCTGCGACGGCGGTTTGGAGGGTTGTTTGGCTTGTTTCGACGTCCGTGGGGGAGGGGCTGTTTGTAGTTAGTATCTTGAAAAAAAAGAAAAGAAAAAAGAAAAAGAGGGGGAAAAAGGAAAGAAACAGAAGAACTCACCTCTCCAACACCCCCAACACCGCCCATATCGCCGTCCCCAAGTCCTTGACCCCCCTCATCAAATCCCACACTTCGCCCCTCTTCTCATGTCGCAACCACCGCGCGACCCCAACTTTGTCCTTATCCTCCCTTTCTCTATCCCCATTCCGACTCCGACTCCCACCTTGACTCCCATTCCCCTCCTGGGTTACTTGCCCCTCCCGCTGATACAACCCCCCCAACTCCCCCAACACCCTCTCCAACACATCCAACACCTGCCCGCCCGCCCCCAGCACAGCAGCCAGTTCCCGCGTTGGAATCAGGCTCTTCCGTGTCGGGCGGATAGTGCTCCATTTGTTGTTGTTGTTGCTGCTGCTCTCCTCATCCGACTCTGTGTCCGAGCCAGAACCAGAACCACCCAGCATAGTCCCCCGCAACTGCTCAAGCGGCACGCGCGCGTGTATCTGCAAATCATACTCCACGCGAATAGCGCGTTTGTAAACGCGGTAGTTTGCCTTTTCGTCATCTTCATCTCCCCCATTTCGGTCGTTGCTGTTGTTGATGTTGTTGTTACCATGAGCATGTTGACCCCGCAGATTATCCAGCGCATCCGGAGGCAATCCAAACGCTGTTGGGACAAGCTGCGAGACCCGGGTGCATGCGGCGAGGAGGTGGTTGAGGGTTTGGGGGAGGGGGATGGGGGTTAGTGGGCTTGGGGAGGACATTGCAAGCTGGTAATACTGTAATCGAATTATTTACTCGTCGGTACTCGGTGGTACACCTCTGCGTCCGCGAGAAGAGAAGCCGATGATGGCGACAAAAGGCAAAAGGTTACATTCGCCGAATTTGAATTGCGCTCTCGGCAGGTCGTCACGTCGTCAACCAGGGATGCAAGGGATGAAGAATGGTGACAACGGTCGTTAACTAATGAAAGACAGACCAGGAAAAAATGAGTGATCAACGGGTGGTTGTTGCTTCTCCGCGTGCACAGCCTCGAGAATAAGCCTGCATTGGACTTTGGTATTCTTGGTACTGTATTATGTATGTGCATTCGGGGTAAAGTCTTGGCTTAACGCCGCCCCCTTTTGGCGGGCAATTTTCGAGTTGTGTGTTTGGCCCGAGTTGTGCTGAAGGCCTTGTGCACTTGGCGATGGTGCATAATCAATAATGTCCTGTTTGATGGTCTGAAGGTGCAGAGCACACAGTGTGACGGCCGGTGATTGTAAAAATAACTACACATCTAGGTAGCTATAATTACTTGCAAGGTGTAAGCATCCCCAAAAACAACCCGAACCTGACTCCCAACGGTAAAAATGTACTCCAATATTCCAAGCAAAAATATCCAAAACGTCGAAACGGCCGTCAGACATTCAACGTCTTTTGACGAGATTCCGGGTCCTGACATAATTAGTGTACAATTCATGTCTCACCTCTGAGACACACAAACAACCCTCTGGTGACCGTGGGTATCATTTGCATTACTCTGCTCCATAAACTCCCCCTACATCATAAAACCACTCCCAAATCATAAATAACTTCGAACGTTAGTAGACACCACACACTAAACAATCTGCTGCGACCCCCCCAACCACCTTCTCAACCTCCTCTTCCTCGTCCTCACCCGCAATAACGCATACGAGATATTCGCCTTGATATACTTGGCCCGCGTGGGGGCATCCTCAATCTCCGACGTGAACGCCGCCTGCACCGGCCCATACACCGGCGGCATGCGGTCTTCCCAGTGCGGGCGAGACTGGGAAAAGTCCCGGCTCCAGTAGTGGTTCGCCGCGTCCGACCGGCGGTATATAGACCTTTCCTCGCCTTCTTCCTCCTCGTCCGTTTCTACATCGGGTTCTATATCATGGTCCACCATACCGACTTCCCACCCTAGCCCTTTTTCTTCTCCTCTCTCTCCCTGTCCATTTCCCTCTCCCTCTCGCCCAGCATCGACACCTTCACCTCTCCCCAACGCCTGCCGCACCCACGCCCACTCCCTCTCCGTAACAGGCTGGGGCCGGTTCCAACCCCTCCTCTCCCCGTGGTTCTGCCACATCGACTCCTGCCCGGTCAGCTCAAACCGGATGCGGCGCAGGCCGGGGAAGGCCTGCCGCAGCTGGGTGTCGATGGGCGCGCAGATGGCGCGTAGGGTGCGCGGGTAAGGGGTTAGCACGCGGATCCACATGTTGTTCCAGCGGAGGTCGAAGGAGAGTGAGATCAGGTTGGGACAGGCCTGGGCAAGGGCCGGGAGGAAGGCTGCGCGGGATGAGCGGAGGGTGGTGGTGAGGTGTGGGGTGTGTCGCTGGAAGTCGAAGTCGAAGGCAAAGTCTGGGTCGAGGTCGAGGTAGGCTTGTCTACTGTCGCTGTGGGGTTGTCCCGGTCCGTCAATGGCTGCGGTCTCGGCTTCGCCCTCGGCCTCGGTGCCATCGTGGTCGGCATCCTCCTCTTCTTCTTCGGAGCCATCTTGGTCTCCGCGGGACCGGGTCACCCTCCTCCCCACCCTTTCCATGAGCGCGCTCCCATTCAGAGGAAACGGCACGCCCTGTAGATACCGGACACACGCCGCATTGCGCGGCCCAATAACGTCCAAAAACCCACGGAACAGCAAATTTGCCTGGGTGCTCAGCGGCGGTAAATGCTCGGGGAGCACGACAAAGCGGGTTTGCGAGTAAAACAGCGAGGCGGCGTCGCGGTGGACTTGGGAATTGGTCAACAGCAGCGGTAGGAGGCAGGATAGCGGGGTGGATTTCCTCGGTCTTTTCGTTTGATACCACGGGAGGTCGGTGTTGTCTGGCGTTGCTGTTCCATCCCCGTGACCCCGGTTTGATGGCGATGACTTGGGTAATCGAGGCCGCAAGGGCGGGTACTCGAGCCTCTGTCGCAGACGGTCGCGTGAGGTGACCGGAACGACTCGCCGTGTGAGGATCGTGTGTGCGTAGATCTGATTCCGGATCTCACCGGGGAGCGTGAGGAGGTGGGGCCGTGGTGGTTCTGGCGACTCTGAGTCTGAGTCTGACGGTTGTGCCGCAGGCTTGCGACGGCGGAAAGAGAGAGACGGCATTATGAGAGGAAAACCGAAAACGAATGGCGAGAACAAGAAAATGAGAGCGGCAACGCTGACAATTCCGGGAGATCCGCCGGCTTTCCAGATCCTATCTATTAGTAGCAATGCATGCGGGTGGATATCGGTGAAATCTTCCGGCTCACTTTCAAATGCCCAAATAAAAGAAGAGAAGCTCTCGCAGGCGGCAGCTCTCCAGGTTGAAGGTGCGAGATCAGGTCCAGGCAAACGGCCAAAGCTCAGCCCCCTGATTGGCTCCCCAGGTTTTGCGCAGCACGGTTGACGGCTCGAGCGCCCTGCATGCCTCTTGCGGGAACGCGCCTGCCGTTTCGCCCATCCCGCGATCTGATGACGCCAAGGTCTGGCGTTGTGACAAAAATACCCGGGCCACGGTGGAGCTGTCCGGAGGAAACCCCGTCTCAAGGGCCAATGTACGAATTTGGTAAATACACTACACAACAAACATGCCAATCCGGGAAAGTCAAGATTCCACACGACACCTGAGGTCCAGGCACAGCACTTTTCATGACTCAAAATAACCCGTGACTCGACCGAGCAATATTGTCAAGCTGACCGTCCCGACGCAGCCGATGGACATTCCTTCCTCATGTCGGGAGAGTGCCGAGCCTATCAAAACCGGCCGTTTGCTGACCCGACGCCAAGAGCAGCCTAGCAGGGCTCCTTTTGCGGGTGCGAATGCGACGGTGCAAATAAGACTTCGCGAAGAATCCCGATCGAGGCCCGGGTTAAGAAAATGTATATATACCGATGAATCTCACGATGTCGAATTGATTCAAGCTAGTATATTCAGTAACACCCAGTGAATACGTTGTTCGTCGTAGATACACCACACCGTTTATTGCCCAACATTTTTCAATTCTGACTCCTCACAATGGCCTCACAACCCAAAATCACCCTCTACTGGTACGTATCTCCACATTACCCAGTGACTTAGACAGTCCCCAACACCAAGTTACTAACAACCCAGGCTCAACGAGTCCCGCGCCCAGCGCATCGCCTGGCTCCTCGAAGAGCTCCACCTCTCCTACGACGTGCAAATCTTCCACCGCGACGCCAACATGCAAGCGCCCCCAGAACTCCAAAAGATCCACCCCCTCGGCAAATCCCCCGTCATCGGCATCACTCCATCATCATCGTCGTCTACGAACAGTTCCCAACCCAAAGAGAAGAAGGAGCTCATCCTCGCCGAGAGTGCCGTCATCGCACAGTATTTGACCGAGCACTTTGGTAAACAAACCTCCCTGCTGCCGAGACAGTACCGTGAGGGTGAGGAAGGCCAGGTAGGCGGGGAGACAGAGGAGTGGCTGCGGTATCAGTATTATCTGCATTATGCCGAGGGGAGTTTGATGCCGCCGATTCTGGTTGGGATTATCCTGGATAGTATGTTGTTTGTTTATTTATTTATTTCTCTCCTCCTCCCCTCCTCCTCCCCCTGCTCGCTCCTCTGAATTATGGGATGATTAACACCCCCCACAGTCCTCAAAGGCCCCAAAATCCCCTTCTTCATCCGCCCCATAACAAGCTCCATAGTCTCCAAGCTCTACGCCGCCTTCCTCCTCCCCGAAATCCTCCGACACCTCGCCTTTCTCGAATCCCAGCTTGAGACCGCACCGCAAGGTGGACCCTACCTGTGCGGTGCGCAGTTGACGACGGCGGATATCCTCATGGGGTTCCCGATCCGTGAGGCCAAGAACGCGTTTGCGGGGTTGGAGGTGGGTGATGGGAAGGGGACGGTTGGGGAGCGGTTTCCGAGGTTGTGGAAGTATTTGGATTTGTTGGAGGCGGAGGAGGGGTATAAGAAGGCGGGGGTTAAGATTGCGGAGTTGGAGAAGAGGGCGAAGGGGGAGAGCAAGTAGAGTGTGTGTACGGTGTGCGGGAGATAATGTATGACTAGAAGGTTAAAGGAAAGATGTACATTTATAATTCTCAAAATACCACTCCTTATTATTGTACATTTTTCGATAATCATACCGCCCATAATCAACCGCTCACCGTTCACCTCTTCACTGGCGTCAACCGCACCAACAGCGGCCGCTTCTCCCAGATGGTGTACCCCTGCATCTTCTGCTTCCAGTCCTTGCTGCTCTCCGACAGTTCCATGTCGAACTCGAATACCATCCGGGCGAGAATCAACCGCATCTCGGCGTAGGCGAGACTATTCCAGTTAGCTTTGACTTCTGTCTCAGAATAAGAGAGACCAAAGGATAGAAACTCACTTCCTGCCCACACAGTTCCGCGGCCCAACACTAAACGTCTGCATCACCTCCAACCGATCCCCATCCGCATCCTTCTCCCCCATATCCACCGTCTCCCCAGACACATCATTAACAAACTTATTCAACCACCGCTCGGGCCGGTACTCCATCGCATCATGCCAGTGCTGCGAGCTATGATTCATCGCATACTGCTGGATCTCCAAAACCGTTCCCTGCGGCACCCAACCACCCACAATCGACTCTCCGCCTTCGTGTGCCTCCCGCGGTAGGTTACTCAGCGTGGGCGGGTGGCGGCGCAGAGCCTCGTTGAGACAGGCGAGGAGGTAAGGGAGGCGGGAGACGGCCGCGATGGTGATGTCGCTGGAGTGGGTGAAGGCGGTGCGGACTTCGTGGGTCAGGCGGGCGAGGACGGCTGGGTTCGCGAGGATGTGATAGGTCACACCGGAGAGGAGGGAGGCCGTGGTTTCGGAGCCGGCTGCTGCGAGGAGGGTGGCGTTGGATTGGAGGTGGTTTTCGGTGAGGTTCTGGCGTTGGTTTTAGCGTTAGCGTCTTTTTTGTAACAAAAACAAAAAGAAAAGAAAATAAAAAGAGAAAAGAAAATAAAAAGAGAAAAGAAAATAAGAAAAGAAAAGAAAATAAGAAAAGAAAAGAAAATAAGAAAAAAAGGAACACAAGGGAAAAGTCCACTCACCCACTCCTCCCGCTTGCTGACCAGCCCCTCAAACAAATCCGACCGCTCCTCCTTGACCGCCAACCGATGCCGCAACTTGTCCAACATGTTCTTCTGCATCCCCGAGAACGAGTCCGCAGCCAGCCAGCGAACCACAATATTCAACACCCTCTTAAACCCTGGCACCTTGTGCATCCCCACATACTTCATAGCCGTAAACCAAGCCGACTGCTTCGCAATACCCGTAACCAAGTCCACAAACTGATGGCTTCGTCCCCGGTCCAAACACCCAAAGCTCTCAGCAAACACCAAATCCCCTACCACATCAAACGTCGTCCAATTATACCACGTCGCCATGTCCACCTCGTTCCCGCGCTCACTCTGCCCACGAAGCCGTTCCACCAACAAATCCACATACCCCTTGATCGAATCCTCCTGCTCCCTCATCGCCCGCTCACTAAACCCAGCCGCGACCGCCCGACGCAACCGTCCATGTTCCTCGCGATCCGCCGTCAAGATATTCGGCACGTCTCCCTCGCGCTCAATGATCTGCGCGGCGTAAAACAATCTCGCCTTCGGGTTCTCCTCGCGGCCCTGCAGTCCTTCACCGGCGCGGTGGCCGAAGATGTCGCGCCATGCGCGCGGGTCGGTGTAGCTGACGTGGTCGGGGCCGATGCGGACGACGGGGCCGTAGTGCTCGTGGAGCTGGTGCACGGCGGTGTGGCCGGAGCCGGAGATGATGCGGAGGGCGTGGGGGAAGGGGAGAGCGCGGGAGAGGAAGGGGCCTGGGAGATGGCGGAGCGGGTGGAGGTAGAGGTTGTAAATGGCCGTGAGGAGGATGAGGAGAAGGATCTGGTGGGTTGTTAATTAGTATGAAATGTTCAAGGTGGAGGGGGGGTAGTAGGGCCTACGAGGACTGGGAGAGCGTAGGCGAGCACGCGGAGGAGCGCGGACCGATCCTGCTCGAGCAGGGAGTCGAGAAGCATGGTTAGTTAGGTATGTACTAGACAGGTGTAACTCGCTGTTGTAAGTGTAGTGTGGTCAGTGGTGATAAGACCCAGAAGAACAAGACGGCCCTAGGATCAGCTTCCTTTATACCAAACCTGCAGAGGGAGTCAGGAGTCTTATACGCATTACGCTCTCCTACTTGTGGGTCAACCCCCAGTACGTCCCAAGCCTCAACCGCTTCGTGGGCCCCCTGACACATCCCAGCAAGTTGCAACCGCGTCGACTCGGCAAATACACGCCCCCGCAGAGCCGCCCTGCCCTGCCGTCTGCGTTTTACATGGCAAGCTCACCGTGCCAGGGCCGGGAACTTGAGTGAGTCCGAACCTCCGGAACGGTACCAGATTCTGTCTTGGCCCACATGACGTCGCATCTTGAACGTCCCCCGCCGAAAGTCCCTATGGGGGCCTACTAAGGCCTGCCGGTGGGTCGCGGAGACATTTGCCTGGATTTTGGCGTGCCATCATGCTCACATCGTCCCGTGGGGGATGGCGGGGCGGTTTAGGTGTGATAGGACCATAGGAGGATGGCCCGGGGGTGGGTGACCGGGATGGGCCCGCAACGTAACCGGGGAAGGATTTTGCCAGTCGCTGTCAATAAACCTGTGACTCGTTGAAGAGCGAGAGCGAAACCGGCAAGACAGGTTTAGCGGCTGCTTAGATGGCTAGTGTAGTGACCCAAACCCTGGCGGGTTGGTAAGCCTGGGTAGCAGACTGCAATGTTGGAAAAGTTCCAGGAACGGTAAGATCTTGCTTTTCTCGTTCCTTCGTGAAGAGGGGAAGTGGAAATGTCAGTTTTGCCCGCTGGAGCTTGGGCCTGAGACGGAACGTCCGTTCCCGCTGCGGACGCTAACACACCCTTGTCGTTTCCATGTTCCGCTCCGTGGTGACCCACTAACCAAACTCGAGCTAACCCACTGAGCAAAAGCTCAGAACCTCACCTCAAACTCACCAAGGAGATAACGAGCGTATGAGCACGAAATCATCTCGAAAAGGCATTCATTCACGCGCCGAAGCAAAACTTTGGACCCCTTAAAATTGTAGCCACTCCAGGCAGGTCAAAATGTCTCCGTGCTGCTCGCGAGTATGTCTCCGTTAGATGCGGGCCTGCAGCCCAGCCCTACCAGTCGACGCTCAACACACGCGAAACGGTCTCACATGTGCTTGCCAGTCGCGCGTGGCTGAGCAACTCTCACCGCAGACGGTTACCTAATGAACACTTGATACTCAGGTCAAGCTGAAATGCTTCACGCTTTAGTGTGTCCGGAAACTTTTAGATGAACTCGCCTATTGTAAACCTCACGAGCTGCGCCGGATTCGACGCGTAGCAACTGCCGGCTCGGTCTTGTTGATCGTCTTGGCCGTATCGTATCATCAGTGGCTCCGGACGGGCATCCGACGTGGCATACATATTTCATCGGTTTCGCACCGGGTTTCTCAACCCTCGCTTTTCCTGTTTTGGCTCGTTCCCAGGTCACTGACAGATCGGTCACTGGGGCCTTATCAACAGGCAAAACCACGCCTGAATTTTCCGTGCTCAAAGTAAAAAGTCTCAGATGGAAATCGTGCTAGGTTTCTGAATCAATTGGAAACCCCGTCGGAGACATGATTATCAATTCTAGAAGTTCCACTCGAGATTAACAACCAAACTGGGTTACACATTGTCTTTGATGCCATGCAATGCACTGCAGGGATAATTACACACACCCACCCAACTGGCCAACATCCAACGGCGGCCCGCGGATGCAGAACAAACTGATCCGAGCTCGTTTACGGTATGCCGACGACTGCCGTTTAACAACGTCGATGCAACGAGAGCTCCGGACCACGGACATCTACAACACCCCGAGGAAGACACACAAGCATGGACGCGAAAGAACGAAACAGTGGCTAAGTAACAAGATGCGCGTCCAGTGATATGATGTCCACTCGGTGATTTGCGAAGCGAGGAAGAGAGTCCGAGCTGGGCAATCAATGTGAAGATGCCAAGGTTGCAAGACGAAACGGGGGGAGGGTTTCGTCATCAACGGAAATGGTAAAATAACACCGATTGTCCGATGGATGTAACCAAATTGGGGCAGGGACATACTTTTCATCGGACAAGGTGAGTTATTCAATATTAAATTATTCCGAAATCTAACCATCGGGCCAGAGGGGATAAGAATAACAGCACATGGTTACAGAAGTCACACCCCCATCTGGCGATTCAAACTCCGACAACCTAGATTCACTTCCTCAATACATCACTAAGTGTCGTCTCACAGACAATTCTCCCACCGTCGACATAAGCCAACTAACCCCAGCTTGAAACCGGTGCTCAGAGAACAAAAAGCTTCTGATCACAATTCACAATTACCCACAGCCAAGAAGCTAGAGAACCCTTCATCTCTCAAAGCGTAGTTCCGAAAAGATACGCCGGCATGAATCCCTCATCGTCGTTCACCTCCGCAGTCCTCTGCAGTTCAGTAATGGGGTTTAAGTCCCCCCGCCCACGCCGCTGATGGCCGGCCGGTCCGTTGCACCCCGTGTTTGCCTATTACCATTAGGAATGGTAGAGGTATGAGTACGAATACCGTTATACTGCACCTCCTGGTACTCTGTCACATATCAGGGCCAGTCAGGCCACCATCTAACAACACATGCTTCTTAGAATGAATCTCCAACTCATCTGACCCTGAACGTGGTAGTTTCACGTTTTTTCGAATTCGGTTACGGTTCCAAGTTTTTGGTGGAATCAAAAAGTAACCATGCTTTTTGTTCGCCGTCAATGTTTACGGGCGTATATACATAGTTGCCGTCCCTGCTGAAGCTGCGATCAGAGTCCTAGCCCAGCAAGTAGCTCGTAAGGGCTGTGGACCGGCGCTCGTGACCTGAAGTAGAAGCCAGTGGGGGCTCCCAAGTTACTCGGTAGTTCTGCTGTGATATCACTCGCCAGTGTTAGGTTGGTCATATGAATTTTTAGTTCCCGTTCAGGCTTGCGGTCCAAGTCAGGGGGGAGGCAGTAAATGGGCCCCTGAGAAGGAGGGAAGATATACGCCATAGTAATCAACGGATTTCCTATTTCCACCCTCCCTCACTAACGAGCCAGAGACTGGATTTCTGTTTGGTGTTTACGGAAGCCTGAAATTTGCTTAAGCTTTTACTCCTTGTAAGATCAACTTCTCAACCATTTTCTCAACCTCCTCCAACCAACGCCATGGGCTGCAGTGTTGCGCGTTGATTTATGTCGCCCCTCACACCTCTGCACTTCAAAATTCACTAACACTCCGTTGTTCGTCTTGGAGCCAACGTCAATCATTAATATAGCTTCACTCATGTGAATCCAGTACCATTCCCAGAATATGGCCGGCGAGCTTGACGAAGGCCGAGCGACAATGGCGAATATAATCTGTAAGTACAAATGACACGCTATTCGACATGACTCAGGACTATCCCCAACCACCCGGACAGTACCGTGACGACAACAATCTGGCGTGTATCTTGGTGGACAACGGGCTACGAAACACACAAACTGTGCCCACATGCTTTTAATTCTATACAGAATAGAAAACTCCTCGCGTAGCTAAATCTCACAAACGTTAAATGCTTGTCACCCTTTTCTAATCAAGTCATCTACTGCAATATCCATTCTGCACAGCATCTATGTTATCAAGGTATCCTAACGAGGAATATAGGTCAAGTTTATCTCTGGATCACAGCACTGTGTACTCTTAAGGTCCGCGCCGTCGCGGGGACAAGAGCATCGTCTGGTGGACCATATCGTGCCACCTGGTTCTTGTTCTCGACATAAGCTTTCAAAGCGGCGTACTTTCGAGAAATTCCGGAACTCGCATCCCCTCAGCGGCCCCAACCCCCTACAACGTTGGCCGTTGGCTCATGGTGCATTACAATTTACACGGCTACAACAAAAGCAGGATCGAAATCCTCCCCACCCCTCCCTTTTCCATCCTGTTTCCTCACCGCCGCGCTGCCCGGAAGCACGTATCCCCGCTGGTTGGACACCAACCTGATGCCGTTCCGCGTCAGGCGCGACGAGTAGTGGGTATGCCCGAACACCCAGACCTTGACACCGTCCCATCCCTTCTGGTCCACCAGGTCGGTCGCGAAGGCCGGACTCCACGGGTTGCTGACCTGGTCCGGCCGGGCCGTCCCCTCAACGCAGGGGGCGTGATGGGTCGCGATGAAAAGCCGCCGTTTCTGCGGCGTGCTGACCGTTAGTACTTGCCAGGTTTGCTCGCGGAGCCAGGCGAGTTCTTGCTGGTGGATGGTGTTGTGCTGTTGGGGCGTCCATTGGTCGATCTTTTTGAAGTCGTTGACTTTGGTCTCGACAATGCCGTAGGATGCTTCTGGGATTGCTGACCACACGGTGCAGCCGAGGATGGTCAGGTCGGAGTCCGGGTCGTCCCACCTGTCGCGGTGCAGCAGCACCAACCTGCCGAACAGAGACGGTTCCTGCGCCAGTCTTCGCGCCTCCTGGATACCGGATTGGTAATCTAGACCGTAAAACTCGTGGTTGCCCAGGACCAGGAACACCTTTTTATAACGTGTGACTTGTGATTCGAGAAAGCTGTGGTAGCCCTGGTAGTCAATCAGGCGGCCGATGTCGCCCGCTAGTATCAGGAATGGCGCTGTGGTGGGAAACGTAAATGACGCGTATTGTTGCCCGACCTCGAGGTGCAAGTCCGACATGATCTGGACTTGGGGTCGCGGATCCAAGCGCTGACGCACCTTGTTCAATATCGTTTGCATGTTTGGCGAGGTGCGGAAGAGCGAGATCTATCATCTGCGCAATGCTTGGCGTGGAACGTGGAAAATTAGGAGCGAGGTGTTAGGAAATTAAAAGGATCTTGCATGCCCATTATTACGCGTTTGTTGGTGTCAACGACAGCCGCCAACTGCCATTTGTGAGGCAACTAAGGGATGGTGAATTGGTGATGGCTGACCCCCCGCGGCCAGCGGTAAACCCTGCCACAAACTCGAAAGCCCCACCATCTTGTCTCACTCAACACTCGTAGTTTCCTCCTTCCATCACCCAATCCCACTCCCGTCAAATATCCCACCCACACGCACATTCAGACGAACATGGAGTAGGTAACGGTAAAGGCCGCTTGTCTAGTATTGAAGCACCACGGGTAAAGGGCAAGGTTTTTATATCTCAATATAGAGGGAGGTGGCCAAATTCTAGAGAACAACTATAGACATTTGTTATACAATTATATTGGCCTTATAGGGGAGTAGCTGAATCTTGATTTCTGATCTTATACTAATACTTCCAACGTCTAATTTACAAAAGAAAAGAAAAAGAAGGAGGCGCTGACCGTGGCGAGAATCGGGCTACGACCGAACTGAGGACAAGGCCTCCTGTACCAGGTATGAGAGGGTATATGTGATAAATGGTCTAACGGTCACTGGCGGTGGCCTCTCGAGAGGGCACGCCTATGCCGGGGTCGAATCTGGTAACCTCTCGACGAAGACGACGGCTCGACTCCCTCAGCATAGGAGGCTCACGGTTAACCGGTGCACTTTTCTTTCCAAGAGCTCGGCTGCTGCTTGCCCGACGTAAAATCCTCCGCCATAGATATTGGTTGCCTCGACAGGTCATATCTGGGGTGTGATGGGTTTCGTAGCTGGGTACGTACCCATCTCACCGGGCGATGGTTACTCGGTCAGCTTTTACTCCTTTGACCTTCTTGTTCCAAGTTTCCTTTTTTCTTTGTTGGTTGGTACATGATGGGCGTCGAATCCTTCGTTTTTTGCTTTCTCATTCCAACGTGTCACGACCTGCCGTAAAAGGAAGAACATCCCAGCCTCGCCTCACAGCTTGAATAAAAATAAACTGTACCTACCTACTCCGTACTTCTGGGCTCCAGCTAACGTTACAAAGCGACGTTGACTAAAAAATGCGAGGGCACCCTTCCGCAGGGGGGGCGGACACATGCGCCGCTCTCTGTTCTCATTGGCCGCCCCTGTAAGTTGTGTTTATTTCCCAATCTGCCCCTGAGACTGAGACCCCGGCGGACGAGGACTGTCAGCGTGCCAATGAACCGGTCCGACTTTGTGTGATGGTCGGGTGATTATGCCATGTGGTGGTATGGTACACTTCCACAATAATCGAAACAATGTCTGCACGACGGTGTGTGTATTTTTGCAAGATATTTGAGCCCACAATCTCACGGATACCGTGATGGCTTGTGGATATGCTGTAATGAAACAGGGAAGTCTCGCGATGACGAGTCAACATCATCATGATTTTCAGGGCACAGCAAATCTAGCCAGGTAATGAATTGAAGATCGAAGTGGTTTCGATTATAACAGAAAGAATTTATGATTGGGTATTATGATTCCCACCAACAGATAAAAAAAACCTGACTATGCAATGGTCTATCCCCTCGACAACCCCAATGAACAACCCCTTAACAACCCGCTTCAAAGCACAACCAAATCTCAACCGCCCGCTCACTCCAACACCCTCTACCAATGGGGAGTGTTGAGCGCCAGACCCATCAGACACCCACCGATCAGGCCAGCAATCGGCACGGTCATGACCCAGGAGAAGAACAGGAGGCCCACACGCTTCCAGTTGACAGCCTTGAAGGTACCGTTGCACAGACCGACACCGACAGTGGCGCCGGTAATGCACATGGAGGTCGAGACGGGGAGCTTGTATTGGGAGAAGATGAGAATGGTGATGGCAGCGCCCAGTTCCATGGACGAGCCACGGCTGGGGGAGTGGTAGGTGAGCTTGTTACCCATGACTATAAGAGTGTGTTAGCTGCGATTCAATTCCGATACAGGCAATGGATAGGAAAAAACATACCCCTCATGATGTTGTAACCGTAGGTGATGAAACCGATGCAGATCATAGCCGCGGTGACACCCAACTGCCACATCGGCACGTCCTCCTTGGAGGCACTGGGGGTGCCCTTGGACCAGGCAGCGTACATACCAGCCCAGACACCGACAGCGTTACCGACATCGTTGGCGCCGTGCGCGAACGAGGCGGTACACGCAGTGATAACTTGGACGTACGAGTACAGATGCTCAACTTCGTTGGGGTACTTGGGGGCGTGGCTGTAGACACGGGCCATGCGGCGGCCTTCGGGCGAGTTGTTGATGCCGACCTGCGCGGTGTGGATGTCGTAGTGCATGCCGTAGAAGATGGCGACGATGATCTGGGCGGGGATACGCTTGACGGTGGCAATCAGGTTGTGAGTCTCGTGAATCGAGCCAGCCGAAAGACGGTTGTTGTGCAGGGTGCGCATGGCCCAGCCGAGAGGACCGCGCTTGGTGCGAAGGTTGGCGTGGTGGCGATCCTCGGCGTCGCGGAGGAGCTGCTGGTACTGCTCATAGGTGTACTCGATGGAAGGGACCGCGTTCTTCTCGCTGTCGGAGGCAGCCGAGCTGGCGGGGAGAGCGGCAACCTCGTCGGAAGTGACCTCCTTGGTCGCGGGCGCCTGCTTGGTCTTCTCAGACACATCGGTCTCAGAGCCGCTCGAGTGCTGGACGACAGCGTAGTCGGGGACCTTGGCGTGCAGGTGCTCGGCATCGGTGGGCGTGGGGCGCTTGAAAAGAAGGGGACCCTGGATGATGTCCCAGATCTTGAGATCCTGGTCCTTCTTGACGACTCTGGCGTGGACAAAGGGAACGAAAAAGAGGGCCGAGAGGACGAAGAGACCGAATCCCACGCCGAGCGTGACAGCGACGATGTACCATGCCGGCTTCTTGTCCAGGCCGAGGCTGGGCGAGCCCTTGTAGACGATCGAGAGCGTGCAGACGGTACCGGCGATGAGGAAGAAGAACGGCGAGGTGTAAACGGCCCACGGCACCGGGTTCTTGCGCATGTGCACGGTGACCTTGATGAGCATGAAGGTGATGGCGGCGAAGCAGGCCGAGATGAACGGGGCCATGGCCAGACCGGCGAAAATGGCACCGAGACCCTGGCCGTCAGCCCAACCCCATTGCACCTTGCTCGCACCGACAGCGGCAACACCAACACCGGCGATGGACGAAACCAGGGAGTAGGTGGACGAGACGTGAGCCGAGTGGCGTGTGCACCACATCACCCAGATACCGGCACCAGCGGACGAGCAGGCGAAAGCGAGAAGCTGGACGCCGGCGTTGTCACCAAAAGCGTCGCTGGGAATGATACCGTTCTTGATGGTCGAGGCAGTCCGGGCACCGACAGCGAGAGCACCTGTCAGTTCGAAAATCGTGCACAGAACCATGGCCTGACGGTAGGTCACGGAACGCGACGAAACACTCGTCGCCCACGCGTTGGCAACATCGTCTGTAAGAAGAATGAGGTCAGCAACCCACGGCTGGGAACAAAACTCGAAGTCCAACCAAACTAAACCAAAGATCGCGAAGGGGATTTCACGTACTGGCGCCATTGTTGTAGGCCTCGAGGAGGGCGAAGATGGTGCCAATGGCAAAGACGTAAGTGTAAGCGTCGAGCGTCATGGTGATTGTCGGTGATGCGGGCAAGGCCTCGCTGTGGACTCGACGACTCGGAAAGGGGTGATGCGAGATAGACCAGAGAAAGAAGGGTAGAAGGTTTGGGGCCGGGGAGTGCGACGATATATCTATTTGAAAGAAAAACGGCAGGCTCACATCCGAGTGTGTGTGTGTGTGCCTCGGAGCTGCGTTGCCCCATCCATCCATCCATCAATCCCTCCTTCCACTGCCACCACCACTATGACAATCTCTCGGCCTGCTGGCCCGCTGCGGATTTCCTCACAAGCCCTCGTGGAAGCCCGCTGTTTCGGCCGCCAAGGCAGTCTGGCCCCGGCGTGGCCCCTGCATGGCGTGCAGAAAAAGTCCATTTCGGTGTCGAAATCAGTCAAACCCGTGCTTCGGGGAACGGCCGAATGCGTGTCGCAGGCATTCTCGCGTCACTCGCAGGCAGTGGGATGTGGGCAGTTGGAAACATGCCCGTGGGCTGCCCGCGCGCATGAGCTGGATGTGGAGAGAACCGATTATGTTGGTCTTCGCGAAGGACATGGTGGAAGGACGTGAAACGTGCTGCAAACGGACGCTCTGATTCGTCGCCTATTATATGGCCCGAGCGTCTGTCCCCCTTGGCTGACCGGCCCGCTACCAGCCAAGCGATGCCAAGCGCCTGTGAGACCAATCACGACATCGTAATCCTACCTTCCCCGAACGCCTCTCTCTTGGCGTAGCCGCGCCATTGAACTTCGATTCCCCCGGAGGAAGGCGCCAAGCACCAAAATTCAACCCAAGTCCCGTTTTCTTGGGTAGTTTTGCCAAAGTGCTTGGATTTGCTTGTTTCTGGTGCTGTCCTTGGCCCACGTGGGTTGGCAAAGCGCTGTGGTGGTGTCGACTTCTGATCCATCATCCCATCCATAACTCCAACTGCGGCCGTACCGCGGTGCGGCTGGCTGCGGGCAGTTGGCCTCTCGGGCTTCTCGGTTTCCACCGAAGGAAAATTCAGCTCTCGAGGCGAGAGTTACCTCGGTGCCGTCCGTATTCATTATTGGTCAGGTGTCAATATTTCAGTCCCAATTTCTCTTCCAACACTGCAACGCTGTCGCTGTTGTTACATAGTATTGATGCCAGGACTACACGTGTAGTGTAGGTGTCAAGTCCATGCGGGATGCCGCATGCACAGAGTAGACAACAACCCCTCTCCCCCACCCCACGCGACACTCTCTCGCGTCTCCCGCTATGTTCCTCCCATATGGCTAGTGTTTCCACTAGTGCTAAGGATAGAAAAAGAATGACACATGGTGACCCCGGCAGACATAACGCCCCCCATGCCGAGGCGGACCTAACCCAAGCCAAGTTTGCTCGCCACGGCAGTCCCAAGCCTCAGGGACCAAAATGCCTGGGCCTCAGCTGCGGAACCTTATGCAGTCCAACGTTTGGCCACAGTTGGGCGGCTCACTCGGTGGCCCCGGCAGGATTTTCTCGCCTCTTGACCCTGTGCCGGGTCTCCGGTCTGCTCAGTTCGGGTCGAGAGCACGTGGTCACATACTATGTTCGATGTCGGTCACTGCAGCCAAGGCAGAGGCAAGCTCTCGGCTCGGTCGACGTTTTGCACCGCCAAGGCATTAACTGCGGCAATTATACCTACGATCGATGGGAGAAAACGGAAAATCGGCTGTTGCTCGTGTGCTAGATTCCTGTTCTTTGCGGTGGTAGCGTTGAGCCTTGCCTATTTTCTCGACGCCCGCAGCTGTCAACCTATCGATAAGAACTTGAAGATTTGCATCGCGTCTCTTGCCAAGGTGCTAGGTAACTCGCAGACTGATCTAATGGTGTATGCTTTCCAACAACCGCCCCCGCTCCTCGGTGACCAAGTGTTGTTACGAACAAAAGTTCAGACAGAGTCCGACGATCCCATGAATTCGCAGCTATTGTCGGAAATGTCCGAGGAAATACCATGTTTTCATGCTCAGAACAAAACCAGTCATACTTGTGAGAAGTATGAAGCCCCCAATATTTGTCAGTTCTGACATTTTGCTGATTTCTGCTCGCCTTTTCCGATTTGTTAATTAATCTATGTCTAGACTTTTGTTGGACTGGGCCAAATTAGTATTACCTCCTCTATGACTATAAGAATGCTTCAACGTGCGACATAAGCGCAAAATCTCCGTGTATCTCCGTATTGCGGTTGTAGGTCCGTTGGCGTTGGCCGAATGGAACGTTAAGCCTCATTGTTCGCCGACTTTGATTTAAACTTGGACAACCCAAGTATGGTAAAGCAGGGTCTCGAGAGACGACGAGCTACACAAAAAGTCTCAACCATCGCCCTTCGTGTTGTCTTAGTTGAGTTTGAGTCTAGCGGCAGTTATTGATGAAGGGATTTCACATCAAAACTCGTGACACACCCAGGAGCAATAACATTGTGGTTGGAATTTTATTTTCCGGATTCATTTTTAATATTTTCCTGTGTTTTTCACGGTTTAGGGTTGTAGATTTGAGGGGAGTAGCGCAGCCATTTTTCATGTCTAAAAATTACAACTGAACACTAACTACCAGACAAACTAGACCTGGAACGAGAAAAAAAAAGACAAAAGACAACGGTGTTGTGATGGGAGACACTGATTGGTTTTGGAAAACAACGTTCACGATAATTACCGGGTAATTTACGTGTCTAATACGAGGTATTGTATTATGCTGAGTCAGCCAAATTTTGGCCCACGCCCCGCAACCAGCGACCATCACGAACCAATTTTTGATGGAGCGCAGTCGCAGCCGCCGCCGCCAAAGCCACCACACCACCCGATATGCCACCACGATTGCCGCTCGCCCAAGCGGCTCGATGCTGCGCGGCATCAATTGAGGCGTCCGCAGGGTCACGGCCCGTCGGGCTGGTCTCGCTCTTCGCTGCATTGTCGGTGCAGAGCCAACGCCCGATCACCCCTCAGACGCAACAAACCCGTAACGCCTCGATTCTCGCGAGTCTGTCCGACAACAGGGGCGCCTACAACAAGCGCATTCGAAAGGGCCGTGGTCCGTCGTCTGGATACGGCAAGACATCTGGTCGCGGTCAGAAGGGTACCAAGGCGCGCTCGAAAGTGAACCCGTGGTTCCAAGGTGGCCAAACACCGCTTATCGTCAAGCATGGCATGAAGGGTTTTGTCAACCAGTAGGGAACCCTCTGCGCTGTGGTTTTGTCCCTTTTGAAGGACTATTGTGCTTGAAATTGTTGCTAACAAGAACCAGCCGTGCCCCGGAGATGATGGAACTTAATATCGACCGCCTCCAGGCCTGGATCGACACGGGCCGTATCGACATCACGAAGCCTATTACCCCGCGCGAAATCATCCGTTCCGGAGTCATTGGCCGTGACATCAAGGATGGTATCAAACTCCTCGCTCGCGGCGGCGCGACGCTCAAAAACCCCATCGATATCATGGTCTCGCGGGCGTCTGCATCGGCTATCCAGGCAGTTGAGGCTGCCGGCGGCAAGATTGTCACGCGGTTCTACACCAAGGAGTCGATAAGGAGGCTTGTGAATGGCACGAGTCTCAACTCGGGAACTCCCTTGCCCGTGGGCGCCGAACATGTGGAAGAGGAGGTGGCTAGACTCCAGTTGCAGGGGAAACACTACTATCGCCTGCCGGACCCGACGGGCCGTGAGGATATTGAGTACTACCGTGATCCAGCACACCGCGGGTACCTGAGCCATAAGCTCAAGCCCGGCGAGTCGCCAAGTCTGTACTTCAAGGTACCTGGGACTGCGCCTACGCCTGTGAGGCGGAAGGTGCAGAAGAGCGGGGAGGAAGTGGTGACGTTGTTTTAGACGGGACATCGACGGGAATTGAGCGGTGACCGTGTACAATACGCCGGATTTGAAGTGTACATTCGAATGTATGACATGATTTGTAGGCTGCTCGAGTTATTTGCGACTGCCCCATGGTCAATTCGATATGTGGCTAGTGCAACGTGCAGATGCTGTGGCTGACCCACTGTTGCGCCCCATTTCCCCAACTGAGCTACCCCTGTTCGGCTTGTAGCTCTCTCTCCCACAGCGCCTTCTCCAACCCCTCGGATTGTTTCGCCTCCTGTGCTGACGACAGTCCCACGACGCCGGCCCTTGGACGTTTTCGAGTTGCGCCCTTATTCAATGCGTGGATAAAGCTCTGGAATTATTCACTTGGGTTGACTAGTTTTCTGTTGCGATTCCCTCTTGTATTTTGGTTTGGTTTCCACGAGCACATCCACTCGGAGCGCAGTTGATTTCTAGGAACGGCCGCCTGTCAATCCCCCGCTGCATCGCGCGAGACGGGGACTTGCGCAGCGATCATCTTGCTCAACGAGCTCCTCTCACCTTTGCTGCATCATCAATTAACAACGCCCCGTTCTCCTAATTCTCCTAGTCATTTTTGAAGATGTCGTTGTTCGGCAGCTCCCCGTCGGACGAGTCGCCCGACCTGCACTCGTCCAGCAATCAATTCGGCAACAGCCGATCGTCGCTTTTCGAAGACGAACCGCCCATGACCCGGTCGACCACCACCGCGCTTTTCGCCGACGATGATAACAATGGCTCCGATTCCCCCTGGGACATGCCCCCACCGCGCAAGCAACAGACCCGCGCCGATGTGCTCCGCAGTTTGCTGCCCGCGTCCGAGGTGCCGCCTAGCTACATCGACGCTTTTGACGCCGTCGCGGCCGAGGAGGATGGGCGCGCCGGCGCAGGGCGCATCTCGAATGGGGGTGTAGCCAGGACGCTGGCGGCTGCGAAGCTCGGCGCGGACGACCAGGCGCGCATCATGGGGATTGTTGCGCCAGGTGCCGAAAGCGACGAACAGGAGGAGCTGTCGCTGGACAGGAACCAATTCAATGTGCTGCTGGCGCTGATTGGCCTTGCGCAAGAGGGCGAGGGGGTTAGTCTGGATGGGGTAGACGAGCGACGCCGGGGTGAGTAAACATGCATCCAACCCTCTTCTTTCTCTCTTTTTTTTTTCTCATGCCCCGCTTGTGCAATGCACTCTGCGTTTCGTTCATTGCCCCGAATATCCGGAATGTTGGGCGTGGTACCGGCGATACATAACTCCATGATCGACCAAAGCCTCTGTGATATCTGAGCCCAACCACCGACTTTCCGAATCGCCTTACCCGGCCTCAGCGCGCATTTGCGCATGCTTGGATAGGCTCAGCCTCAATCTGTAATCGACAACAGACTGACGTATTGTCCAAACTCCAGATCTGCCGCAGCCTGAGCTCCATGGGATCGTCAACAAACCCACACCACCCCTTCCGCATATCGATGAATTGGGCGCCAAGCCCCCTCAACGACCTGCGACGCCCCCGCGAGCCCCCGAGCCAGAATCTCCAGCCCGCCAGCGCAGTGCCCGAAAGCAGCCCTCGATGGAGTACCAAGACGACCCATGGAACACACCCGATCTGCACCGGAACCATAACCACGGGCCAGAGCCGCCACGCCCGAATGTCCCGGACCGACCGGCGTCAACCAGCGTCGTGAATGGGACCTCCTTTGGGAGCAGTACCCAGGGGACTTTGCCCCGTCGAACCACTTCCACTTTCACCACGAGCGTCCCACCATCTGCGCCCGGGTCTGTTACCGAACCCCCAAGCAACTGGGGATTCCTCGATGGGAACACTGCGCCGGCTGGAGGTTTTGGCGAACAGTCTCCGAACCCAGCCGCTCCCTTTGGCGGACTTGGGGGCAGCGCACCATCGGCTCCGGACACAGCCGGCATTCCCCCTCCGACACCGGCGCTCAACAACAGGACCATTGGTGGTGGGGGCCGGACGGGCGCAGCCCTGCAGGAACATGTGGTGGTGACGTTGATGCCCGAGAAGGAAGGCGTCTTCCTTTTCCAGCACCACAACTATGAGGTTACGAGCGCGAGGCGGGGAAGCAAGGTGGTGCGGCGGTATAGTGATTTTGTGTGGTTGCTGGATTGTCTGCACAAGCGGTATCCATTCAGGGTGCTGCCGCTCTTACCGCCGAAGAGGGTTGCCGGTGAGTGTCTTCCATCAACGGTACTTGGGAATCATGCTGATTGGCTATGCAGTGAATGGTAACCACCTCTCCAACGACGGTGCGTTTATAGAGAAACGGCGTCGTGGCTTGGCCAGATTTCTGAATGCCCTTGTTCGGCATCCTGTTATGAACCAGGAGCAACTGGTCATTATGTTCTTGACCGTCCCCACAGTATGTTGTCTACCCCCTGTTTGCCTCTGCGCAGTTCATGCTGACAATATCCTAGGAACTCTCCGTCTGGCGCAAACAAGCCACCATCTCCGTCCAAGACGAATTCGCCGGCCGGCCCCTACCTCCTGGGCTCGAAGATTCTCTCCCTCCTACCCTCGAAGACCTCTTCAGTCGCACCCGTGCCGGCGTCCGCCGCAGCGCCGAGCTGTACATCACTGTTTGCAACCTTATGGACCGGCTGGTAAAACGAACCGAAGGGGTTGCGGCAGACCACGCCCGCGTGGCACTCTCGCTGGTCTCGCTCACGGAAACTAGCGCAGACACATACGCCACCGATACCAACGACGTGCCGCTGCTTAACGACGGGCTGGAGGCCATGAGCCGGCACCTACGAACCGCGCAGAGCTTGATGGAGGATGAATCGCGTGCGTGGGAGGCCGGTGTATTGGAAGACTTGAAGCGCCAGCGAGATGCGCTCGTGAGCTTGCGGGACCTGTTTGATCGCCGGGATCGCTTGGATAAGGATAACATTCCGTACTTGGAGAAGCGGATTGCGGCCAACGAGACCAAGTTGGCGGGGTTACGAGCAAAGCCCGAGGGGCTGGTCAAGCCGGGGGAGGTGGAGAAAGTTGTCGAGGCGATCATCAAGGTTAGCTTTTTTTTTCTTTTTCTTTTTTACGACTCTCTTTGTACTACCTCTATCCCAACGGAGGGCCACATACTGACTCGACTACGCAACAGGACAAAGAATCCATCGTCAACCAGCACAACCGGTCAGTGTTTGTCATGGAGTGCCTGCGCGACGAGCTCAGCTACTTCCAGCACACGCAGTACAACGTCTCGCGGTGGAATCAGGACTGGGCACAGGAGCGTGTCAAGTATGCCGAGATGCTGGCCGATAACTGGAGGAGGCTGTTGGATGGCTTGGAGGGGATGCCGTTGGGAGACTAATCAACCTTCGGACACAACCGGA
Organism: Chaetomium sp. MPI-SDFR-AT-0129; assembly: GCA_020726445.1. Lineage (NCBI taxonomy): Eukaryota > Fungi > Ascomycota > Sordariomycetes > Sordariales > Chaetomiaceae > Chaetomium > Chaetomium sp. MPI-SDFR-AT-0129. Next base: position 102,295 of record JAGJXA010000012.1, on the reverse strand, counting down.
GTTGGAGTGGCGGCTGCGGGAAGGGGCCTCAGGGGTCGAAGGGCGGATACTCTCGGATTGCTTTCCGCTTCCTGAACAGAAGTACTTGTGTCCGCGCGGGTTATAATGACTGGATGGATAGGTGTTGTCTCGCGTTGGTGTGGTACAAATGTCGCTTTTTTTACCCTTTTTCTTATTTTGTCTTTCTTGTTATCCTGCTGCTCTACATCATACCATCATGGAGTGGCGTTCCCCCCGTCCTATCACTTTTCTGTTGCTCTCTTATTTTTCCATACCACGTATACTATGCATCATAGCAGAGAAGGAGATAGCCGGAGGAGTTGAAATTGCGATACCCTATGTCCCTTCGAGGGGCTTTCTGCTACTCTATTCTTCCTTCCTAGAATTCCCGTTGTCTTCGTGTCTTTTTAGGACATCTGGCCTCAACTGAACTACCTTCCGGGATACAGCGGGATGCCAAGGTTGGAATGCCTGCGGTTTTCTTCCCGGCCTGGCGGCCCGGCCGTCGGGACCCCCGCCATGACGTTTTTCAGCCTTGCGCGGAACTTGTTAAGGTGCCCGACTAACTGTTGTTGGCTGCGGAGCTTTGATTCTCGTTTTGGACACTGCCCTGACGAACCGACCAAATTAGCGAGCCTGCAGGTCGGTCACTAGTTCCTGGTAAGAAAGGGGAGAAGGCTTGGGACCGACGACAGCGCTTCCAAAATTCCCATCTGATGATCCCCAAGCTTCAGGTTAGGCGGTATCGAGCTTCAGCTGTCTTGCTCGCAGGGTACCTAAGGTACTGTTCCAAGGTGTTCACAACCCCTCTCGTTCCTCAGGGCCCGTTCGCAGCACCATACCTGCCTCAGAACTTTGGGGCAGCTCTCCGAACCCCGCGCGGGACAACCTGATTCCAATCTCCAGTCTTGCATCTTTGCGCTATCGCGTGTCTTGCGACCCGATTCGACCCCTCAGCTTGCCTGTCTGTCACGGTGCCCCTCATTCGAGCAGGGGGTTTGCAATTTTTCTTGGCAGGCACTCAGACGCCTGAAGCTCGCAGCGCCTTGCTGCCCCTCCAAGGCTCCAAGCTTCCAAGCAGCAACCCGAAAAAGCGCGAAACGCCGCACCAACAAACTCGCCCTCCTACCCGACTTCGACTCGACTGTAAATATCCCCAGGAAGCAAAAGGACCCGACGACGGAGGGTCTCGCGAACGGCACTCACCCCACGGTAACGGATCCCGCGACGAAGCGACAGACACACACGACATCGACCAAGCGCGGGGGAGGAACTGCCCAGGCCTTTGGGTTTCCGAGCGCTGCGCGAGACGACGCGAGCACCTCCACAACCTGCGTTCGACTTCCCACGGAGCGAGCTGCGCAAAACCTCCTCCTCAACAAAATAAATACCTTTGCGCTGCCCCGCGGACGGGTTTGCTTGGATCAGCGATTGGAGCGCATCTAAATTCTGGAACCCTGCTACCGTCGTATCCTCCCTCCCTCTTCATTCCACAATGCCGTCAACATCGACGAGGAGGACTCAGGTGGGCGAGCAGTTCATGGCAGTGACCAAGGCCACCAAGGAGAGCGCGAACGCGGTAGGTTTATAACCCGCTCCCCTTCTTATCTCTTTTTTTCTTTTTCCCCCTTCTTTTCTTCCTTTGCCCCGTCAGTCCCCCCATCGGCGCGGCTATCCGCATCCTAAGAGCCGCCGCGCCGAGTGTCACCGATCGATAGGCACGCGGAGGTTTCCTGGCTGGGCTCGCGGTCTCTTTCGGCCCGATACCGATGGGCCTCTGCGATCCTTGCGCCCTTGTATGCAATAACAATCAGTCCAGTGCAGTGCAGCGGGCAGATGCTGACGGGAATTGGGAACCGAAAGTACTTGAGAAACAGTAATTACAACCTGGATGCTGCGTTAAACCAGTAAGTTGGTACTTTTTGGTTTTGTTTTTTTCCCGAAGTCTGTTTCCGGTACTCCGGGTACCTGTTTCCTATTTCCCACCACCCGCCTCATTCCTCCGACGTCTCCATCTCCATCCCTCGCTCTCCCCCCACGTTTTCTCCCGAGTGGCCATCTCGCTGGCGGGTATATTGTATGGGCGGACGGGCGCGTGTCGTCGGCCGAAGCAATGCCGGGCGGGTTGGGTTTCCATCGCCCCGAAACGGAAGGGCCAGCCGTCGAGGCGTTCTGGAATCTGAGATCGGCATTGCAACACCACGTCTCATATAGCACGACGATCCGGGGTGGGCCAGGCCCGGCAAACACTTCGTTGTTTTCTCCCATCGTTATCGTTTTGCGTTCGCACGCCTGGGCAGTGCTGCATCCTTTTCTTCTGTAAACCGCCCTGTTTGGGTTGAACGAGAGGAGCGCTTTGTTTCGCTTTGTCGAACATACATAAAAAAAGGGTCTCTAGTGGAGCCATGTTCTGCCTGTTTTAATCGCTTGCTCCCGTGGTGAGAGCGGTGTTCGTCATACTAGACTTTGTCCGGTCATTATTTCATCTCTGTGTTGACATACGCACATCTCGGATTTTGTATTCCTACCTTGGGGTCTCCTGACCAAACTATTCGTCCCTTCTTTCTGGCCCAACCCAGCAACGAAAGTGTGCATCGCTCCTTCCTGCCGCCACCATGCGGAACTTCCTTCGCTCGTTCTTTCCCAAACCAAAACAAAGCCCCCCATCTCCGCCCCGAGTGGAAAGGTCGACGGAAACGGATAGCAGTGATGCTACTTTGGTTGCCGTGCAGAGTTCACCATCAGCACCATCACCGGCGCCGACGGATTCTAAACTCCCAATACGAGAACGTGTGAAGGTTATGGCGTTGGGGAAGTCCGCAGCCGGGTCAGATTCCGAGACTTCAACACCACAGGACTTCAACATGCCCAGAGCTACCAAGCAGAAGTCGACCAAGTCAGCAACGCCCAAGGGCTGGAGAACAAAGAAAAAGGCCCAGGGGGTGGCAAGGTCCGGCCCCTAATTGCTTTGGCATTTCCCTTTTTTTCTGTTCACTTTTGAATCTTGGCGTGCTCGCCATATCGGTTTCGTTTTGGCATCTGGCGGATCGTAACTAATGAGAATCTGGCGAGTGTAGGTATTACAATGACAACCAAGGTCATCCTACCAACCGTGCGGAGGCCGGGATCCGGTCCGGGCTAGACAGCTTCTTCAACGAACTCATTCCGAGTATGCTCATTCCCAAAGAAACCCCCTCACTCAACCTGGGCTTTGTTACAGAACACTAATCCGCAAACCACAGGTGACGAGCGGGCTCAGAGCTCGGAACCCATCCCCGAAATTGGCGCTGAGTTGTCCATGGCTTACATCGAGGAGCTCGGCGTCAACATGGCCAGTTACGAACTCTTTGTGGTCTTGGAAATCGTCCACGCCGAAGCCATCGGCACCATCACCCGATCCGGTTTCGTCGACGGCTGGGCCCACGCCATCCTCGACAGCCACAGCCCCACCGAGACCGACATCACGGCCCAACGCCGCATTGTGCGCGACCGCATCATCAAAGCCGTCACCGACTCGGATTACTTCAAGGTCCTCTACGACTTCGCCTTCCAGGTCGGTCGCGAACCACCGCAAAAGGCCATCAGCATGGCCGTGGCTGTCGGTTTCTGGGAGGGTCTGTACGAGCCCTCGAGCAACCCGTGGCGCTCCGCTAATGTCGACTGGCTCGTGCAATGGACGACCTATTTGAAGGAAAAGTTTGGGGTCGTCAAGACGGGCGAAAACGGCGAGGAGGAGATCGAATACAAGCGGACCGTTAGTAAGGATCTGTGGACTCAGACTCGGCTGTTTGCGGCAAAGACGATGAAGGACGAGACCCTGGGGTTCTGGTCTGAAGAGCAAGCGTGGCCCGGGCTGATCGATGAGTTTGTCCTGTGGTGTCGCGAGAAGGGAGTGGTAGCAACGGGGACCGAGTAGACGACACCTTGATACAAGGATTGTCGTGGATTCCGTGGATCAGGGAGTTACGGGGCATAGCGTGGCTTGGTTTGGGCGTGACACCGCATGATACGGCAGGACCAAGGTTTGCGAAGTAGAAGCGGGTGCCACAAAGTGGATAGTTAGCACCATATCCTCAGCTTTCTGCCTGTGTTGGTAGGAATGGCTCAGCATTCCTGGCTTGCATACACACATACACAAGATTACACCCATGCAATGCTGCTTCCCTGCCAAAGACATCGTGGGAATTTGATATGTGCTCTCCCCAGATTACATCTTCTCTTTGTCCCCTTTCGGAGGCCTTCATTGTTGCAACCCTTGAAGAGCTAGCTAGGATTCGCCCCATGCCGAGCTACCAGGTAATACCGTGCTAGGCTCCCTCAAGAAGGCCTCAACTGCCAGACTCAATCAGGGTCGGTGTTTTCCTCACGATGGACCACTCTGATGGTATGTTGGGTCGTTGTCGTGGTCGGCCAATTTCACATACCACGTTACGTCTTTCGCCAGGGGTGTGCCCGGCAAAGTTATCACTGGCACCGAGTGGCCGGGCGGGCGCTAGACGGAACGGATGGGTAGGTGGGCGGGCGGCCTGCGAGTCGGTTTCTCTACACGGGAATATGTGGGGGTGCATGGGTAGGCGATGTACGGTACGGTATGGTATAGTACCACGCTGACTGGCCCTGGCAAATGGGATGCGAGGATAACACGAAACCGAGTCAACGTTGGGGTAGGAGTCGGGCCGGTGTCGTGGAGGTGAGGCGAGGTGAGGGAGGGTGTTTCACTTTCCTTACCGTGATTGGTATACGCGGTATTGGCGTGCTGGGCTGGGTCATGGGATGTGAGGTGGTATTTGATGGGAAATGGGACCGAGATAAAGGTGAGATGGGTCTTTTGTGGTCTTTTATTGAAGGCTGGGATTGGAGTGTTCGTCGAGGGGCATGATTTTGAACGCCGGTCAAGGGGGCAGAACAGAAGTGTGCATCATCGAGCTAGACGCAGCAGCACATCGGGGGGTCATCAGCATGACTGGGATTTGTTTGGTTGATGTGGTTGTGTCAGTGTTTGTTTTGATACATTAATCATCTCACCGCGCTACCACACCGGGCCGCATACGTCGTCCATCATCCATCGTCGTGGTATCTCCACGCTATCGTACATGTACGGCTATGATCGTACATCTGTGTCCCGGTCTTCCGTAGAACCTCCCCACGTCGAAACGCCGACAGCATATCGTCATCGTCGTAATGGGCGCCGTTATTTCCCCCAATCAACCTCGGAGTTGCGTCAGCCAGTTTCCTTCGCCGTCAGCGCTGCTCCAAGCCGCTCCCAAGATATCACCCAGATGTTCCCAAACAACATCACCCACTCACTCCATCTCATCCCACTTAATCCTCCCAAACTTGCTCAGCGTCGCGAGCTTCCCATCCCCCAACTTCACCCCACCCGAGCGAATCACCCGCGGGTCGAGCCGCAGCGTGCTGGTGACGGCCTGGTGGGTAGCCACGCTGGCGTCGTAGCGCAAAACGAAGTAGTGGCCTTTGGAGTAGCGGGTCTGGTGCAACGAGACGGTTCGTGGCAGGTGGAAGATGCCCCAGTTCGCGACGTCGCGGATTACGCCGCCCTGGCGGAGGATGGTTTGGCCGGCCGCGAGGACGAGTCTGTTGTGGGGGGTATGAGAGTTAGTGGGTGTTGCTTTTCGACGAGATTGTAGAACTTCAAGAGAGAGGAGGAGCTGAGAGGGGGGGTAGGCGGCGCGGAAGGGGTCGTCGGCATGCGTACTCTTTGACCTCGTGGATACTGTTCGGGCGAACCTGCAATCGACCCTGTTAGCACCCTCCCTTGCTTTCTGCAGGAATTTTCCTAGAGCAACTAACAATGCCAATCGTCTCGTACAACATCTTGAGTGGGCGACGTCAATCCCGGGAAGCTAGTGAAAAGGAATTGTTTGTATCGCAGTCGCTTGCGGATCCTCGAAGCCGGCCGTCATGGTGAAGTGGAGTACCCCACTTTAAATTTTGGCGGTTTGCCGGTATTCTGCCGCGCCCAGAACACACCGCCTTTATCTTTTCCCCCACGTCCCCCAAGACACAGGTCGCCCTAGAGGGCTGGTTTATAGCGGCTTGTCCCCTGGACGAAACAGTTAGCAATGAACACAGACGCATCAGGCGAAGAATTACCACTCCATTGCTCACAATGGATTTAACTCGAGACACCTCTATGAGGGTAACGTAGCACGCAGCACAATCTACGTCCCAGGATATAGAAAAGACAATGCAAAGCAATGCTCATGCATATCCTATAAATTCTCAGTCTAAACTCACAAATGACCTCCCCCCTCCCCTTTCTAATAGCCCACGACCCTGCCCTGACAGAACTAAAACAAATAAAATAACAGCAGTACAAAAAGAAAATGCGGTATAAAAACGAGCGCAATGCGATGTCCTGAATCCAACGCCGTAATGAGTTGATCAACCCCCATAAAAACGAACGTGACAAAGGAGAATTGGTCTCAGGGCCGGACTATACTGGCCCTCCGCGGCTTTTCCTCCCCAATCCAATGTTTAGTTAGACCAACGCAGTTTTCCTAAACCTTCCAAATCCGGCTCGTGTGTAACGACATTTTTGTTATTATTAGTCCGAATCCGGCCCAGGGAGTATCTCGGGATCGATAGAGTTCCAAGTCGCTTCTATCGCCTCACTGTGTTGTCATCTGTTAGTTGCTGCCCACTTCAACCAAAACACCCTTGATAAGTATAAGCATGGGGGAGCATGGAAAGCACTTACACACTCCTCGCAACAACCCTTATCCCCATCTCCCGTACCAAAAAACGCAAAAACCGCCTCTTGGTACGATCCCTTCGGAACTGCGCCATCACGTCCCCGCGCGGTCCCACATCGCGCCCGTCTTTGCCCTTCTTATGCGTCACGACCACCTTAGTAGAACCGGGAGCGTGAGACACCTCCTCGATATCGGCCAGTTTCAGATGGAAGTTACACGGTTTCTTGAAGACGGACCACTTGATGGGTCCCACGTCCTCGAGGACCTGGTGCTCGATGACCACGCGCTGGTTCGGGCCGTTGTCCTCGTGGTGATGCGCGTTATGGCCGCGGCGGTGTTTGGACTTGGAGGACGGTCGCCGCGGGTATGGGTGCTGGTTCTCGTCTTTGACCCAGTGCCAGTACTGCGTGACGCGCGGGTTGGTGCCCTTGGAGCGCGTGCGGACTTGGTTTAGCTGCCAGTCGTTCTCCATGAGCCGGTCGCCGCTGATGGAGTCGGACGAGGTGTAACCGTCGTAGTCGAGCGTGGAGCCAATGTCCGAGGTGGCCTCTTCCTCTTCGGGGTTGTCAACTTGGTCGTTGTCCTTCTGGTGGTTGTTGACGACGACGACGACCTGGGCAGGGGGTGATTTGGCGGTGATGCTGTCGTGGGTCTTTTCCTTGTCCTTATCCTCTTGTGCTTCTTCCTCTTCGACTTCGCGTTCCTTTTCGGCTTCCCCTTCAGCTTCACCTTCCGACTCGTCGTCAGCCTCGTCCGGGTCAGACTGGCTTTCCTCAATCTTTGTCTTTGTAGGAGAATTCTTGAGAACAATGGTGGGCCGTTTCTTGGATGGGGACAGGCTGCTGCTCTTAGGTCCCTCGAGAGACTGTTGCCCAGACGAGGCGACAATCTTGATCTTTTTGACCCTTTGCCCTTCACCATTGGGAGCAGGAAGAGCGGATTGCCCCGAGGTCGACTCTGCTGTTGTCGGCCGCGATTCCTGCTCGGCGGAAGTGCCACTACCCACAGCCGCCCTTGCTCTAGTAGGTGTCGCATCCGGTGTCTGATGCGGATCCTTGCGCTTCAGCGACCGCGCGGCCGTGGTCTTTTTGGCCGTGCTACCGGTCCCCGACTCACCATTTGCGCTCTTGGTGACATGAGCCGGTGGGCGGCCAACGCGAGCAAACCCATTGCGTGCGCGGAGCTGTTCCACTTTCGGATCATGGTACGCTTTTCCGATCCACGAAGCCACGTCGAACTTGTATCCCTTCTCTAGGTACTGCTCGTACAATCGATGGCGCACCCATTCCGACGGCGTGACGTCCAGGTTCATCTTAGGCAGCTCTTCCGTCAGCAGCTGCACAAGTCGGAAAAGTGTGTCGTAGTTGGTGATGCGGGTGTTGATCCATTCCTTGCCGACGAGCTGGTACGGGTGTAGCTCGCCGTCCTTAAGGAACTTGAGGATCGTACGTCCCCGCTTGGCGTCACGGTTCGCCAGGTGCTTGTCCCGGTGTGTCGAGCCGGACTGGTCCAGCTGGTTATACTTCTCCTGGTGCTTCTGCCGCAGCGGCTCGACGAGGTCTTCGATCTTGGGCCAGCTAGGCTCCCAGTAGGGATGGTCGGGCGAGATCTTGGCCAGAGGCACACCGCGCATTATGGGTGGATCGGTGAAGACGACCCCGTCATGCTTTACGCTGAGGACAGCCTTATTGATTTCGGGGAGTTTGTCTTCTTGGGCAGGGAAAGAGGTCGTGATAGGGGTTGACGGCAGAGGGACTCTGCGAGCGCCAGGGAGTGATTTGCGAGGGCCCTTTTTGGGTGAACTCTCCTTGTTGGCCTCGCCGCCATTCCCATCCACTGATACTGCCTCGATGGAGTCTCTTGAGTGGTCCAAGGAGATAGTACTCGCAAAGCTTCCCCCAGACAAGCGAGTCCTGGCCGGCGATCTCACCGATCCGAGACTTTCCCGTCGCGATTCTGGTGCACTCGGCGGCCGAGGGCTTTCCGCGGCCGGAGTAGGCTCCTTAGGCATCGAGACGGGTGTGTCAAGATCCGGCGTGGTGTTGCGGGAGCTCAGATCGGAAGATGAAGCTGGGGATGGAGCAGCAGCAGGGACAGCCTTGGGTGCCTCTGGTTCCTCGATGGGCTGAGTCTCGGCATCCACCATTTCAATGTCCTCGTCGACGACCTGATATTGGACTTTGTCGCTAGCGGTATTCTCGGCCTCGTTGTTGATAGTTGACCGGATACTGTGGTCGCTGTTCTGCCGGGAATGTGTCGCTGAAGTCTTCCCATCGACTGGCTGCACGCTGTTGGCCCGCTGAACATCGGGCTCTCCATTAGGGGCTATTTCAACCTCATTCTGTGGCTTTTCCGGATCCTCGGCCGTGGCCATTGCTGTTTCTTGGCCAGCTTCATCCGCACCGACGACCTTATTAGTGCCGAGATCCTCCGGGACTTGTTCCGTCAGCTCCGCCTCATTAGCCGTGGTGGTGTAAGTGATCTCCGCGACGTCATTTGGCGACGCTTCCTGCGCTTCCTCCTGTACATTCATTGGCGTCGCAGGCGCAGCGGACGATTCCTCGTGTCCGCCCGCGTCTTCAGTCGCCTGCGTCGATTGAGACAGTCGCCTCTGCGCATTGTCATTCGCAACCGTTCCTGCATTCCCTGTGTTACCACCCACGAACTGCTCATTTCCCAGCCCATCCTCGCGACTCTGCTCAGTTTCATAAGCGCGCTCCTTCTCACCCACAGACGCTGCTGCTGACCGTGGAACGACCACCCCAATCCTTCCCCCACCATTCCCGACCAATCCACTACTCGCAGCATCCAGCACCACATCCCGATCCCCCACCTTCCGGCTGTCTTGCTCCCCCTCACCGCCACCACTACCATCAACAATCCCGGCCTGATTCGCATACCCCAACCCCCCCCTCCGGTACCATCGAAACCACTCCCTCTTTTTCTGATCTTCCTTTTCCCTCTCCCTGGCCCGTTCCGCACGTACCTGCGCCAGCAGCGGATCCAAGCCCTCCAGCTGCGCCTGGTCCTCGTCATAGTCGCGTCGCAGCGCGTCGAGTTGGAGCATCAGCGACTTTTGCGCGTTGAAGTTGGCTAGCAGACGCGTGCGCAGGGTCTCGGCGCGCGACACGTGCTCTGCTGCGAGCGCTGCGTCCTCGCCGTTGCGGATGCGCGCCATTTGGGCGAAGTAGTTTCTCTCGATGGCTGGCCATGGGTCCTCATCTGGTCCTGTGGTGATGGTGGTGCTGGTAGTGGTGGTGAATTTGTCTTCTGGGTAGATGCCAATGGCCATAGCGGCGGCCGCTGTAGCTGCCGCGCTTGCGGCGGTGGTGGAAGTGAGTGGTGTGGAGGGTGTGGTGGATGAGCGTGGCGGTGCTGGTGCTAGGATGGGAAGTGTCGATAATGCTGATGATGCCGAAGGTGCCGGTGCCGGTGCGAGTGTCGGCAGCACGGTCCGATATGTGTCTGATGATGGCGCCATTGTGATGGCGACGACGGCGTTGAAAACCACAAGATTCGTGTATTTTGATGCGATGAAATGAAGAAAGGATCCGATAAAAAGGGCTATACGCGACGGAAGCGAGATGAAATGAGATGGGTGTCGAATGACGTTAACGTTACGGCCGGCGGATTCTAATGAACCTAGCTAGCCAGGAAAGCCCTTTGGTCCGCGCTGACATGTAAGGCCGTAAGCCGCGAGTGAGGTGTCAAAACCGGTGTCAACCGAATAATTGGGGTTACCGAGATTCCCGGTTCTTGATATCGGGAATAAAAGGAGTTGGCCTGCTGATAACCCAACCCACAAGTTAGCGTGTTGTGGTTATAGGGCCAAACCAAAAAAAAAAAGAGGCCACGGGATGGAGGGTCGGTCCACTTGAAAAAAGTAAGGGAAATCGGGGATCTTTGGTCCTTGGTTGGGCCAAGAAAATAGCGACCTACACCCAAGAACCTAGTTGGTCGCGGTCGGAAATTAGCTTTGCTAATTAGGGCGCGAAAAGAGAAACCATCAATCGAACCCAAAACCCCCATACGGTGGAATCGGTGATAAGGTAGGTAGTGTAGAGAAACTCTAGGGGAAAGGAAAGCGCGTCCCAGGACAAAGAATGGAAGTCCAGAGCGAAATAGAAACTGAAAAGAATGACCCACGCGTGCCCAAGTTGTAACCGAATTCAGACGAATGGAATCAACGGATGGAATCTTGCGGCAATTACAGATCAGAAAAATCCCACGCGTGGCTTTTTGCCTGGCGCAAGTCTGGGCCCCGGCCAGCGAGCGCACACGGATCGAAAGGACTGGAATAAAAAAAATTGATTAGTGCAAATGTGACGGAGTGACTAAGAGGGGTCGGATGAGTCTGACGAGCTCCCCTGCCCAGCTAGGTATGTAGAGTAATTACCTTACCTAGGTAGGTAGGTAATCTCAATGCAGGTTGCGCTTTCGACCTTACCTACCTTTTCTTGTATCTGCGTGCGCCGTGCGGCTGAGTGATCGATCGCTCAACAGAAAACGGAATCCGGCTACCGGCAGCACTAGTGTTGCGTTTCAAGGCAGCGATGGCGTCTTGGGCTCGCTGCAGGACCTGCCGACCTGCGTAGTGGTGTGAAATGTACACGTGGTGTCGTGATGGTCGCCGGAATAACCCAGGAATTTGTGGAATTCAAAAGAACCGGTAACCGGTTGCCTCGAAGAACGCGCGTTGCACAAGTGCCATGTATCGGTGGCAAGATGGTGGCTGAGCTAAATAACGTAGCGTTCGTATTTGTCGCACTTGGAACACGTCCTCGGGTTGATTTTTATGTGTGTTTTTGTTTTCTTCGGTTGAATTGGCCCCTCCGCTATGTCTCGAGTGATCAGCATCCAGCAGAGTCAGACAGACCGCTAATTAGTCAAGGGACCCGTCGTCCCGTCCACTCGGGCCGGTCGAATCTTTTGGGGAGGTCGGGAGGTCGGGAAAGAAGAGAGAACAACGAAAATGAGAACCAGAATGCCAAACAAGCAAAAATGAAGACATTACCCACCTGGCAGGTGTAGTCTACCTAGCTTGGCTAGGTAGGTGCCCAACGATGCTGTTTCAGCTATGATCTCGGGATTTGCAAACGTGAAACTTAGCTGGGAGCCCGTGGCAAATGTAGGTAATCTCGAATGACCCACCCCGTCGCTTGGGCTCTCGGCTATGTTGACCAATATCTCTAGCACTCCTTCAGGTTCTCGTTGTCATCCAAAACTGGAAATAAATGGTAGATCAAAGGGTTTGTTGTGACGACCCAGCCAAGCTGTGCCGAGTTTGTGCTCAGGTGCCAACTCTGCGTCGGAGATGCGATCCCTGTCCCCGATCACAAACTCATACACTCCGGGTATGCGTAGTCCGTGTGGGTGTGGGGATGGGTGTAGGTGCCTGTGTGTGGCTGGCGTGGTCTGTGAATGTTGAGGAAAGCAATGAAGCACAGTTGACGGGGAATAAGTCCAGCATGCTCTAGATCAGCGGGTATCGGGCTGATATTCGGCAGAAGCCCGCCTTCAAACCGAATAAAAAGATTTTGGAGACGACTTGGGCGACCTAGTTGGGCGTGGTGCGTGCTGCCCCGTGGATTCTTTGGCCAATAGCTCGGTCCTGATAGGGGAATAGTTAGGAGGGGCTGCGAGGTGGGTGTGGGATGGTGCCGATGGTCGCGCAAGAAATCAAACCCAATCCCGGCAAAATTCGGTAACTATTGGGTAAAAAAAAGTCGGGGTTGATTGGATCATTGGAGGCGATACATCGCCAACATTCAAAAGGTATTCAAAAGGGATGTAGAGTGTGTAACTAGGTAGTCCGTCAAGTAGGAGGTAGTTGAGGGAAAATCGAAAAGGTTGACCTTTGACTTTCGAGGCCGCCTTCGACATCCCGCTCTGGCTTTGCTTCGCCTTTGACCCTCAGGGCTGCTAATTTCGGCTTCAGCTGGTTGGTCCCCTCCGATTGCATCAGGTGCCGTGGTCAGGTTCCACGTTATTTTATTGTTGTTGGTCTCCTAAGCGCGGGCTTGACTGAGGTGACAGCAAACGCCCCAGTCTGTTGGGTGCACCATGTTTCGCAAACCCGGCATTGGGAACTCCCAACTAGCTCGTCACACAAACACAAGGCCCAAGGGGTCAAAACTATTTTGTGCCAACAGACTGGCCGACCAGTCGGATCAGAACATGTCCCATATCGGCAGAAGAATCAACGGCAAGTTAGTCTGTGCAGACCCTCGGTGTACCCCAATTCAATATCGCTGCGCCGCTGGCGCGCTCTCGGAAGTTAACACATTGCTGTGATAGAAATATTATGGTAAGCTAAACTAGCGACTAACGGCTGTGTGGGTGTGTGCTGCGTGCGTGTGTGGTGTGTGTACAACGTAAAGGATAAGTATAATGTGTCCAAGCGATAAATATTACCGAAGTTGTCATGAATGCCAGAAGTTTCCTGCCCCCCAGTGTTACCATCCCTTGGGCCCCAAGAGCTGCGGCCGTCGACTGGTTTTGCACTCGACCCGTTCCTCCTTCTTCCCGATTAAGAAACCCGCAACCGATCCAGCAACGCCAGGAAGGAACATAAAACGCAACCAACACGCTGATGCCAAAGAACAAAAAAAGAGGGATTGCCGTCGTCCCGCGTCTTGGCCCCCAAATCCCCAGCCAAGAAAAGAGGGGGCCCGTGGCACGGTTCAGGTCCCAGCCCCCAATCACCGGGCCTGAAGGAGCGCTTCCTTAGACCAACAAAGGTCGAAGTTTCGAGTGCTTAGTATCTCGAGTGGCGGTTCGGAGTTGGTGAGTACGCATTGTCAAAAGCAGACGACTGGCCGTATGGGTCGTCATGATAGACAGTGGCCCGTCGGTCCTCCTCGGGCAGTAGCTCCTTAACCTCCCAATTGTTCATGCGCGTGCCAACCGAGAACTCCAAGTCTTCCTTCGTGATCGAATCCCAATACTTGTACACCATCATCACCGCCAACAAGTTGCATGTCGTGGCGAAGAAGAGGCCGTCAAGGTAGTGGCTGACAGCGTTGCAGATAGGCGAGCTCGCGGCGTACAGGATAACCTGGCCGGCAACGAAAAAGAGGACGCCAAAAGCGATATCACCCAATGGCCAGCGGTCGTGGAGCGTACGGGTGACCAGGAGAATCTGCAGCACGATGTAGACGAAGAGCTGGACGGCGTTGAGCAGGTACAACACCGCAAACAACCCGACCGTGTTGGTAGGCCCCAGACCAGCCCATGTCTTGAAGGTTGCCAACGCGACCAGGAACGAGATGACGAAAGCGGCGAACGAGCAGAGGCGCATCATCCAGAGCGACAGCGGTGTACCGTCCTCGTACAGCTGGAACCCGACGAAGCCGTTGATCATCAGGCAGGTCACTATCGCAGAAGCCAGACCAGCCTGCACCGCCACAAAGTAAGGGTAAGGTGCTGACCCTGGTGGTATTACGCCGGCGTCGATGCAGAGCGAGAGGAAGGTGAGGAGCATGTACAGGTAGAAAAACGTCGTGATTTCCTTACGGCCTGGAACCCACAAGTTGTCAGTTGTCTCTGTCACTACTCACTTCGCTCCTTGCTTCCCCTTTCGTAGAGCCACCTACCGACTGCTGTGAACTTCCCCCGCACGTGTAGAATCATGACCACCGTCATTACCAGCGCGATAATGTGCATAGCACTCGCCGCGCCCTGGAAGATGATCGTATTTGCTAGCTCAATGTTCCGCGCGTAGCAATCCGGCTCTATCCCCACGCCGCTCGCAATCGATGTTATCGGCCCAATAGAAGAGCATAGTGGTAGCGGCGCCATCCGGCAGATGCTGTCAAAGTCTCCGAAACCCATGGTCGAGATGAGGAGGAAGGCCCCTCAAACCGAGCAGTCGATAAGTGTTTGGGGTAGTTCGGTGGGGGGTTTTCTCGAGTTCGTGGGCGTTGTTCGTCCAGGTGAGTTGTGAAAGGTCGTCGGGACGCTCGCGCGAGTCGGCTTCGTTCTTAGCGCCAACGGCCACTGGGAAAATACGAGGGTGTTCGTGTTGCAGTTTGTGCGCGTCAACCGTCCGGGTCGGGGTGAGGTGTGTGGCGTTGTGTTGTCGTGACAATTTCTTCTTTAAAAACAATACTCAATGGTCGAGCGAAGGTGGGGTGAACGAAAGTGGTATGGCATCAACAAGAGCGTCTGGATCGGTCCTCAAGCTTGGGGTTGTCTGGCCATGATCCTAGGCGGCCGTGGTGTGGTCGCTTGGTTGCTCCGCTGTTGTTGGTGTGCGGCGGAAACGAGGCTTGGGGGGACAAAAAGGGATCGGTTGCTGTGGAAAAAGGAGAAGCGGCGGAGCCCGCCAGCCAAGGAAATCTGCTGCTTGCGTTGCGCGGGCCACTCAGCGCCTTCCGTGCCATGCGCGTGCCCCACTGACGGGTACGAGCAAGGGTCCAGCAGGGCCGTCAAAATATGTCTCGCCCAATCAGCCTGATGCGGTTTAGCTTTGGCGATTGGTCTGAGTGACTTCCTGCCACACATCCGCCGCAAGGAAGGAGCCAAGATGTTTTGACCACAAGCACTGAAGGGGCAGAGCAAGTGGTCTTGACAGTCCCTTGAACAAAACGGCTCTGCGCTCTGCCGATTCATTCTTCTCCCTTCCCCAAAACATGTTTCGGCTTCAAATCAAACCCTTCCATCCGCTAACCTTTGCGCTTGTCGGCTAGTGGTCGTCTTTCCTATAGTCAGGGCACATTTCTTAATGTTCGTGGAGAACATTGTTACCAACACCGGCCGACGTTCAGATCTCGGATCATTGATCTACCTCGCTGTATTGAATTGAAACATGCTCATGAGCCCTGATTTCCTAAAATTGGTCGAGCCCGTATCTCTTAAGTGAGCGGTCAAGCTTGATGTCCCAACCCCTACACCTGGTTGGCACAATGTGGCATGTGAGAATAAGTCCTTCTGAGTTGTGTTCGACACCAAAAACTATACTACCATTTCATGATGTCTCCCCCGGTTGCGTATCCCGAAGACGTAGCTTGTATGTTCCCCTTGCTATCACCGGTCCTAGTTTTGCAGATTCTTCATGAGTATGTACCGTCCGCTCTTTCTCCTCTATGTTTATGTTCGATCCACAACACCAGTTGAACGTTGTTTCTCAGAAGCCGGGTATCAGAAGTTTACCAAACTAGATCCAGGTGATCATTGACATAGCCCTAGGAATATTTAAAGTGAGTATAGACTTGGAAGCCATAAACCTGTTGACAGTTGCCACTCCTGAAGACTATACTATGGCAGCTCTACCATCCGTCGAGTAGTGAAATTTGCCCTCCCGCACTCCGCCGCGCCGCGGGGATAAGCGGCAACACAATGCAACGAATATTTCTGGGCCGCCTAAAGGCCATCAATTCTTGCAATTTTATTCACCAATTTGACTACATATTCCGTTCCAGTCCCAAAGAAGAACGGCATCCTAGGAACGACAAACCCTTTCAACAAAAAGAAGACATAGATCACCAGAATGCAACAACTAGGATAAGATCCGCCAAACGTATATTGGTACACGTCTTCTGAGCTACCCTACTATCTGCCCAGCAACACCTTACTCGAAGCTGATAACTGCCCTAAAGCGGACCTTGCCGTCCATCATGGCGTCTATCGAGGCATTAGTTCATATCTGAGACCGATTTAAGCAAAACCATGGGCATAGTAAGCGCTTACCATAAGCTTCATTGGCCCTCTCCAGCGGAAACTTTTCAATCATGCAGTTGATGTTCTCTAGCTGGACAAAACGGATGGTGTCCTCGCTGTCAGTGGCGTGGCCGGAAGGCCATGAAGTGATTGACAACCCCTTTGCGACCTAGATATTCCAGAGTCAGCAACCCCTTTCTTTGTAGCATGGGCAGTAAAGGGGGGAACTCACCAGCTTGGTCACGTTGAAGGGAATGTCGCCGTGTACTGCCTCGCATTAGTCAACCCATTCGCAACTACCATCTCGAGTGCTCTAAACTCACCAGACAAAATCAACAACTTCCCCTTCGGGCCCAACCCATCCAACAACTCCGGGATCTTATCCCCATGTGGATTCGTCGTCACAATCAGCGCAGCACCTCCCAACTTCTGCAGCGCCGCCCCCGGAGGACCCTGCGTCGAGTCAATGTAATCGTGGGCACCAAGCTCGCGCGCAAACTTCTCCTTGTCGGCACCTCGCGAGATGGCGACGGTGCGGTAGCCAAACTTGTTGGCAAACTGCACACCCAGGTGGCCGAGACCGCCGAGCCCTTCGATCGCGACCGTCTCACCGGCGCCGACGCCTTGTTGCCGGATCGAGTTGAAGACGGTTACGCCCGCGCAGAGCTGGGGCGCGTACTCGGCTGCGTCGATGCCCTCGGGGATGCGCACGCCTGATTCGGCGCGGAGGTTGACGTACTCGGCGTCTAGGAAGGGTCAGCGGAGAGTGTCCTTCCTGAGAGATTTCTCTCTCTCTCTCTTTCTTTTGCTGTTTAGGAAAATGTGATGCTTACATCCGCCGTTACGGGTCACGCCGTTGATCGCCTTGTTGCTGCACATCTGAAAGAGGCTCTTCTTGCAGGAGCCGCAGATGCCTTGATACAAGTTAGTTGGTCGTAAGTGTACAATATGCCTTCATTCCTCCACAAATTGTTGGAATAGGCTTACCATCATGGCCACCGTGCCAACCCCCACCAATCCGATCGCCGACCTTCCACCCATCTACGCCCTCGCCGAGAGCTGCCACACGACCGATGATCTCATGCCCAGGAGTCAAGGGACTACAGCGCAAGATTAGCATGAAGATTTTCAAGGGTTCCAGCGTCGTCAGCCAAATAGAAAAGTACAAAAGGCGCATCAAACTTACTAACCAACGCCGTACGCGTTATACTTCACAAAGGAGTCCGAGTGGCAGACACCGCAGGCCTCGACCTTGACCAGCACCTCACCCTTGGCAGGTCCCTCTAGCTGGGCCTCCTGAATGCTGAGGCGGCCACCCTTCTCGGTGAAGGCTGCCTTCTTGAAGGTCTTGGGAAGCGAAGCAGACATGGTAATAAGCGTTGTGCCAATGAGTAATTGGGAACTTGTAAGTGGGTGCGTCTGTTCGGTCGGGGGTCAAAGGCTGAGTTTGAAGGATTGTTTTGGTATTTTATCCAGCATACATCTCATGGAGAGCTATGAGCTTTTTAAGTCTGAGCCATACCCACCCCGCGTGGAAGCTCCGTCGGCATTTAAATGTCGACAGCTCCAGTTAACTCCGCCATGGTCTTTCGCTCTCCCCGAAGACCAGCAGCCAGCAGCACGAATTTCTTGTCGGTCCTGCGGGGTCGCCGTCTAGCAACCCGCCCCTCACTCTCCCGTTGGGGGCCTCCCGTGGACCGAGCACACATGCTCCAGTGGTGATACGTACAGTCCATTTTTCTCAGACATTCCCAGCTTGTTCAGCCAATAAAGGCCAGTGGGGGGCGGCGTCGTTATCGATTTGGTTGCAGGAGGCGGGAAAAAAAGTCGGGGTCCTTCCCCCAAATCGGGTCAATTCCGCGATTATCGATCTGCATACGT
Source organism: Chaetomium sp. MPI-SDFR-AT-0129 (assembly GCA_020726445.1). NCBI lineage: Eukaryota > Fungi > Ascomycota > Sordariomycetes > Sordariales > Chaetomiaceae > Chaetomium > Chaetomium sp. MPI-SDFR-AT-0129. The sequence goes on along the minus strand of JAGJXA010000012.1, from coordinate 84,038 downwards.
CACAGCTAAGAATGATGAGAAGTCGAACTAATGTTCCATCCTCCCACTACTATTCCGCGCCACAGCAAAGAGTGGAAGCGTCGATGCAACCACTTACTCAGCAGCTTGCGTTCACATTTTTCTGCTAGGCAGCTAATTAGGCATTGGCATGGAGATTCGCAGTTTACGGAGGAGTTAAGGCTAAGGCCGTCTGTATGTTTCACACTCTCAACTTCTAATTATTTGCAATGAATTAGTAATCACCCAAAATGGACATTTTGCCCGAATCCAAATGGACTCATGGAGAATGAAGGGACCAAAATTCCCAAGGCAATGAAAACACAAGAGTCAACGACGTCCTCTAACCGATGTTAGTCTGCGGACAATACCTGGGTCCCGATCCACTCGAGAACTAGTTGTGGAAAAAAGACAATGAAGCCAGCCCGAGGGGGCCAGAAATGGCCATTGATCCGGGATCCCTACTAACGTTTGAGTCTTGACCACGACATCACTCCTGTTGCCTTCTCGACCTCTCAGGAACTAGAAAAGCAAATCTTGAGATCTCGGTTGTATCGTGTGTCGACCCCGCAGGTGCTCAGTCAGACACTTGGTGCGGCTGCAACATTCATGTTGGTCGGAGACTCTCATTCTGGGTATAAGGGGGGCTCAAACGGGTTAATATGGTGGCGAGTTGAGTTGTTGACTAAACAAACAAATAAACCACAGAGGGGTTCGTCATTCAACATGCCATCGGGGGGTGGGATGTTTCTGTATAAGAAAGACACTGGACATTTGAGAAAGCAAGGATAAAAGGCCGGAGGCGGGAGGCCCTGTCAGGCTCGCCCTGGCTTGGTGACAAACCTATAGACAGGGCGTTTATATCGGTTCACTGGCACCTGGGTTTGAGAGATAACTGCAACGCTACATATGATGTCCTTCTATCTCTGCGTATTGTCGCTCTGTTTGACACGATAGCTTTCGCTCGAGTGGCCTTTTCGAAGATGTATTCTCTTTTCAAATTTCTTCCGTCCCTCCCGCCGGACATTTAGTCTTCCCTCGTTGTTATATCCCGACCCCAGACTACAGGGACACTCGAACGGTATCCTTCAGCCGCGGCCCTTGCCTTTAGAGAATCTCAACCCACACCACGATCAGCCGTTCGTTTCGACGTCTGATATTTCCATAATTACCTCCGTCGAAACGGAGGCCTCCCTATTAAGTCATCACAGAATGAAACGCTCCACACAAACCGACAATAGCTCGTTTGCCATGTCTTCCCTCAACAGACCAGACCCTGAACAGCCGAATTAGGCTCTTTGGTACCACTAACCACTTGATAGATGAAGGAAACGGGGGCCTATTGCACAGCGCAGGCGGAACCCGCCCTTCCGAGGGTCGCCGCGTGGCCATGGCATTGACGTGTATATGGCGGATGGGTCTTGGGAGAGTTTAGCCGTGCTGGCCGTTTGGGCAGCGAGGCAAGCTGACAACGCATCAAGGCTCTCGTGAGGCAAAACAGCTGAGGACCATCCCGAGAATATGATTTGAAGACTGACTAGGTGAGGCTAAGGCACGGTCGGAAACCCAACGCACACGTGGAATACACATTTCTGCTCTATAGTCTGTACACTCGATGGTTGGGACAACCTGTGATGCTAATTTAGCATTAGGTACGTACATATTTGAGCCTCACATGTTTAAGGTCGGCCGGCAGGAAGGCCTTGTATGATCGTCGCTGGGGGGCCAGGGCATGAATCATGGAAAGAGAAGATGACAGGAATGAACAACTCATTGCCGGATATTTGCTGTTCAATGGTATCATTACGGCCTAAACTGTGTAGCACTCGTCTTCTCATCTAATATCGTTGTTCTGTAATTATGGCACTCTGAAAAGTCTAGGCGGCAAGGTGCCAAGTATGTGGCAATTATGGGGTGAGGGTATCTCAATGGGCATTTTCGTAGGGCCACTTGACCACCAGTGAACTGATTGAGGCGGACAAACGAGCATTGGTGCAAGCTGAAAACTGAGCCTAGAGGGCCCAATCTCTCCGCAGGGAAACACGTAAAAAAACCTTGCCTTGTGACAACGAGACAACCTTGTTCCCGAACATTTGTGCAAACCTTGAAGCAAAAATTCAAGGTTGAAATCCAGCTCTTGCCTATGGCTCATGGTGTGGGGCGGGGCAGCGGCGAGCCCCGCCGATGACGTAGTTGACTCAACATGTACCTTTTTTTTGGGCCTGCAGAAGTGCAGTTTGCCAGCTTGCCAGGCTTGCCAGGCCTGGCGGGCAACTTTGCTCGGCTCTCGTTGAGAAAAAAACTTCTGACGCCGTTGAAGTTCTTGAAGGCCAACTCAGAAGGAAAGAGATAAAAAAGAACGTGGCTTGGTGATCCCAAGTCTCGCCCAAATGCCGGGGGCCGAATGGCGAGAATTCGCGGATGGTTCGGATATGTCACGGGGGACGTTGTTATGCGCGGGAATCTGGGCCCTCTTTCGGTTCTTGGTTTCTGAACTCCGAGAACCGGACGAAAAACAGCTTTTTCAACTGTTTCCAATGCTCCAGTGCATGGATATTGGAATTGAGGCAAAATGATTTGCTGGGCGTGCCAGCATTCCGCGGCAAGGCGGCACGTGGACGGTTTTCGCGCCAGGTTACTCGAGGTTAACGTACTCTTGCTGTGCCTTTTGATTTGAAGTTGGTTGGAGTTGGTTGGTCTCAAGACTCGAGGGCGTCTCGCCGGGGACTTGGCCAGTGCTTGGGCCGCGGCACAGTCTAGGGGTAGGAGATGTTGATGATGGAAACTCCTCGTCGTTTACACGTACTATGTACTGGTTTCTGTGAATTGTTGTCGGAATACCCTTTTTGACACGCCTCCAACCTCGGGCCTAAGATTCAGGTCGGAGGTTCGGACCTGGCGACGGCAATGCGACCGGGACAAGCGTGTTTCCAGCAGCTTGGTGCGCAAGTATGGAGCAACTGTGATGAGGCGAGACCTGATTGGCCACCCCACCTTGTCCTGGCAGCTTGCTGCATACCGGAGGCGCCTTCCGCGGGCAAGCAGACATCATCGCCTGCTGGCTGAGCGCCTGCAGTGGTTGATCAACAAATTGCCGCTCTCGATCTTGCTTGCGTGCATTAGTTAATGACTTTGCGTTTTGGGCCCAATCTTGTGAGGTTCTGTTGTCGTCTTACTTTAACGTTAGACTTAATTGTTTTCCCGGCTTGTTTCAACTCCGTCTGTCCCCTGGCCAGCCACCTCACTCAGCACATACGCACGAAGCTCGTTCGCTCGACCCGTACCAACGGCACGCCGCGTCCGCCCAAAGCTTGCTCATCACCTCGACGATCTTCGGTCCAGACCACACATCCCGCGCGCGAGGCCCTGATCGTCGAGGCTACACTCCGCGTTCCGATTGCACGCAGACAAAGCGAAGAAGAGATCGGGAAAAGCAGAACAAAGGCGGGAGAGAAAAAGTGAGACTGTGGCACGGCATCGAGATCTTCTGCGCCGCAACGATCCGGCGCAGCAAAAGCCAAAACCAAAGCCAAAACCAAAACGGCCCATCGGGCCAGCCGTCGAGTGTTGGCGAGTTGCTGTTTTGCTTTGTGGGCGTGATAAGTTATACATACTTCGCCATTCCTACCTGGGACAAAGATCGCACTGGCCGCATTCGCGCTCTCTTAGCGCACTTTGTCTTGTGTTGGGGACCCCGAGACCCTCTCAGACAACTCGCACGATTCTCCTCGACCCCCCTCGACCCTCAACCCCCCAAGCCACAAAGCAAAGTGGAAGTGAAGCCAAGGGCCAAACACCGGGACGCGACAAAACAAAGGCGGCCGACCAACGTCCTCGATCCACGACTCAACTACCATAACGCGAACCTTACTCGAAGAGGAATACGTGGATCCCGATAATGGGGCTGATATGATTCAGGCGCTCAAGCCAAGGTGAGTCCGTCGCTCTCCCGCCCTGGCCTGCCGATTTGCGATTTGGCAGTCTCAGTCGTTTGCCGTCCCAATCCCCTCGAGTATCCCCTCAACCCCTGCACCCTTGTCACGCTCCATTTCTCATCTGTCTGTGCTGGTCTCGTGGGACGGAACACTTGTACGCACGCAACGGCAGCATCTCCGCGAGCCAGTCATTACACAGTGCCTTGCCTCACTTCCAGCCCGACATGGTGTTGAAGGTTGTGTGATGCAGCTTGATGCCTCATCTTTATCCTCCTCCCCCCAAACGCACCCCGGTTTGCCTGGCTCCCTGGTTCTCAACGACATCCATCATCCCCGTCGATCGTCTCCTCTTTGCTGCCAACCCCAACCCCCACCATGCCTGTTCGCCATGGCCCTGGACTTGGATCATCGCGGGTCCGGCCCACCCAGCAGCCACACGCACCGATGGATACCCTCGCCAGCCTCACAACCCGTCGTCGGTGCATTGCGACTCATCTCGCGCCAGCAGCATCAGACGGCGGCCAGCCATATGCTCCAGCCTGCTCCTCCCCCGTCGTTCACGGAAGCCGCCTCCGCGCTCGGCCTATTCGATGTTGACGACGTAGTGGACGTCTCAACTCCCTTTATGCCCGGATGCTGTGTGTTTGACCGCCCGACTTCCCATTCCTCCTCCTTGATGCCCACTTTGACGCTATTTGTCCTCTCTCATCCTTGCCCATTTTCATGTTCTGCCCTTTTTGATCGAGGGACGAGATCCCGATCCGTTTGCAAAGATCTCTGCCACGCACACTGCTACAACATTCACCACTGCCAATTGCGTATTATCTCGTTTCTGACCGGCCCGCTATGGCTCATGCAGGTCCCATTCACGACCGACTCCGCCCCGACCCGTATTATCATTCCGTCCACGGTAGCGTTTACTACACGCCCGACCGACCCGTTCGGCGCAGCCGTGGTACCACGTCCGGAGACTTCCCGGCTCCGTTAATACGCCCGTGTCCGCGCCGGCCGCATTCCATCCACATCGTATCCTACCCTCCCGGCTTCGTGCCGCACGAGCTGCGCCCCCTTTCCGTTGCCGTAGACACGCCCAAGGACGATAAATCGGCGAAGCGCGAGAAGCGAAGGAAAAAGAAGGAGGACGCAGCTGCTAGGAAGAAAGAGGAGAAGGAGAGGAGAAGGGAGGAAAAAGAACGCTGCGAGAAAAGCGAAAGGAGACGGTCTCTGAGGTCGCTTTCCTCGGGCAACAGCAGCGAGAAGCTTAGCCGTGTGTTTGACAAGATATTCGCCGCCTTCGCCATCCACCCGGCAAAATCGCCACCTAGTCACGCCGCATCACCGAGCCCAAGCCCGATCCCGACTACCCCGGGAACCCGCTCTCGGCCGTCCAGCTTCATCAGCTTCGCCCGGAGGCTGTCGCGAATTGAACAGGTATCCCCAACCGAACCGCTTGTCTTGGAGGAGCCATTGGTGACCGAACCTACGATTCAACCTTCGACTGAATCTCCGACTGAGGCTCCCGTCGAACCACTTGTTGAAACTCCGGTTGGACCTCCCGTGGAACCTCCCGCGGAACTTCCTATAGAACCTCCCACCGCTCCCACAGAACCGCCCATAGAACCTCCCACGATGACCGGGACACCCATCGCCCGGCCACGGCCGCAGTCGACGTCGGTGATGTCGGCCAACCGGAACAGCGTCATATCGATGCGGTCCGCCAAGAGCATGATGAGCTCATCCACCTCCGAAATTGTCCAGAAACCAGTAGCATCCGGCAGCGGCGTGAGCTGTTCGATCCTCCTAGCGGAGCCCAACGTCTTCTTGACGGGCCTCGACCACGACCACCACACCCGTCGCAGCGTCCAGAGCACGAGCGCACTCCTACGCGGCAAGCTGCAGCTTAACGTATCCAAGAACGTCAAGATCAAGTCGGTGACGCTTAAACTCGTCGGCAAGGCGCGCACAGAATGGCCCGAGGGGATCCCCCCAGCCAAGTCCGAGCTGTGCGAGGAACACACACTGCGCACCCAGTCACTTGTGTTTTTCCACGCCATGCATGAGGGTATGTGGGACACCGAATACGGCAGCCAATGTACCTACTCGCACAAATCTAGCAGCAGCAGCAGCAGTGCCATTGGTAGTGCGTCGGGTTTGCAATCCACACCTTCCAACAGCTCGCTGCAGCTTCTTGGCAAGGGACGCAGCAACAGTACACTCACGGCCAAAGAGTACAAGCGCCTTTCGCTACAGTCGGTTAACTCGCGGAGCTTTGGCAAGGGGGACTCGCCGCATGTCAGCCAAGTCCAGTGCAAGGGATACAAGGTGTTTCGCCCGGGAACCTACGAGTACTCGTTTGAGCTGCCCATCGACCACAGCCAGCTCGAAACGGCCAAGTTGCCATTCGGCTCGGTGCGCTGGGATCTCGAGACCACCGTGGAGCGAGCAGGTGCCTTCAAACCCAACTTGCACGGATCCAAGGAGGTGACCATCGTCCGGTTACCGGATCAGATGTCGCTCGAGACGGTCGAGCCCATCTCCATTAGTCGGCACTGGGAAGATCAGCTGCACTACGACATCATTATTTCCGGCAAGAGCTTCCCCATCGGCGGCCGGATCCCCATCGCCTTCAAGCTCACACCACTCGCCAAGGTGCAGATCCACAAACTTAAGGTGTACGCGACCGAGAACATCGAGTACTGGACCAACGACCGGCACGTGACCCGCAAAGACGCCGGCCGCAAGATCTTGCTGCTAGAAAAGGCCGCCGGCAAGCCGCTGGACAAGCAGTACGCCATGAGCGACCTCCGCGTGCTCAGCGGCGGGGAGCTTGAGCCCGAGCAGCGGGAGGAAGCACGGCAGGCGGCCGCTGTCCGCAGGCTGCACGATGCCTCGTGGTTGCAGCCGTTTGAGCCCCTGCCGGAGCCGAGCAACAACCTCCTGGGCGACTTGGATCTAGGACTCGAGTCGTTTTGGGGGAGCACCGAGATCGAGATGAACGTGCAGCTTCCCACGTGTGAGATGATGGCGCGGGATAAGGCCGTCCGGCTGCATCCGGATTGCAGCTGGAAGAATGTCAATGTCTTCCATTGGATCAAGGTATGTTTGACTTATTCTCCGCGAGAAGTGACTCCGTGAGAAGTACAACACAAAACAACAAGATACCGGATGACTAATCAACAGAGCAGATCGTGATGCGCATCTCCCGTGCGGATGCAGACGACCCGACAGGCAAACGCCGCCGGCACTTCGAAATCAGCATTGACAGCCCCTTCACCGTGCTCAACTGCCGCGCCACCCAGACCAACACCGCCCTACCACAGTACAGCGGCAGCGACGGGCCCCTCCCAGAACGCCGCGAGCAAGTGTCCTGCGGTTGTCCTGACGCGCAGCCCCTCGATCCGACGTCATCGATGCTCTCGCGCCCGTTGACCATGGTCGAGGAGGATATCGTCGGTTTCAGTGGCCGGCGGCTGAACCTAGACCGGCCGAACGCGCGGTCCAGGACAAACACCGGACAAAGCCTACCAAATAACAACACTACCTCCACAAGCAATAGCAATAACAACGCCCGCCCAGAGGCCGTCAGCGCTGCCCAATCCGACCGGCTTCGTAGTCAGACTCGCCATGAGCCAGAACGTCCAATCCACTTGATCCGCCACCCGTCCCATAACCCGCCCGCGTTTGACGCCGATGAGCCCCCACCCCAGCTACCGCTGCAGACCCCACCACCGCAGTATGACATGATCGTTGGCACGCCGAGTGTGGATGGGCTAGCGGATTACTTTGCGCGGTTGGCGGCCTATGAAGGAGAGGGGGGAGTTGCTGGTGGTGATGATGGTGTAGGACTGGGCGTGGGAGTAGCCGGGGGATTTCCTGGTCTTGATGTACCACCGCCCCCCGCAGCAGCCGAAGCTGGCGATGGAATTGGGAACAGAGAAGCCGTGGACGGAGACGCAGACGCAGACAGCGACACCAACACCATTGGGCCAGACGACTCCGACGCAACTCCCGAGGCCGAAGTCCCGAGTGTCCCTGTCTCGGTCTCTCCTAGCGTAGCACTGTCCCAGGAATTCCTCCACATCGCCGACGCAATCACCACAAATCCTAGCCCAACAGCCCCCCCCCCTGCCATTTCTTCTATCGGTCCTACTACCACGGCTGCTGCTCCCGCTGCTACTACCACTGTCCCCAACCCCGACCCCGACGCAGACATCGACCCCTTCAGCACCCTCTCCCTCCCCCTCAACCCCCCCACCACATCGTCTTCCTCTTCAGACACCGACGACGAAGACGACGACGAATACACCCAAGACGGCCGCACCCGTCTGCACCGCGGCGGACGTGTCAATGTCGCTAATCCGCGCACACCTGGTGGTCGGCTGGTGCCGAGTCGGAGTTTGGAGATTGAACGGCCTAGTGTGAGGTTGGATATGACGGGTGTTTTGAGACGGAGGGCTAGGGATTGAGGAAGTAGGTTTCGCACGGGTGGGACTTGCCTTTGAGGGTGGGTGCATGATTGATGATGATGAATGAGGCTAAGAACGGGGTGGGACTATAGTATGAGGAATTGGGGAGATATGAGATGACAACATTCAACTGGTTAAGACATATGCATAGGTCTTGGAAAGACTCACATCGCGATATCAGGATCTTTGGAATCTTTTGCATGTACTTAGGTTAGGCTTGGGCATGAAACGGTTGGATATGATATGACATGAAGGCTTTTGCATGTACGCACGAGGTGGATGATGATAAGAGGAGCGTGTTTAGACGACAATTTTATTCCATTCCAACCCTGATCTGGTTCTCCCTCTCCATCTTAGCCCCTTCTACTTTGACAATATATGGCAACCTCACTGGGCACGTGGTATATTCCACAAGAAGCTGTGGTGTCTCGAAGGCAGGCAAGTACATATCATGTTCCATCCATCTTCACATCAAGTGGACAAGAGGAACCGTTCAAGGCTTGCTGTGAGGTGTGGGTATTCTTTTGCTACACTAGTGGTTCATCGTCATGGACTCAATATCCGGTGCCCGTGCCATAGTCACCTCACAAAGCAGCCCCACTTACATCAGTTAACCCCCCACCTGATAAACAACAGGTCGGTAGGAACAACACGGCAGTTTACAACAAGGACGATCCTGAAAGATCCTGACGAACACATCACATGCCTTCCGATCGGATAACAACAATCTCTGACGCCTTCACGGCTGGGTGACGAGACTTCATTTTGCCTATCACCGCCATAGCAAAGCACTTCTCTGTGCGAAAGCAGAGCCACACCGCTATCCATCGCCGAGACGATTGTGCCGAGCCCCCAACGCCAAAACAAAGCAACCTGTCCCAGATCATCTCTTTCCTCTCAACGAGGATCAAGTACTAAATGCATCGCAGAACCGCCCATTCTTGGGTACGAGGACCCGACCAAACTCCATGCCGTAGACACATACATAATACAGACAACCAACCCAGAACCCAGTCCCCAAAGAAGCCCAAAGTCAATGAAACAAAGAAGCCAACTGGGAACGCCTGGGATATGCATATGCCTCCTCTCCTCTCCACACACAAATATTTACACAAAGGTAGTAGTAGTACAGAATGTGAAAACCGAAAAGAAAATAGAAAGAAAGGCGTTCAACAAAATAGAGTCAGCGTTTAATACTGCCTGAGATACGGGGCACCCAATCGAACAGGAGCCGGAGGCTGATACGCCGACCGGGCCTGTGAACTGGCCGGGAGTGGGTTCGGCAGGACCTGTGCGTACCCGGCAATCCGGTGATCGCCGTCGAGGAATTCCGGAACAATTCCCGTGCGGTACTCGTTGCGCTTGCCCAGAGGCTGATAGTGCATCTGATTCGGAAGCACTGGATTCGGCAGCTGGTACTGCTGCAAAAAGGCCGACGGCGGGGGGTAAAGCAACGTGTTAACGTGCCTTACAGGCTTGTACGGACTGTTGCGCTGCTGCAAATAGATTGAAGGCGAGTTGGAAATTGGAGTGTGCAGGCCACTGGTAGTGCCGTTGCCTACAACGAGCGGCGAGGAACCGGGGTAGGCCGCCAAGCTGCTCTGTGGTGACAGTCGCTTGGTGGGTGTACCATAGCTCATCGGAGGGAAGCTCGCTGTCGGGGTCATCGCGCCGGAAGGAGCCGGAATTGACTGGGGCGGGGTATAGGTGGTGGTCGGGAAAACCATCGACATGGCCCGGACCCCGGACGCCAGAGGCGGGAGCGACAAAGGAGCCTGTGCAGCGGCATACGCAGAGGCTGCATAGGCCTGGGCCTGCGTGACCGGTACTTCGGTGGCTTGTGCAGTATTTAACGTCAAGCTCGGCACATGCTGCCGCGTCTGATCCGAAACCACGCCTGAGGTGAGTCGCGAGGCAACAGGCACAGGCGCAGTGGGGTGCGGCAGGCCGAGATGGGGCTGAGGGGCAGCCACAGCATAATGCGTCGGCGCCTGAGATGAGAGAGCAGCAGGCCCGGCGGGAAGTCGATGCATTCGCTTGGCGGGGTGTTCGGTCGCGTCGCCTGCTTCAGGGAAACTTCGCTTGCGCTGTAGGTACGGCTGAGGTTTCGCGGCCAAGGGCGAAGTGGCGTTACTGGCGACATATGCTGCGGGCCAATTCTGGCCATTGTTACCGGCAACCATCGGCGCCAGATTCGGCGAACGGAGGATGAACGATTGTGAGGCCGACTGCACAACCGGGGTCGCGGGCCCGATGGGCGAGTGCAGCGGGGAAGCATAATTGCGATAAGTCGGCGAAGGGACCAGAAGCGGAGAAGGAGCTGGGGCCGGGGAAGCAGCCTTTTGCACCAATTCAAGATACGACCAAAACTTGGACAGCTTGTCGAGCCACTGCTCCCACTCCTCAGCCGAGACAAGGAGGCTATATCGCATGTTGCTGAGGAATTCGACCTCCATCACATGGATTTCATTGACTCCAATGGCCGACACATCCGCCCAGGTCTTGTTCGTGTAGGTATTATCATCCAGGAACTTGTTTCCGAGCATCAAGGCCACCGTCAATAGCCGATATTCGCTTCCCGGGCGCCCCTTAACCGTGGGGTTCGCCTTCTTTAGTCGGTAAATGTAAAGAAGCGCGAGGATCACCACGTTCTGCGTGACCTGGGTTGTCGTCAAAACGCCAGACAGCCACTTCTTGAGGTGTTGGCTTGCAATAGCTGTTGGGGAAAGAGATTGAAGCGCCGCGCCGCGATGGATCGTCGGCATGCTTTCCACCTTGTCCAAGAGCTTGGTCGACTCAAACCACTGCAAGGCTACCACCTCGGCCATGAAATCCGAGATAGTGCCTCCCCTCGTGCTTATCCGCTCCGGAATGCTCATGCTATGTTGTGTCATCTTCGCGCTTGCAGCACTCTCGGCTGGCGAAGCTGTGGAAATCGGTGTGGGTTGTTTCGGTAAAGGCAAACTGATCTGAGGATGCGTAGAATCCGACGCGGCAGTCGAGCTGACAGACGAAGGTAAGGAGGATGGAGGATTCGACGATCGGAACGAGCTTGTTGTTGTGAGAGTCGTCGCAGATGTTGTGGTCGAGACTGGTTTTGGCAACTGCGATTGATTTGAATAGGGTGCGGCGTATCGTGGGAGTGGGTCGAAGAGTTGCTCATTTGGCACTGGGCGTTCGTTCAGGGCTGGCCGGCGCCGTTCTTGCTGTGGTAATGGTGGGGCATAGGCAGAAGGGTGGTGAAGGTAGTTTTCGCACGATGGGAGGTGCGGAGGCACCTCGTACGCTGTGCCCATGGTTCTGTTCGTTGGCGGCGTCCGCTATTCGTCCGAGAAGGTATCGTCTCGCCGAGTGTTGATCGCCGGTATGGTGAGGGCGAGTGGACGTCGATGGGACTGGTTGAGCTAAGTTTCGCACTTCGCCGTCGTTCGAAGAGCGAAATCCTCGAGGGTGGAACAGGGCGCGTAGCTGCCTCGGCGGAAGCCTGCCGGTCGTCGGTGGCACCTTCCTCGACTTGAACAGTGAAGTTGAAAAATGGCCCGAGGCTGGCGTGGTACCTATTTGGGCGTGGGGTTTCTCGCTCCTGCCTGCAACAATGATTTGCTTCCTTGAATCCTGGGCGCGAGGCCACCTGTGTCCGGGACGACAGGGGAAGAACAGTTTCTCCTCCTAATATCTCCTGCTTCCCATTTCTCAACGTTCTAGCGATATAGAGGACGAGGCGGAACAAGGGGCAATCCCGTTCAACTTATGATTCCATGCCAGCACCACAACGATGAGGTGGTGGGTGCTCTGAGCGAGCAGTTCCAGGATACGTTCTCGAATCTCGAGGGTAGAGGGCAGGGGGGTATTGGTCGTTGTTGTCGAACGAAGGGGAGTAGTGGAGGCAAAAACTCAGAGCTCGTACAAGCCCAGAGCGAGCGTTGATGCTGTGTTCGCGAGGTCTCGGCCGGCCAGCCCGTCACCGGGTCCGCAACAAGAGGGAGGTGGGTTTTGGCGTGTTCGCTGGGAGGAAGCAGGTGGTGGCCACGAGGGGTCACGGAGGTCGTCTCCACGGAGAGATCAGATCGCTGAGGTCACAGAAGAGAGTTGGGAGGGATGGGGGTGGGAGTGGAAGGTAGTGATGACGACGTCGACAGCTAGTAGGAGGAAGAGGAAAGGCGGCAGCCGGAGTCATGAACGAGGAGGAAGATCCCCAGAGAGGAAAAACATCCATAGCGAAGCCTATCCATGTGAGGCGGTTGCGGAGGGGTGTGGTTGCTGCGTCTTGGTCCTGGTCGCCGCAAATGCTGCTAATTTACTTTGTCCCCGGTCGATGTCGTTGTCTGGGTGCGGTGCAAGGGGTGTGGGGAAGGGAGGAGGGTGGGGGGAAATCCACTGAGCCCACCCACCGTGCCGCCGCAGCCATCGTGTTGCTGCAATGGAAGGCGGTACCTTCTCCTGATGAGCTCTCGTACCTTCCCTGGGATCAACTGGAGCCTGGGTGCGGAGGGACGTGCAGCCGGCGCAGGATGACCAGACCAACCAGGCGCACCAGCCCGCCCCACATGCAGCCACTCCGCCCAATCACGTTAGCTCACCGTGTGCAGGGCAAGTCTCCTGGGTCCAGGCGGGCTCCTTGTGATCCCTCTTCCTCTGGCGGCCCCTCCTTCACTGTGCATGTTTGTGGTTTAGCTCCGTTTTTCTTTTTGATCTCGGCCATCTTTCCCTCATGGTCGAACGGGCAGGTGGCCCTCCCGTGTCATGTTTTCTACCTTCTGTGGCACGGCTCCTTCCTCGGTCGAAGGCATCATCACCAAGCCCAGGAAGATGCCGGGGCATTTTCCCTGGAAAATGGGGCGAGGCGAAAAAGTGGCCTTCGCCGACTCACAAAAAGTCAGTGATGGTGGAACCCTGCGTTCCAGACGCCGCAGCACTCAGCCGAAGCTTTGTCGTCAGCACCTCCAATCACGTTATTGCCAAATACTTTGCTCACCAAACAATCGGTGCCGATATTGGTGACGCCAGGATACCTTCCATAGTACATACACTACACAGTACTTGTGTATGTAAGGGCATGGAAGTGGCAACCTTAAACCCGCTTTGGCACACACACACACACACACACAATACTCTAAGTTACAACACAGTGATTTTCTAGCACTGACCGCCGGCCGCTGCTCTGGGCAATCACCACACCACCAAGTTGAAGGACTTGCCTGAATGGTGAACCACACACGTCCCTCTCGTTTCGTTCGCCTGTTTGGTCATGTTGCCCAGTCAGATGGAGGTTTCCTGAAAATTGATGGCAGCCCGCCGACAAGCCGCCCCCAACCCCCTGCCGGAGGTCTTCCTTGTCAAACACGAACCCCCATTTTTTTCTCCCCCCCTTCACGCTATTCGTACCCATCAGCCCATCAAGCAGTCAGTCAGTCAACCAAAGGCGGCGGGGACCAGAACGGCGGGTTACGTTGCCGAAATCAAATAAAATATAATAATAACGAACGGGATGGGCGGGCGGCGTGTTAGTGAGGAATGGCAGCTACGAATTCAAAAGGTCGTTCTCCGACCAGGGGCCGGGGAATGGCCGGACAAGGATCCAGGAAGCCAAAAGAGAGGAGCAATGTCGCTCCGCTGCTCAAACGTAAAACGGAGCAACTTTCAGATTGCGGGATGGTACGGTGTTGAGCATTTCAGCGGATGTGGATGCGAAAGGGCGAAACAAGACAAAAAAGCGTTGTTTCCGAACCTTGGATCCCATAGTGCGCCGAAAGAGTGATAGTTTGCATCGTGTGGTTGGATTGGCTGCCCGTGTCTTTTCCTCTTTCCAGCTTCCAAAGTACCCCCCTTGCTCTCCACCAGCGCCGTCCACTCATTCCTACGAATACGGACGTTTCGTACCTGTGGCCGTCTCTCTTATGCGGAAGAATGGCTCAATCCTCCTTTCAAACCCAGAAGCTGATGAGCCTCGCAGTAGTGTACGAGGTATTCCGAGCGTCCGCTTCCCCTTCCGGAGACCTAGCCGCGAAAAAGCCGGCGAGTGCGCTTCCTTTGTCGGCGAATTGGCCCTACTCGGCCAACGCCTCTGTCGTTCCATCATTCCTCAAGAAATTAACAAAACGTTACCCACCCCTTCCAGCAGCAGGAAACGGGGGCGGACGGCGGGAGGGGCCCTAAAAAAACCTCCTGCAAGCGTCTCATCACTGAGACTTTTACCCAACTTCTTATCCCGATGCGGGTTGGCGAGGCGTCCCGTCCAGTGATCGTTAACATGAGCAACCTTGTCAAGGGGAAGGAAAGCCACCAAAGAAAAGAGAAAGAACGAGCCGATCCTGCTTGGGCGATGCAGCCAACGAAACTCCGTTGGGTTTGGCCCCGGCCGCGGCCTCCCTCCCTGAGAGGGAAAAGGTTCCAGAGTTGCCTCAACGTGCTGCTGCGGCAGCTCGGAACCTTCAAGGTCGCAAGGCGCCGCCGGCGCCGCCGCCCTGGCTGACGCGGCGCCCTGTTACTGCAGGTCGCAAATTCAGTGAGGAGTGAGTGAGCCACTCAACACTCTCGCCAAACTAGCATCCCGGCGGCGGCCGAGGAGCCTGATGCAGGGCACAAGAATCCTGGAACCCGCTCCGTTTTCCGTGCACGCCGAGAATCGAACTCATGCCGTACAGTGCGAGGTGAACCCAGCGCATAGTGGCCCCCACCCATTCGCACTGAGCGACTGGCCAATCCGGTGTGGCTTGAGGAAAAGGCTTCGAAACACGGCGGGCTCGATGTCGGGAAAGGCCGTTTCGGGCGCCTTTGCTTGCTGGTCTTCGTCACCGTACGTCACTTCTTGTACGTCAATGAAGATGAACAGATTGGGCCCCAGGAAGTCTCTTCTAACTACATAGTAGCCTACACCAATCTTCGAAGCCAGTGGCTGGGGAGCTGCGGACCAAACGGTGTGGAAGGAAGTTTTGAAACCTCGACCCAAAAGGGTAAGCGCTGCTCGTCAAGGACAGTGCGGGGAACGCCTAAAAACGGCCAAGACCCCGAGAACCCCTCGCCCTCTTGAGAAGGGGCACGAAGACGCCGCGAGTGTGGCGGCGCCGTGCATGGGGTGATAGGGTAAGCTGAGCAGCAGATTTCGGTTGCTGCTGTCCGACCCTCTCGGCGTTCCGAACAAACAGCTGCGAAGGACCTTGGAAGTGAGCGTACCAATGCATTACGGGCACACTCTTTCGTAACTCGTAAGTGCTTCCATCTCCTCGGCAGCCGGTCGCCTGAAACCCTTCGGCCTAGTGCCGGAATGCCTTTGTTGGCCGAGTTCAATAAAATAGATTCGGGGCCACACCGATCACCCCGCCTGTTTGCTCAAGAAGAAATTGAGTGGAGAAGGTTTCCTCCGTCCCTCCTCGGGATCGAAGGAACCTGGATTTTCAGCCGGCAAAGCCTCCATCCCCGTGTTCGCGGCAGGTAAAATACCGTATAAATGACGCAGGTTTGCCGTGAAGAGCGTTTCCCATCTGTCTTCTCCCGAGCGGAGACGCCCCTACAGGAGGTGAGACAACTCGACTGTCGCATGTCAGCTTTCTTCTTACGAGAGGGGAAGGATCAGCCATTGCTGTTGAACACACCATCTTGTCATTCTTGCGAATGCGACCCAGAACTCGCTTGCTACACTAACTAGTTAAACAAAACCATGTTCGAGCCATGTTCGATGCCGACCGACGAGCGTGGCAAAAGGCCGGTCGTGTTCGCCAGTGTTGATCCTGATTCCTCGAGCTCTCATTCACTCAACCCCCGCCGTCGCTCCCCTGCAATTCTTCCTCCCGGTCGTCTGGGCCAAGGCGGTGGGGCAGAAAGATGGGACGATGGAGGAAGAAAACCACACATCGAAACTACATGCAGCCAAGCGGATTGAACGGGAGTCAGGAGGCATTCCAAAAGGCTCGTTTGCGAAATTCAAGGTGGGGCCAAGGCGGCAGCTCCGGAAGAAGCCAAGGTCGTTTCCCCGAAACAAATGGAACTCAACACATCCGTCGGTCTTGAGGCTGGGCGACGTCGCACTCCAAGCCCTTCGCCTTGGTTGCGCGAGAAAGGTGTCAAACAACAGTCCCGTCCGCTCGTCTCATCTGTGACGAGAAACCCCCCAACAGGGACGGACTCGGAATTGACGGTGGCTTTGGCAACCCGCCAGGCCGCCAAACCAGCCAAAAGTGCCAGAATTGAGAGCATCCCGCCTAGCCGAGCCGTCTCGCGTGGTTGGCCGACAGAGCCAACATCCCACGAGTTGCAGAGGCGTCTCGCGTTGGGTTTCCGCCCGTTGAAAACCAAAGGTGTCCGTAATCGTGGCGGATCCCACGGCAAAGCCCACTTGTGCCTGGATTGGGCAGGCTGGCTCGGCTGGCTTCACACTCGGCCCTATCACGAACAGGTTGTGAGTAACACCACACGATGATTGCTGACTTCCATTGCTGCTTGCTCCGATGTGTCCATCTTCGACCATCTCGAATGAGTTCATTAAGTGGGGCAAAGCATGTCTGTGAGAGCTCGGTTCGCTGAGGCCAAAAAAAGCGGCAGACCACCTCAAGTCCCCAGATAACTTACTTTTCTACAAAAGTGAAAAAGAACAAAAAGATTTAACCAACAAAGTCAAAGAAGACAAAAAAGAATAAATCAAAGAGAAAAAAGGAAAAAAAAAAAAAGCGAAAACGAGTAAACTGATCAATATCTGGTTGGATTTGATCGAAAGTTAATGGATTGGACTGAGGCTAACTATCTGTTTTAGTCTGCCGCTTTTTTTGGCCACAGCGACGGGAGCTCGGGTCCGTAATGTTCGTTTGGCCGATTCGTTCCCCCAAGTGTACTCCGTCACTCCGTAACTAACTAACGTTAGGATGTACTTATTTGAATTGCCCTGCTTGTCGCATCAAATCGCACCAAGACCGACCGCCTTTTACAAGTCTCTTCCCGAGGCAGTGACATGAAGATCAGGAGTTGGGAAAAGCTCACCTCAAACACTCAAGCCAGCCGCCCGCTAACTCCCTCCCCCAACCAATTATCGGCGTCTTGGAAACGCCGTTTGCTTATTGGGAAAGTGTGCGACGATGCAAACCCCCAAATGTCAACCATGTCGCCGGGAGCCAACTTCCAACAAGTTGTGTTTACGCAGGAAAGTCAAGCAAAGTCCCGTCATGCTGTGACGTCCTTATCCACCCGCCGCAAGACCAACCGGATTTGCATTCTCGCCGCCACCTCGCATGAGCATCACCACGCTCAGTGGTTTTAGCTCTTTGCAACTCTGGTTGGCCGATGTCTCTCAGGCGTCGCGGTTCGCGCCCCAACGGGATGGAGTCCCCTGTGTCCAAGGTTCGGTTGGCCCATGATAAGTCTGCCGCAACTTGCCGACGGCCGCAAAGTTTGTTCGCAATTGGGGCAGGAAAAAGCCCTTTGGCCAAACCCACCCAAGAAGCGGAAGGTGCCAAGCGAGCACGGCGACGAGCCGGACTGGTCACGGAACTGCGGGGGCCTTCCAGCCCAGTTCAAGGACTCCATTTGTGACGGTGGGAATGGGGCTGCTATTTTCGCGCACCGCCTCCCAAAAAGCGTTATCAGGGATCAGCAAGCGGAATCGTCGGGCGGCGTTGCTTTGGCTGTTCATAGCCATAGTACATTGTCGTGTAGCGTCGTAGTTGTCCGTCGTTGGCGAATGTCCAGGTTTCTGGCAGAAATCTCAAGATGGAGTACCTAACTCATGCAGGTAACAAAGCATGCGTTCAGGAAAAAGCTTTGGCCGTCACCGGGCTTGCCCCAACCATGCGCTGATAGCAAACTACTATGTAGACATTTTATCTTCTCGGTTTCATGCAACACGGAAGCCCATTGCGAAATGTCCTTGATGAAGGTTCTTCCCGTTTCCTCTCATCAGAGGCTGGCATGTCGATTCCTCGGTCGAGGCCGAGACCGTGTCAAGCAAGATCGGCTCGTTGCAAGAAATGACGCGCTCAAACAAAAGGAGCGGTCTTTTGATGCAAACAACGCTAAAATCAATCTGCAGCAAGGCACAAAGTACACTCCCGTTAACCGCTTCGCCATGCCTTGCCAAAACTGGGTTTGAGGCACACACCCCGTTCTCATGGATGTTCATCATCGCAATTTGCCGACATATTATCGCCCAAGTTGATACAAATCAGCAAACAGACAGACCCGCGCAGTTGATTGAATCAGAAGTGCTTCATATCGGCTTACATTCTCGTGTGCTATAGAACTCGTAAAAAAAAAAAACAATGTGACAATTCCACTTCGTGAACAGGAATCGGGAGATTCAAGCTCAGATTCATGTTGATTACCCACACGGGAAAACGGCCGGCCTTGCAATGGGTCTGGGTCTTCCGTTTCGTTGCTCGGACTGCACAGCGTCAAATTGGGACCTGCTGCCGTCAGCGTGGTCATCCCCGCACGAGCCGTCTCTCACCGGAGCCCAGCACCCGCTTTCCTATGAGCCAATCAGAGCCATGTGGGTCACGAAGACGGCCTCATCCCTTGTGCGTGCCTTCGATGGGCCAACAACCCCAATGAACCACAAAACCAAAACCACACCCAAAACCAACAGTTTGACTGCGGACAGCCTGACAGGCTCAAGCGATAGCGTCGCAGCACGAAAATCATCAATCACCGTCGTTACGCCCTTGCGCCCGCACCTCCGCCCACACCCGCGCCCCTGCCCACTTTCTCCATTTTAATTGACCGACCGAGAACGAATCAAAAACCACTTTGATCCGCGCGCTGCCTCGGCTGCCTGTGTCTCGGCGCTCCGCAAGCATGACACTCCAGATGCTCCAGAGTGCAGCCCTTCCTGTGCTTCTTCTGCAATTGTTGTCTATCGCTCTCGCACCACCGGCCAGGTGATCAACAGCGCTGCCCCAGATCACAGCGTGCTTTGGTTGTCCTCGGTTGTCACCCCCCCTTGTGGAGGTGGATGGCCAAATGGCCAAAAACCTTGTGCCTCGCCGAGGCTTGAGAGCCCGCTGAACGACCGCCCCTGAGACGGACGTCTCACCGTCGACCATTCCTCAGAGACCCAGGATACACATGCGATACGACGGCACAGCGGCCTTCAAGGCCCAGAAGTTATTTACGTCTGAATCCCAAATGAAGTGAGGCAACCGCGCCGGGTACGGATCACCGACTTCGATAACGAGCACTGACACTCGGGTGTGTCAAAGTCAGTCGAGGTATCAACGGGCCAAATGCACGACAACATGGTTGACGCGTGTGACCGACGACCCCACTCACCTCAGCCTTCCGGTGTCATTCCGGCGCGGAACCAGAACACCACGGCCGACCGTGATTGAAGAAACCGAGACACCTCCCCCCCCCCGCAGACATACTCACCTCGCCGTCCTTTTGTGCGGCGTAACACCGACGCCGACGACCGCCCATTAACAAGTCGCAGTCCCAATACAAGACACCAACATGTCTGTGATCAACCGTGACCATCCTGTTACACGCTTCAAAGTCTCCAGTCAGCGTTCCTTACTAACCATCCAAGGGTTTCGATTGCGGCCGCGCCCCAAACATGCCAAAACCGATGAGCCCAAACCCCCTACTACAACAGCACGGAGCAGTTTGCTTGCAAGGCCCTCGACACCCATTCATCGGGCGGTGGACATCCCGAGACCTCCATGTTGTCGACATGCTAGAGCTGAGATGCCATTGAATCTGATCGTACTCGCCCTTGCCTGCATACAACCTCCGTGGCTGAATATACGCGCCACTCCCCGGTTTCACGAGACCCATGTCACATTTTCCCCCGAGCTTGAACCGTGATTCAAGTCGGGTTCTGTTTGCTTCAGCAAGAGACCCAGCTGCCGTGCCATCCCGAAGGGCGATGTTTGCTCAGCACTGGACGCAAAGCGCCGAGGATATCGTGCTCGGCCATGCCCACTGCCGCGCAGATAGCAATAAACAGGATCTGTGAGACCGTTAGACCAGTCACGGGTAGAACTGTCCTAACCCGCACATTGTGGGACACGACGGACGAGCGCGGACATATCAATATGTCTTGATTGTCGTACCTTGGGAGCAAAAAATTCGACTCCCCGTGATGTTGCGTCTGGACTACCTGTTCCCCCTTTTGCAAAGGGCATGTGGTGGCCTCGGACCCTCGATATAGAGATGTGCCAGTGCTAACCGTTGCCGAGTCGGCATACCTCCTTGCATCATATTTCCGTAAAACATAATCTCATGCCCTATCAATCCCGTTTTAGATTGCCGTGGCCATGGCGAGTCCTGAGAACTTATTATCAGCTCGCCGGTAGTACTGAATGAACCTGGAACACGGTTCACGTATGGTTTGGCATTACCACTATCGTCACATTATTAGAAAACAGGTCAGATTGTTCGCTTTTCAGTCTATTACAACATATCTTGAGTTGCAGAGCTTGAATATACACAACGGTCACTTATAAATGAAACTCTCTGTCGAGCCGCGGACTCCACCATCGCTATCAACGTCACTGATATTGATAATTGCCCATCCCGGAACGGCTATCGTGTCAGAAGGCCAAACGCGGCAAATCGCCCCATGATGTCCCGGTAATCTGAACGTCTGTGGGAAAGCGTTAGAAGTTGAAAAAATATCTTTCATCAGCGGCCGTGCATAAGCGGTAGAGTTTGTTGTTGATAGTTCTGACGCAATATTTAGTCAGGGTTTAGATAATTAGCACACAAATTGACCGTCTGGACATCAATTCTTGTTTCACAAAGAAAATCGACGGCAATGAAATCGACTCAAGAGCTGATATACGCTGGAGATAACAGACATACCTGTTATGGCATCTTCATCAACGCTCTCAGGTTGTCTGTTCTTTAGGTATAGCGTCAAAAATAATACTTTAGTGTTGACATATAACACCCTTGCAACAACAAAACCTAAGACAAGAAGTCCGGTGTACTGTATACATGCTCCATACAACTTGAACTGGCTTCGACCACCCGGACCTCCTTAGGGTTCCAAGTATTCATCTTGCTGAGAGCTGACTGAGCTTGGTGCCGGGGAGGAGACAATTTGTCATTTACCTGCACGATCCCAAGTGCGTGGTCAACGGATGCCAACCCGTAACTACCTTGCCATTTACGGGAATGTTACTTTATCTGATGAGCTAGAATTTTGTACTACTAGAAGGGATGATGTGGCAGCTCCTAAGCAATGTAGAAAATGTAAGGACAAACTCATCCTATAGATGGAGTGGGATTGTCCAAAGGCAGGCAGGGATGAGAGAGATCACGATTCGGAAATCACAACCACAAAGCAACCACATCTTTCAAAATGATCGGAGCCGATTACTACTCGATTCGGGGATGATCGAGACCATCGGAGACCCGGCCCTTGTGTCGATCTGTCTAGACCGTTGACAACTCTACATAGCCTTTAGAATATCAAACATGTCTTGCAGAATCCTGAACACGTTTGCCTACCTTGACGGATATGTGTTATCAGTGAGCCGACCTCATTTTATCAACGGAGGTTCGGGTGAAGTGAGGGTTGATATGCAAGGATATAGTTGAATCAAAGCCTTCCAGATATCAAACAACCACCCTGCCTTGTCTTTACCTGCTTGGTGCTAGCATCTGTCGAGAGCAAACATGATCAAAGCTGGGCACCACTCGGTACCCCTAGACTAAACCGAGACACAATCACCCGCCGAAGTTGATCGAGACCGAGATCCGAGATCGAGCAGCGGATGGCACACTTGGATCTTAGGATGCAGGCAATCCTCCCCTCTCCCGAGGTTGCCTACGTGGATGACGCTGGACAAATCAAGTTTAGGTCATGTATTTTGAGTTTACCCGATGAGGGAGGGGGCAGAAGCTAACACCTGTGGCTCATGCTTTGGGGAGTTGTGTGGCTGGACGGGTCATCAAGACTAAGCTGACCGACATCGTACACCCGGCCTCTTGGAGGCTGGTTCCAGGAAACTCTTGTTTACTGTGATGAGGGAGAATGAGCTAGATGTGCCCTGTCTTTGAGGACGGATGCGTGAAATCAGATATCCCCTTTCCCACACCCCTCGCACAACTTAACCTGCCCCCGTAACTATGCCCTTACAGGAAGTCAGGACTGGATCTGCGGAGTGTATGCTCAACACTGTTTCGGAGCAGGATGACGGACCGCAAGAGAGAGAGAGGGTAGGAGTGAGAGAGATGAGTCCGGACCTTGGACATCCCAACGCGTTCCTCCCAACGGTTAGCCGGCTGGCGGGACAACAACACGCGCCGTTCCCTGATCTGACACCGGTCAACCGACCCCTCACTTTGCGTCTGACTACCATAGGCTTGTTGATGTGCGTCACTGGCCCGCAGACGCAACATCAGGCGTGACGCTGCCACCGAGGACCAATTCTTTCGAATGTCATGGTGGAATAAAACTTGGCGACGATGTGTCCACGTAGGCAGGTCCTGGCTCCTTCCCCTCGTTGCTCCCTGCGGTTATGCGTGTGTCCGTGAGCCAAGCCAAGCCAGTCTCTCGCAGTTTGTGGATGGATAAAATCGGCTTCCCCCCTTTTTCATGACAACGGCAGCAGACAGGAGGGGGGCGAGCGCAGACAGCCGGGGAGATGTGTGTGTCCGGCCAAATAGGAAAGAGGGGGAATAATCTGTTTGGGGGCGTCCGGCACCTATTATACGTGTCCTGAGGAGTCCAAAAGGTATTCTTACTCGTTGGGTCTTCACCGCCCAGAGGCGGGGACCAGGGCTTGGGCAATTTATGTACGAGCCTCTGCAGCACGCGATTTGCGATGTTGACATGTCGTGAACGAGCTGCCCGCCGTTAGGATCCATCGAGCGGCAGGGGATTTTTCGTCGCGCGCTTGATTCGCCTTCTGGACTGCTGCAGGTCCGACGGGAAATGGGCGTATAAACAACAACAGCGACCGGAGCCAACCAGAGCGCTGATCCAGAAGAGAGGGATGCTTCACACTGACCCGCACGACAAACAGCGGGTTGCGGAGAACGGCAGACATCAACCTGGGGTGAGTTAGCCGCGTCGGGTCTAGCCCTGCATGCCCGGGAGGAAAAGAATCCAGACTCTTCCGGTTAGGTGGGCGGAGACGGGGCATTGGGGACAAGGGCCGGCCCGCTGGGGTACCCGCCTCTGAGTGGACGGCCAAGACCCGGGCAAGGCCGGCTCCGGGGAACCGACACCGACCGGTCGGGGGAGTGTGCTTAGCTGATCCTTCGCATCCGGAGGCTGCGGCCCCAGCCGGCGGACAACTCAGAGGAGTCTCGGAGTGGCGGTGCCCGTAACTACGGTCAAACGTAGAGAGGCTGGACAAAGGTTGGCAGGTGGTCTGGGACGCTTGCTTGCTCGCTTGCGCGTTCCCATGTTTATTCTCTCTCTCTCTCTCTCTCTCTTTTGCCTGCATCGTGTCTTCTGACTTGTCCCCTCACTCACTGGAGGCCCACCGTGTTTCGGGCGGACATCGGTTCCAGTGCTTTTGGAGACCCCCCCGCCCATGGCCGACAGTTTGTTTCCGGCCGGAATGATCAGGCGGGCATGCGAGACGTGCATTGGCGGCCGCCCTTCCAGGAACTACGCAAGAAATGATCGCCTTGAGCCTCAGCTCTATTTTCCATCACGGAGCTGATCTTGGTGTGACGGGCCCATTGGGTGTCGTCGACGAGTCGTCTTGGAGCCCGGGCGTTTGCTGGAAAACATGGCCGCTCGTTGGGCGCCCAATTGAGTTCTGGTTGGGAAGCGAGTGCTGATTCCGCGCGGCTCTCGTCCGGCTTGCCCTGGCGAAGGTCGATGGGAAGAATGTTCTGTCAAATGGCGCCCGTGCGTGGCTGTCCGGCGGTCTCATCTGCCTGCGGCAGGGGGCTTTGGGAAGGCATGAAGTTGGAAGTCGCGAATTGAGCAAGACCACGTCTGGTGATGTCGTGGCCTAACGCTGCCCGAGAGTGGAGCTTGTCTCTGCTGGTCGGCGCTGCCTATTGGCTGCACTCGGTGTCCCGCTCCTTCCCGTGTCGAAATGTCCAAACGCACAGAGCCGCTGACGTTTTTTTCTGCAACGTCCTGGCCGTGATGGACGGAAAGAGCCACCATGGGTCAACATCTCGGCTTTGGGCCCTGCGGTAGGCGCCTGCCGTTGAAGTGATGGGTGAAATTTGATGGCCCGCCCGGTTTCCGCCCCTGTCAATCCGGTCAATTGCCACCGTTTGCCCAAGGTCGGACGCTTGGGAGTGAGTGTCTGAGTGAGCGGCAAGCTTGCAAATGACACTGCTCGCATGCGAGGCAGCCAGACACAACGACACAAACCAACCACCAGAGCATCATGCCCGTCAGAGGATCCTGCCACCGGTGATTTGGCAATGGGTGGCGATGAACCGGGCCCATGGGTTTAAACTTCTAAGTGCATACCCCGCGAATACCTGCGTTACTTGGAACCACGAGATGAGGGGCCTCGCCATTCTCTTCACTTTCCAGCACATCGGGCTCGTCGGGTGCCGTTGAAGTTTGTTTTCGTCCAGAGATTTTTCCGGCCCTGCCCTGATTTTTGCACGACATGGTACTCAAGTCGTTGGCAAACGCAGCAAAAAAAAGAGGCGACCTGAGACCCGACCTGGGCATGCTGCGGCTTGGCCGCTCACCGGGTGCGTGCCCAATGCCAGCCAACCCTCCGATTTTCCCTCATTCGTCACGGTGTCAAGCACCACACGAGGCTGACTAGGCCTCATTGGGGGTGACTCACGTTGTTACCCAGACCGGGCAAGGAGGCGAGGTTGTACACAGGCGAGACGCCCGTGTTCTCTCGTCCCAAACAAGGAGCAGTTCGGGCCACTCATTGCCAGTCTTGGATGTTGGTGTCGGCATGCGGCTCCCCACTGGATGCCCCGTTCCTGCTGGCATCAAAACCACGCTCTTCTGCACGCCCTAGTCCACTTTGTCCCGGCTGCTTCCACTCCACTGCATCACCCGCCCTCGTCCCTTGTCCTGCGCGCACAACAAATACAATTCTTGTCCAAAAGATTGGGACTTCCACCCGAAATGCCCTCCCGTGACACAACTGCCCCCAAGCCAAACCACAACCACGATCCAAGAGTGACCTGAGCGTCCCCCCAAGAGACAAACGGAAGATCTAGGCACCTACACAGACACACACACACACACACACATACACACACGACCAGACACACTGATACACACACATACACTTCCACACAAGCACGATAAGACATATCACCATCCCACAACCATCCCACAAGCCATCCTATAACGATCCAACCCCATCCGACATCGCCGTCCCCCCTCCGATGGAGAGAGAACGACAGTACCTCCGCCCAAGGGTAGGAGGCACCGTGACCCCGACCTCCGACCGCCCTGCCGAATGGCCTCAGTGGGAGTCAGATCGGACCCAAGAACAACAAGACAAGCGGGAGGAACAACAACAACAACAACAACAACAACAACAACCAGTGAAGTCGATCTTGAGGAAGACCACCCGGCCTTCGCTCAGGCCACGGCGGAACTCGGACACATCCGTCACCTCTTCCAGCTTCATCACCTCGGCAAGTGAATCGGACTTGAGCCTTTCCCCACCCCCAACATCACTGCCCGCGCCTACTACCGCGAGTGGGCTGCCGAGGAAGGTCCTCAAGGCCAAGTTCCCAGCGGTTCCCGTAGAGCGCCAAGGGCTTGTGAGCCTGAGGTCGTCGAGGTCTTCCACGGGCCATCTGCCTTCTGTTTACCATGTTCCCCCAGTCCGCACCGTCTTGACTCCCCAATACCCACCACCACCACCACCATCATCACACTCCCAAGGCCGTCGTGGGTCCTACGACCATAGCGACCATGACAGGCACTACAACACCACGACAGATCCGGAAACGGAATCCGTCACGTCCTCTGACCTGTCGTCCACAACAGAGGCCACCACCATCATCTCCTCGGCCCCGTCCGACTCGGGCTCCAGTGATGTGACCCCAACCGAGGCCCACCCCCCCAAGACCACCCCATCCGTCCGCTTCACGCCGAGCGTCATCGGCTCCGAGAGCGTGGCCAGCTCTGTGCCCCCGCCCGTCCGCAAGGCCCGGCCAAGACTGACCTTCCGCCCCCGGCAGCCGTCCCCGGACACGGAGCGGACGGTGGTCAAGAGTGCCAACCGGACGGCCCCTGTCCAGCTGCGGATGCTGCCGCTGACGGCCGAGACGGCTGAGTCTCGGTACACCCGCGAGCTGGAACGGTACCAGGAGGAGATGGAGCGCAGCCTGATGCACCGGATCGAGCATCTCGAGGCGGAGCGGGAAGCGCTGCGTGACACCGAGGCGAAGCTGAGGCGAGAGGTCGACGTCGTGGCCTCGCGTCTGTCCTCGCTGGATCAGGAGAAGGCCGTTGTTGAGACTCAGCGGGACACGGAGCGCCGCAGCAGGGAAGAGGCGATTCGTCTGCTTGAGCGGCAGAAGGCGGTGTTTGACGAGTTCCGCAGCAACTTTGACCTGCAAAAGGCCATGCTCGAGGAGGTGGAAAAGGAGCGGGATGCTGAGCGGGCTAGCAAGGCGGACTTTAAAGCCAAGCTGGAGTCCACTAAGCAGGTGTTTGACGAGTACAAGTCTACCGTGGAGCTGCAAAAGATGATGATTGATGAGGTTGAGAAGGAGCTTGACGATACCAAGACGTCCAAGAACAAGACCGGGGTAGAGTTTGCCGGGCTGAAGAAGGAGTTTGAGAAGCTGCAGACTGACAGCAAGGAACGCGAGGCGCTTCTCGCCCACCAGATCGCCGCCCTCGAGACGAGCCGGGACGCTCTGCAGGAGCAACGGGACAACAAGGACAAGGAGATTGCCGCCTTGACTGCGGACCGCGAGAAGCTGCAGTCCAAGGTGGATGCATTGGATGCTCGCGTGACGACCTCGCAGGACGAGTTGAAGGCGGCCCACGAGCAACAGCAAAAGATCAAGGACGCCGCGCAGGAACGCCAACAGAAGACGGTGGACGATGCCGAGAAGGCCAGGGAAGTCCTGCGGAAGGAGCTGGAACAGGAACATGCGGACGCCAAGAACCGTGTTGTCGAGCTGGAGAAGCAGAAGGGGGACCTCGAGACGGCAAAGGCATCTGTTGAGCAGGTACGGGACCATGTCCAGGCCAAGCTCCAGACTGCCGAGGGAGATATTGCAACTCTCAACGCCGAAGTCGAGGTCTTCAAAGCATCCACAGCCGCACTCAACGCCCGAATCGCCGCCCTTGAGGAGGAGCTCTCAGCATCCAAAGCCGAAGCTGTCGACCTCAAGGCCCGGATCGACGGGCTTGAGTCCGACAAGACCGGCCTGCAGCAGCAGATCGCAGACCTCACGGGCGAGAAGACCGAGCTGCAGGCCCAGCTCCAGACTCTGACCACGGACCTCGCGGGAGCCAAGGATGCCAACATCTCGCTTGCGAGCCAAAAGCTAGATCTCGGCGTCAGCATGGCCGGAGTCACCGACGCCCTCACGGCTGCCCAGGCCGAGATCTCCGTGCTCAAGGGAGAAAAGGCCGCGGTGCAGTCCGAGGCGGATAAGATTCCCGCTCTGGAGAGCGCCAAGGCGGAGCTCGCTGGAAATGTGGTGGACTTGAAGGCGAAGATCTCGGAGTTTGAGGGCAAGATCGCTGAGCTACAAGCGAAGATTGCTGTCCTCCAGAGTGAAGCCGACAGGATCCCGGGCATCTCCGACGAGAAGGCCGCGGCCGAGAGCAGGATCTCCGACCTCGAGAAGGAGACGGTGTCTCTGCAGGCCAAGATTGCGGAAGCCGAGAGCGAAGCGGCGAAACTTGCACCTCTTGAAGCGGCCAAATCGGCCCTCGAGGGCAACGTCTCCGCGCTCCAGGCCCAGGTTGCCCAACTGCACGGTGAACTCTCCCGAGACCCGGACGCTACGGCAGCCACGCTCCGCGCCGAGGTCGACGCTAAGGGCCAGGAAATCACCCGCCGCGTCGACCAGATCAACACCCTCACCGCCAGCAACACGGCCCTTTCCGCCCAGCTCGGCGCATCGCAACAGCAGGTCGCCACACTCCAGCAAACCCTCAACACTGTGACCCAATCCCACAACGCCGCAACGGTCCAAGCCGCCGACCTCCAGGCCCGCCTCGACCAACTGACTTCCTCACTCCCCACGCTAAACCCGACCTCGACGCCCTCGGCCCCCTCCTCCCGCCGCGCCAGCCGATCCCGGAACTCATCGCCACAGAAGAAGCGAGAGCGCGACAGCAGCAGCGGCGGTGGCGGCGGCGGTGGGAGCAAGAAGGACAAGCACCTCGTGCTCGTGCGGAACCCCGCCGACAGGGGAGGAGCTCTGTCAGTCATGCTCCAGATTGCAGCCGCAATCTGAACACTCCCCGCCCCCCTCTTCCTCTCTCTACTCCTCCCGCCCTGTCCCCGTTTCCCCGGCCTCCCTACCTACCTACACCCAGTCCGTATTGTCCCGTCTTGTACCGCCCTCCCCCCAAACCGAACGCCCCCCCTATTCGCCCCCCTGTTTGTAGTCACCAAAACTAACAGGGACTCCATTGAGGGACGGCAACTCCACAAACAGGCAATTCATCCGCCGGTGCGATCTGAAACTGCTCAAAGCCTTGCCTACATCGCCAACAACCTCCGGCTCGTCTTTGTCTTCTCGATCCGGCAGCGCGGCTACGACACCACGGAGTTCGATGGACTCGGTTACTTGTTAACGGTACAAACGACGTGACACTATTTATCATCGTACACCTTCCGGCCTCTGGAGACTGGACCGGACCGGGGAAGCACTTAGACCTGGCGAGAGTAATGGAGAGGCAAGTAAGTGGCAACCATTGCGATGAGGAACGAACGAACAGCAGCAAGAAGTGTGGTGCTCCAGGGTTTTGCGTCTTCATTTTCATTTCCTGATTCCCCCCAGACTGTTACTTCTACCTGTTGTTCTATTGTCTCTTCTTTTCCCCTTGTGGCTCGATGCTTTTCCTTTCTACACCCGGGAGCACCCCTTCTTGTTTCTTTATCTACCCAACCCAAACAGCAGGTGTTTAGCTGGGTTGGGTTTACTCTGGTCTCTGGTGTCATGGTGGACATGGGAATGATGCTTTGTCTTTCCTTTATTTTTCGATCACATTTCCTTTTGTATGGTATGCAGCTTGTTTTTCAGTAGAGCGGGTTTTTGTTTTTGACGCCTTTTTTCTTTTATTTTCGTTGTTTTTTTCTTTTCTTTTGTTTTGGGTCTTGTAAAAGGGATAATTTCGTCTTGTTTTTTTGGTTTGTTTTGCGACTTTTTTTTCGTGTCTTAGACTGGCCAAGCTTGGGCGCACAGCCTCTTCTGTCGTGATGGGGTGGTGGTAATACCATTATTCACGAGATCATGGCATGGGAGCAGGGACAAAATGCATGTGCGAGGGAGTTAGGAATTTGTACTTGTGTATGCACGCATTGGTACTAGGAGCGGGAATGGGAGCATGGGACTGGGCAGCATAGGATCGGGGAGCATGGGAACTAGGGAGCATGGAAATCAGGTGCATATGGGCATTTTGTTGGTGTTGGTGATGACCAGGCATGTAATGGGGATGATCTATGTAATGGGGCTGCGGGGTGTAATGGTGTAATACATGATGTTTTGTTGGTGTTTACCTTTGTTACTGCTATGCTCAATGTGAATCGTGATATTATTGCTAATTACCATTCCTTCGTGCTTCTATTCACGCTAGCTAATGCTCTGGTTCTGGTGCTGTGGTTTGCTGGGCCCAGAGTCTTCTCCTGTCGATATCCCAGATGGAGTCAAAATCAACACCTCAGCAGGTATGTTATGGACAAAAAGACCATTGGTGGGTTGACTAGCCACGATGGCCAGAGACATCCATGCTATCCAATTCGCTGATTAAAATATCAGCCACAGTGGTGGCCTTGACAAAATGCAATGCGGCTTAAATTCTCTTAAACCCTCTTAACAAACATGTAGTGTATGTACATTGGCCACACCATGATGGCCTACGTGTTCTTTCTGATTTCGTGGACATGGTCACCGAAAGTTAGCAATCACGTCCACATTCTCGAACGTGCCCACTATGGTATTATTACACTTGATTGTTCGCTACACCCACACCCGAACGGAACACATTCCGTTTCGCCGTCTTCGCATCCTCGACTAGTAGGAAACCGCTTTTTTTTGTCTCGACTTAGACAACGCGTCTCGATAAACCTAAACCTTCTAGACGAAGCAGGGAACGGGCCACGTCTTATCTCGCAGGGGGTTCTGGATAGGTCTGGACCCCGAAGCCAAAGGCGGTGAAGCTGTTGCTTTTGCAGGTCACAGATGCGAGGGCACGTGGTCTAGGTTGAAGGGACATGGGTGTTGTTGTGGAGGATTTGAGTTCGTTGTCATTCTGAGAACCATTGGTCGAGGCCTAATGGCCTATTCGGGCATATATGGCTGAGTAGACCTTCTTGGGGGGTAGAGTGGGAAAATCGTGCTTCGGATGTAAGAATTTTGGCAAGGGTTGGAGCAGGATGTTCTCTGTGCGATCAACATGCGGCGAAAGGAACGCCACTTCGGCGATTAGAGGAGGGCGGACAGGCCTTGATTGGTCTGTTGCGGTGATTTCGAGATCAAGGGCAGATGTCGAATCTCAGCTTTTTAACTTTGGGGGAGGGAGTTGTGACTCGTCTTGTTTGATGTGATTATGGTTTGCTCATTGCTGGGTGCCTTGATGTGTTCTCGATTAATGGTGCAGAAAAATACAAAGGCGGGGGAGCTTACTGCTAAGGAAAGAGCCAAAATACACAGTCTTCAATCTTGATCACCGGGCATGTGCCTTGATTCAGGATTCCTGTCGAATCTTGTACCGTATCCTTTGCTCCGGTGTAGGCCAAACTGCTTTTTCCCTAGTCTGGAAATCTGGAATGCTTTTTGACATCTCGCATTCTCGATGTTTCCATCCAATGATGGCCCCAGCTCGGCCGACGTGAAGAATATCCTAATGGGGATAATATCCAAGCCACCGGGTCATTTTTCGGTTACCAACGCTAAACGCGATGCTTGACCGAGATCGCCAAGCTTCTGGCGGTCTGCAGAATCTTACCATCCTCGTGGGTCCCTGCAGATCTTGAAGGTGATCACGGGATCAACCGAAAATATTTCATGGTGGGACCGTGGGTCGCCGGCGATGCTGATGATGGGCTTTGCCTCGGTTCACCAATTACCATTGCTTTTCGATGATGCTGCATTCGAGTCGAGTGACTCAGTGAATGGCAGAGCTAGGTTGGTGTTTGGGGAATTGAATGAGTAGACAGCCAGGGGTTTGTTGAAAAACGGAATGACTGGGTTGACATGTCACAATTCTCGCCGAAAACATTTGCAAACAGGATCAGAAATGGACGGAAACTTGCAGTCAATTACAGCCGCCACAATGTCGTCAACGGGCCTAGATGGGAACCCTGATATTACACTGCAACAGAGAACAATGATCACCTAAGCCGCCCTCTAACCCCGGTATCCCCGTGTGGTATCCGTCTCTAGCAAATCTAAAACCCCAACCCATGTTCCGGAACCCTCATGAACTTGCCGCCCATCTTTTCTGAGTTTTCTCCCTGTTCCTTAGTTCTTCTCCCAGAAGAGGTCGACATCCTTGCCGTCGAGCCACTTCTCCATCTCGCCATACATGCGGGTGAACAGCTCGCCACCGGCAGTGGGCAGGTCGAGATCGATCTCGTAGCCGAGACGAGCCTGGGCGGCGCCGAGCCACTTGTAACCGGTCGGAATCTTCTCGAGCTCCTCCTTGGAGAACTTGGGAGCAGTGATGCCGTCCACAGGGACGACCTTGTCCTTCTCGTAGAACAGCTTGACGTATTTGGCCTTCCACTGCTTAGTAGCGGGATTCTTCTCACAAAAGAAAATGAAACGGCAGTCGCAGTCAACGTCGAACTCGGCAGTCTCAGTGTCGGGTGAGGCGCCGTTGCCGCCGGTGGCGGGGTCGAACTTGAAGCGGTGGGTGATGGTGGCCTTCATCTTGCCAATGGCACGGCCAGCAGCGCTGTTCAGCTCGACGAGGGTGCCACACTCGCGGTGCATGATGAAGACGCCCTTGTCCTTGCCGGCCTTGGAGATGGCGATGAACTCATCGACAGTGCGGGGGCCACTCCAGGCTGTTTGAGGAACACAGAGGTTAGCAAGAGTGACCGGGCCGACCAGGTGCTAAAGTTAGCGGGAAACAAAGACTTACTGGTCCAGACATAGGCCTCCTCGGCAAAGAGATCGCGATAGTTCTTCCACTCGGACGAGTCGCGGTAAACAGGCCAACCCTTGCAGAGCTCGGAGACTGCCAGGCGGTCACCCAGATCCTCGAGGGTGCCGTTGATGTGGGAATAGGTTTTGGTGTGGGGGTCGATTGGAGAAGTCATGGTGACGGCTTGTGTGGACTAGTTTTTTACACTGCTCAAGGCGTGAATATTGGTTCTGTGATGAGAGAAGGATGGCTGTGAACTAGGTTCGGGGTTGTGGGGAGGGTGGTGTTTTGGAGAAAAGAAATACAAATTTCTTCCGACTTTTGTGCGGACGAGAAAAATTCTGACGACCTGAGAATTGGGCGTTCCTTCCTCTAAAATATTTGGCCTTACAGTCCGGTGGTTGCCCAACTTGAGACTGACTGACGTCTTGACCCTGACCGCCATTGTGCCGGTTTGGTTTAGTTTGGGGCCGGCAGAGGGGACAGGGAAGGAACTGGCGGTAGCCAAACTTGAAGCTTGAATTCCGAAAGAGTAAAGCGAGTTGATTGGAAATAACAGCATGATTCTGGGCCGCAAAAGCAAAAGGTGGTTGTTCGAAGTGGCCGTTGTGCGGGATTGTCGACCATATTGGCCAGGACCGGCGGTTGTTCGTTGTTTGAAGCACCAAGGATGATAACCCGCAACATGGCTGTTCATGAGGCCTTTTATATACATTTCTTTCTAGGTAGGTAGGTGTATGATATGTACAACTTGAGTTTTGGGAGCCTCATACCATTCCTGCTCCAAACATGTTACACATCTCACCAACGGCCCCTCGGAGAAGAGTTTCTCGGCGTTTGACGTCTGGAAGGCCCGCTTTAGGTCTGCTGACCGGTTTTTCGGGACCAGCTTCTGGCATTGGCATCCTGTTTTGCCGATCCTCGTGGTGTGCAAGCCACCCTGTCATTGGGCTTGGGTGCCGGGCACCTGGCACCTGGGTCTGGACTCAAAGGGCAGGCGCATGCAAGGAAGCAAAAACCCCTGGGACCCACAAGCCCAATGGGTCGGGACAGGAACCAGCGTGAACCACTTGTTCATGCCCGTCTCATCAGCCTCATTTTTGGCGCTCAACCATTGTGTTGACCAGTTTCCCGCCTTTTTTTGGAAGTTTATCCCGTTGTGTAGATTACTTGGCAAAATTAAATTAACTGTTGATGTACCGAACAGTGCACCAGAGTGAAGTGAAGATTTGCAAGTGGTATGTACATGTAATTACATCTGGATATTGGGAGCCTCGACACACCCTAACAAGCACAGAAAAAGATGTCAAGTGGTTACACAGCGTCATGTAGCCACCCCATATCTGGCCAGCTCACAGAGGAAGTTTGGGCCACCTGCAGCGTCTGACAGAGGACGAGGAACGCCACAGAGGTCGTTGGAACTTGGGGGTTAATACTGATGTGGCTTTGTGGACACAACACGAAAGGGTTAGGGTTGTGCTAGAGTTCTTGGACCCCGCCAAAAGCTGCCCCCCCACGAACTCCATGTGCCCCGCAGTTCGCGTGCTCATGTTTCGTGGTTGTCCCGCCATCGTCGCCCGACCCCTCCATCACAAGCCCATAACCTTCCAGGCCACCCCATCACTATTTCCGCGCACACGACAAGTGCTTATCCACGCGCACGCCCGACATGTCGTCCGACCCCATCCACCACGTCGCGTCACATAGCGAGTTCGACTCGCTGCTCTCGACAACGCGCTATGTGATCGTCGACTTCTACGCCGATTGGTGCCCTCCGTGTAAAACGATCGCGTCGCCTTTTCTCGCGCTGGCCAAGAAATACTCTATTCCTGGTTTCCTCGCCTTTGGCAAGGTCAACGTCGACCACGTCGGTTCCGTCGCGCAACAGTACAACGTGGCAGCTATGCCCACCTTCTTGTTCTTCAAGGAGGGGAAGCAGGTCGCTGTCAATGGGAACGTCACAATACAGGGTGCCGACTTGCAGAGGTTGACACAGGCAGCGGAGAAGATGGGGGGGCTTGCGAAGGCCAAGGCGGATGCGGCTGCTGCGGAAAATGCCTGAAGACATGAAATGAGGCGCGGCTTGATGGGGCTAGCGGTTGTGATGGATCTGGGGACGATGATGATGGCAGGGGCGGCCGTTGCCGTCCCGGGCACGACGGCGTCTGGAATACTCGCATTTTTCCTTTCGGTATTAGTGGCTTTAGCGGCATGGCAGCGTTTGGGACAGGTTGGGAATAGAACATCTCGTACTGCGTTGCCTGCAGTTGTTCCATGTGCTGGATCGTAGCTTGGATCGACTAGGCCTGGAGTTTGATGCAGGATCGGCACCTACATTCTGAGGTGATGTTGTCCCTAACCTCACGCTATCAACGCCTGCCCGGGACATTTAAGTTAGGTATCCGACGACAGGACAACCAAGTGACGCTGCAGGCAAGAATATCATAGCCGGAGAAGTGCTCCTACGGGGCTTGTTTCCTGGTATCAAGATGTGGCTGACTCCGTCCTGTTATCGTCATCTGTTTTCCGTGAACTTGTTTCGAAGCCGCAATTAGGGAACCATGGTCAGTAACTTAGGACAAACTCTCAAGCAGCGGAGAATACAAGATAGTGATTCGCCGATCGCGACAATCGAACCGAGTGGTTGGTGGAGGAGTGGGTAGGACGCTCAGCTCACTTCAACATTGCTCGGCTGACGACCTGCCAACTCGTGGGAATTCGAGTTTTGGATTTCGGAGTATCTCGAACATTTATGCCGTCGAGCTTATTGAATTACATCGAATCAGACAGAAGCGCGCATGTACCTGTGAGGTTGCTAGGCTGCGATTCGGGATTTGGAGGCCGCCTGCTGGTGGTGTTGGTCACCGGTCACACGATGCACCTGACGGATCCTGACCACTGTCACACCCCACCCCCACGAGCTATGCGCGTCGCGTGAAACTTTAACTAGGTGTTTCGCACGAAATAAAATGCGTCAAGAGAGATTTCTTAGTATTTCTTATTTTTCTTTGCCGAATACCCATCTAAAGTCGTACCTAGCTAACTCACCCCCAACCTGGCACCAGCCCCTGAACCATCTTGACGATCACGACGGGAAACAACAACTCAATAAAATGCCGTCATCCCAACGACCTCGATCATCGGGACCCAAGCGCTCCAACGGCCAATCCGAAATCTTGCACCAGGTTGGCCGTACAGTTTTGGCCTACTCCTTGAAGAAACTCAGCGAGCAAAAAACGCAACCCGAACCGGACTCAAGATCAAGGAGTTCACGGTCACGATCCAAATCCAGGCACAGCAAAGCAAGAGAACCCTCCACTTCTTCAACAGCACGACGCGATGGAAGTACCCGTGGCCGCGATCTCCCCCGAAGCAACAGTGACGAAATGCACTCCATGGTCAGTCAGCTCGCGGCTGGCGTCCTTGCCGTCGGAATTCGAGCGATCGTCAAGAAGAGGAAAGAAGCGAAGCAAAAAGCCACTGCTAATGCTTCCGCCGAGAAGGCGATTGCAAAGTCCATACCAGGATGGCCAGGCCGAGACCCTCGACCTGGTATCGATCCCGAACTGGCCGCTGCACTGGACGCCGTAACCCATGAGCTACAGGGAGCGTCTGAGTCGATCTCGCGACTGGCAAACACGGCCCCGGTATCGACACATCCAGATTGCGCGGTGCGAGAGGCCCTGGTGGCAGACGCAGGCAGGTTAAACGG
The DNA here is from genome assembly GCA_020726445.1 of Chaetomium sp. MPI-SDFR-AT-0129. Classification (NCBI taxonomy): domain Eukaryota; kingdom Fungi; phylum Ascomycota; class Sordariomycetes; order Sordariales; family Chaetomiaceae; genus Chaetomium; species Chaetomium sp. MPI-SDFR-AT-0129. The sequence continues at coordinate 47,747 of JAGJXA010000012.1, read as the reverse complement.
GTCGCTGGCGAATATCCAGACGAGCATATACAACATGAGGAACTTACGCCCTGGGCTGAGCCAGGGTGGACAACAACGCGGGGGGCAGCGAGAACGGGTCGGTTTGAGGAGACGGGATGAATATGGGGATAGGAGGAATCGGGGGTTGGAGGAACGGCCGAGGGAGCGACAAAGGGAGGAGAATAGGGAGAGAAATTGGGGAGGTGGTCGGGTTGAGGAAGGGATCACGAGGAGGAAATCTGTTGGGCCAACAAGAGACGACGGGCTAAAGAGCCAGCGGGCAGAGCGCATCGAGGAGGAAAGAGGGCGAGGTGACAGGCACCGGCGGCGGAGGGAGTATTACCGGAGTCATTCCCAGCCGGTAGAACCCAGTGAGCGTCAACGACACCGATGGACCCGACGAGACGGGCCTGAGGAGTACCGCCGGGGCTAACGGGTAGAAGCCGAGCGGTAAAGTTGGGAGTTTGAAGTTGCCAGGTTGTCAAGTTGTCCTATAGACACACTACACGGTATCTTGAAGCCCCGTTCATGGCGGCTCTCTTCATTCCGTATCCGCTGCGGCCCACTCGCCAAATTTGACCAGGAGGTCATCGCCGAGAGGGCCCGCTTTAGGACCAACCCTAACCGAAAACCACAACTTCCACCAACACCACCCTTCTCCACACTTCATGGGGTCTAATATGCCACGCGGGATGCAACAACGGCCCGCATGGCTCAGTGGTAGAGCGTGTCACTAGTAAACTCCTGGTTTATGACAAGGTCGCTAGTTCGATTCTGGCTGTGGGCATTTGTCGACGGGGATTCCGTTCCAACAAGACTTGATCTTTTTGATCGTATTTCTTGTTTTTGTTGGTCACTAGATGTTGGGTAAGATTACTTTGTACCCATAGCGCACTTGTGAGGGAGTATGGAGAGATATAGCTTACCTAGAATGTATTTATCTTTGCTTTTCTTGCTCGCTGTTTCGAAGCTTGCCCGTCGGGTGGCCATGACTGCCTTCCTATTCGACCATCTACCCTCCTAACATCGGGTCTTAAGAAGTTAAGTAGGACGTTTGCTCCAGTGCCGATTGATCCCTCAAGCATGTCGGCTCGTAAAAATTCCCTTTCCCTCAATAGGGACCGTTGAACCCGCCCACAGCTCATGCGCCGTTACCACCATCGCCAGCCTCACTCGCCTGCGACGCCCTTGATCCAATCCTGGTGCTCAGCGAGCCTGAACTGGGTTTCCTCGTAGCGCCAGCTCCCGGACTCGGACCCGGACCCGGGGCCTGCCAGTTCGTCCATCCCGGCCACCCTGGCCATCCGGGCCATCTTGCACCACCAGTACCTCCATTATCACCCACGGGCTGCCCACTTCCTACTCCTTCGCGTCGACGCTGATGATGACCACTCCGGACCCGACCCTCCCGGCGTGGCGGAACATTAGCACGGGTAGCAGACCCAAAGGTCCAGGTCCCGCTGCTGCTGTTGCTTCTCTTCACCCTTCCCCCACCGCGCCCCTTATTTCCCTTTCTGCGGACGCGTATTGATCGATGGTAACGCCATAGAAAATAAAAGAAACCGGCGAGGAATACGGTGACTAATACGGTGACGAGTATGATAATTGTGGTGTTTTGGGGCGTGGCGGTCGTGGGGTCATCGCGTGCTGTAAGGCTGGCGTAGATGATGTGAAGCAGTTTGGGATGTCGGCCATCTCGTTGATCGTCGTAGGTTCCTGGTGTTGGTTGAACCGCTGCCGCGAACTCGGTCCGGGAAAGGGGATTGAATCGTGGAATGTACATGGCATCGAGTCAGGTTAGGCGTCTGGGATTGTTCTGTTCGGAGAGAACCACATGTAGTGAGGCTCATGAGACAGGACGAGGGGGACACGGGCTTGCTCGGTCACCAGGCGAAATTATGGATCTTCAGGATGCGCTGGAAAGCAGATTTAATTCGAGAACAAATGAAGATCGAGTACTGCCCACAAAGGGGGGATACAACCTGTTCTTGTAATAAAAAAGACCGCCGACTGGCTTCTTCTCCCGGGCGAATGCCTGCCTGCATGCATGCACATCGGCACCGACGGCAGAGCAAGCGCCCGTCATAGAGACCACCGATTGCATTCGCATTTGCAGGGCGAGCAATCCCAATGACTGGCTGATCGACATCGAAAACGCTCAGCGACAACGACCTCTGATTGACCAATGTATCCTCGACCTGCATGGGCGTCAGGGCTGCAGCGACACCAAAGCGCAGCGCTGCACAAGCGTAGACGCTAGGTACCTAACGACGCAAGGCATGATGAGAGTTTGTCGGGTCGCAACTTTTTCAAGGGTGGAAACAGTCCGAAGCGCATTCAACCCGTCTGCTCCCGTTACTGGGCGAGAAGAGGATTGGGCAGCTGCAGGATTGACGCTGTTGCATTTCTCGACGATGGTGACTGGTTGGTTAAGGCCAATGAGTTGGCAGGAATTGTGGTGGGGCGAAAGAACGAGATATGAGTCGGTGAAGCATCCCGTGTCAGATGATGGAGAGCGGATAAGAGTGGGAGAGAAAAAAAAGCCATCTGCTTGAATTCTCTTGTCCGGCCGACGCTGGTGCAACGGTTGAGTGGGACGCCAATGTGCTCTAAACATGTCGTTCCGGCAGGAGAGCTGACTGAGGGATAAGCCGTTGCCCATAGTGAGTCGCTCGCGTACATGGGTGGTGATTAGACCCCGTTGATCAAGTTGTTGAGCACAATGTTGAGCAGACCGGCAGCTGGGTGTCTGGGGCGCCAGTGGTTTATTAATTGGCAGAGGTTGGTGTCAAAAAGGCCGGTGTTTGGGGAGCAGGAAGTGATTGGTAGGTGTCTGAGAGGTCGGCCGGTAATAATTATCACACCAATGCCTACACAATCAAACACTTATCTCTCATACTCTTCAACTCCCACAGCCAATTTCGCCCTCCCGAACCCAGCTCGCCTGCAGCCTTACGGGAATCCCTTATGACCCACAGGTCTTGCATCATCCGTATCGTCGTCCGGATATACCCCCACGGACACATCCACGGATTCCGTGTCCAGACAGCCTCCAGCCGCTCGAGGCACCACGTTCGTTGTGCCGGGTCGTCCGTCTGTGCACCCACTACAAAAGTCGGCCAGATGGTGCCTTTGAGATGCACATGATCGATGGGCACAGCAGACAGGTAGCCGAGAACCTCCTGGACAACGACGTCCGCGTGGGATGGGGATGTGAGGGACGGACAATCAGCCGCCCCGGGGACAGCAAGGATGATGTATAGACATGCGGTGGCGCGATGGGCGTGGCCGATGGTAATTCGGGCTGGCAGGTCGTCGTGTGCCGAAAGGCCGGGGATGTTGTGGACCCAATTGACGACATCGAAGGAACGGGCTGCTTGCAAGAGCGCAAGAGCCTTGTTGATTCGATCGGGATCGGCCCCAGCCTCGCCGTCTTTGCTATTGCTGTGTAGCTTGCTCGCCAGCAGGAAGATCTGGAGTATCTCGGGCGGGCAGCAGTGATAGGTGTATGCGGCGGCTCGTTCTAGCACACCTAGAAACTCGGCGGGCTCCTCCTCGGCCCAGTGCGTCAGGTCAAGTCCGCTGATAGCGGCACCCAGAACCCGGTAAGTCAGACAGTCAGCAGTGATGACGTCGAGGCATCGCATGAGCGACCGATTTGAAGCGAGGATGGAATTGTGGAGTAACGACGGCATGAGCTTGGTGGCAGCCTCGATATGGACCTGCCAACCCCCTTTCCCTGAGTCGATCAGATCCAAGTTCACGAGAAAGACCGTCGCGGCAACAACCATGGGCAGGCTGGCTGGCGTCAAGTCGTCAACCGCAGCGCGTAGAAGGCTCATGGCCCGGTCTTTTGCGACCAAGGCGTCGATTAATTCAGGTCGTCTTAGGCCATCATACCGGCCTAACATGGCCGCCATATTCATTGCCCCCGTGGCGACGATGATAGCGCCGAGAAAGCCAAACGCCCCGGCCGGCGGGATGATGCTCCGAAAAGGGTTGTCGTTTGGCTGGTCGAAGGAAACCAAGTCGCGGCACACGACTGTAGCGACTGAGCCCGGCTGTTAGAAAAGGAAGAGAGAAAAGGACGAACCTAGCCAAGCCATGCTAACGACTGGGCCACAGGGCTCTAGCATGTACTTACAGTGATGGACGTATTGTTTCGTCTTCGGGCCAAGCCCGTTGATCGACGGGTCAAGAAGCGCAGGTGGAATGGAAAGAGAAGGCTGTTTGCTGCTGTCCGTCACGTCTTCAATTGGGCGAGAAGGGCATGCTGCCCCTAGCCGTCCCACGAGCTTACCGCGGACGGCTGGGGCATTCGCCCACCGGAGAAGCGGTCCATATCCAAGGCATTCCTTTCCAGCCAAGGAACACTTTCGACAGGAAGGAAGCGAGCGGTCGCATCGCAGACGACGGCGGCGGCAGTTGTGGCACGCTCGGGACGGTGTTGTTACCCGGGTACCATCGGAAAACGCCAGCATTGGGATCCTTGATGCCGTAGTAGTGTCCCCATTCCCTGGACGGTGTTGGATGGAGAGTTGGGGATGCTGGACGCGATAGTTGTCTCGTTTGTAGTGAGGTGTTATTTTCGCCTCGATTTAACACCGATAAGGTAAATTACCGTATTCGGAGAAGAAAATCTTCCGGGCTCGGCATCCCAAAACGGCACCAAAATTGCATGACCTGCGTCGGCCAGTTCTTGGCAATGACTAACTCGGTTCTACGAGCCGTTTGACACAAGACCGAGAAACGTTATGAGATAATGCCGATAAGCCCGCGAACACCATGGCCGCCGTCCGACAATGCACGCCATGTATCTCTTCGAGATTGAGCCGCACTCCTTGCGCTTTCGAAATGTTCTCGTCATGTTCGAGAAGATAGCGAAAGTAGGGTGGGTCCAACCCTCGCCACGCTAACCGAAACAGGCGCCAAAACCTCGCGTTGTGCAGACAAGAGAGGTTCGAGGCAAGAACTTTCCTGTGACTAAGCTGGTCGGAGAGCGAGGAGGCGGCATCCACTCGATGTGTTGCATGTTCTGTAACTATCAATTGAATCAACTTAAAATCTAGCGGAAGACGCACTTCTTCAGACCGTCTTCTACGTGTAGCCCTTCACTCGACTGGTTGTCTAATTACTCTCGGACAGTGTTGTCTGGTCTCATTTTACCATTTAACAGTTTAACTGCCCCACCGACACTCTTCAGGCTTTCGCCCCTCCACACTCCCAACACACCGCGGGCTACGAGTTATGACGCAAAAAGACGAGGAGCATGTCTCCCCGTCTGGGCCACCATCTGATGAGAATGTGAGGATAGGGACGGAAGATGCGGAGGCTGAGGGCCTTGACCTGGAACAACTGGGGCGTCAACGTCCGGCTGCGTTCAAGAACGGTCTTTACGAGGTGCTGTTTTGCAGCTCTCTCCTTGTCTCTATGTTCATGGCGGTATGTTGTGGACACCAATTTCACCCAGAGGACATGAACCTCTTTCTAACGCATTCCTGTAGGAATTCTTCATCTCCGGTTTCAACATCATCCTCCCCAATGTTGCCAAGGCGCTCGACATCCCAAAGGGCGCCCAGACATGGCCTGCAAGCGTATTCTCGCTCGTCACCGGTTCATTCCTTCTGCCTTTTGGCCGTCTCGCCGACATCTATGGAGCCTACATTGTCTTCAATCTCGGCATCGTCTGGTTTTTCATCTGGTCCTTGGTCTCTGGCTTCAGCACCAACTATCAGATGCTCATCGTCGCCCGTGCCCTCGGTGGTCTAGGGCCTGCCGCCTTTCTCCCCACGAGCATCATGTTGTTAGGCAAGACGTACCGCCCCGGCCCTCGAAAGAATTTGGTTTTCAGCATGTGGAGTGCATTCGCTCCGATCGGCTTCTTCCTCGGCATCATTACCGGCGGTGCTACGACGCAGTACTTGTCGTGGCGTTGGTATTTCTACCTTGGGTCCATTGTTACGTTTGTCGTCTGCGTGTGCTCCTTTATCACGATTCCCCGTGACGGCGCACAAACCCGCGCAGAAAACGCACATGTCAGGATGGACTATTGGGGTGCGGCAACCACTGTTCCGGGCTTGATCTTGACGACATTCGCTATCACTGATGGTGCTCATGCGCCTAACGGCTGGCGCACCCCGTACATCCTTGTTACGTTCATCCTCGGCGTATTGTTCCTGGCTGCGGCTGTTTATGTCGAGGGCTGGGTTGTCGAGCAGCCCCTCCTGCCGTTTGATTTGTTCAAGCCAAAGTACATGGGTCGCTTGTCCGTTGCGCTGTTCTTTGCCTACGGCGTGTTTGGCGTCTTTTTGTTTTACGCTAGCTTCCAGTAAGAGTCCCCCTCCGCCGCAAGGCTTCCTACTTTTATTCAACAATCTCTAACAATGGGTAGCATCAGCGAGTTCGTGGGGGCCTCAGCCCTTCAAACCGCCGTATGGTTCGCACCTATGGCAGCTGGAGGCATTATATTAGCCACTGTGGGCGGTTTCACGCTCCACTTGCTCCCCGGCCGTATTCTGCTCGTTATCTCTGCTAGCGGCTTTCTCGCTACTAGCCTACTTTTTGCTTTCGCACCTCGCGATGGCAATTACTGGGCTTACATTTTCCCCGCCATGATCGGTGCTACTATCGGCATCGATATTACTTTTATTGTCAGCAACGTCTTCATCACCACCAATGTCGCTCGTGAGCGCCAGGGCATTGCTGGCGCCTTGATAAATTCGTTGCTGTTTCTCGGTATCAGCTTCTTTCTCGGCTTAGCGGATCTAGCCGTCTCGGAGGATGAAGGTAGGGGGGGAACACAGGGTCACAAGGTTGCGTTTTGGTTTGCGGCCGCGTGCTCAGCGGTTGTGCTCCTCACATTTGCCACCATCAAGCTCGGTAAGGCCGAGAGCGAGTTGACAGTCGAAGAACGGGCACAGGCCGGAGCACATGGGGGCCTCCGGGAAGTACAGTCTGTGCCTCAAACGGGGCCGACTTTGGCGTGAACTTGGGATAATCGCAACGGGTTAGATAAAAGGAGTTTAAGGGTATGGGCTCATAAAGGCGCTCTTGGATATGGAAAGGGCTATTTGGATTTGTATTTCAGGGCATCACGGTTCTTACCACCAAGTTACAACTCATCCTTCACCCAGCCCTCACTTATTTCCTTTCTCGCCCTTTGCCGTTCCTCCCGTGTTTGCTTCCGGTCATGCCGCCTTATGGTTCGGTGCATCTTCTCCCACATCAGCCGCGAGTATCGGCCGGCTTCCGTCTCTGTCACTGACATTGCTTCGATCGTGAACGTGATGTCCCGTTGGCCAATGTCGCGCTGCGGTTTGGTATGGTCGACCGGCCAGGCAAGAACCGAATGCTCGATAGCCCTGGACTTGTATTTGGCCAAATTATTGAAGTCGCCTGTGATGAAAGCTTGTGAGGATCTCGTATATCTTCATGAGATGGAGGATCCTTCGGGAGACCACTTACCCTCGCACTTACTCCCTTTCGCCACCCACAAGGGCAAGTTCTCATAGATAGCCCCAGCGGGAAACACCACAATCTTATCATCATCCGCTACCCCGACCTCCTTCTCCCCTCTCCCGCTCTGCTGTGGCGCGCCGGGTTCATTAGGCTTCACTGTTTTAGAAATTATCTCACTTTCCTCCTTCGGCTTCTCAAACACCCCAAACAACCACTTGTTATCATTCGCCTCGCTTTGATCTCTCTGTTGTTCCTCGATCCACATCCTTACACCGAATGGAACATCCGCCCACCCCATGACGACGATCTCCCTATCCTGTCCCTTGTGGTCTACTCCATCCCAACTGCCCACGTAGTCCCGCTCACGCAGAAATGCTTCAATGCCCCGTTTCCAGGGCGCGAGGCCCGTTGGTGGTAGTGCAGACAGATCTTTGAGCTTGTACATTTTGGCGTTGAAGGTGGCGGAGTGTCGGCAATTGACCGTCAATCCGCCCGGATCTGTACCATCGCTAGGGAAGGGGCGCGTCCATTGGAAAGATGGGACCACACCGTGGTGGATGATGTCCCAGTTGAACCCGGCAAGCACGGGCAAGGCTTGAAGAGTAAGAGGGAGGATCAGGGGAAGGAGCATGTTGGGCCGTCGAGAATATTCTGAATACTGTGGGATTAGTTGCGTTGATAGATCGGCGTTGGGCTCTGTCAATGGCTGGTTAGTCCCCGATGGGAGCGGCCACGGCCTCGGGGTTCAGTAACGACAACAAGGTGTCTAGCGCCGTCGCGGGACCTTGACGGCCTGACGTAGGTATTTAACAAATGCGGTAACATTGCAACATGTGGGAAAGCGAATCGGCTATTTTAATGATGGTAACTCCCGAGCCCTAACCTTCTAGGCGCATGCTTAACATAGGCTAATTAATTAACTGCCGGCACCATCCATCATCTACTTGCCTAGTTTGGGGAAAATTTAATATGCTATTGATTGACCTTGCCGGGTTTGTCCAAACACGTGTCCGGTCTTGCCTAGGAAATTTCTCCGGAAGATAGGGTTATAACTGCCGACTTTACGTGTGGATTGTTCCCCGGAAACTTCGAGGGCAGAACCGCGAGTTTGCAGTCAAAACACAGTGTCCAGTATCTCGTATTGTAACAAGAGAGGCCTCAATCTCACCTACAGAAGAGACGGGTCATCCTTTCAGGTGGTTTATGGAATGTACGTATAACAGAAAATAGTCACGACAGCTTCGACACCGTTCAGAGATTCGTCTCTAGAGTTGGACCCAAGCTCGTATCTTGATTCTGGTCGCGTTTCCTGCTCTCAGTTCCCTCATTTTAGTAAATAATTTCTCACATATTTAACAGCCACTTTTCTTGGGCCCGTTGATCCAACCCACGAATCCACTGAACTGTCGTCCGTGCTGTGAGGTCAGACAACTCCTCGTACTCCGTTGTATCCTGAGCCATCAGCCTCATCAGTGCATGCTCCCACGGCCCGATGTCTTGTTTGGGAACGGCGTAGTCTCCAGTCTTGGGATCTAGTTCACCAGACACTGCGTTGACTGGGATGAGATACGGCAGGTTGAGCTTCGCTTCTGGGATCCCTCCGGCGTTGGAGGCAATAACGGGGATGCCGCGGAGCTGGGCTTCCGTGACGACGGCGCCCCACGCTTCGTTCCATAGAGAAGGGACCAGAAGGACTTTGAGTCTATCCCAGATATCTCTTTCGGTATTGGTGGTGGATTCCTCGATTCTAGCAATAGGTTGATTGGTGTTAGACGAGGGTCCTGTGGGTGGGGAGGGAATATAACTGCACGAACCTAACGTTGGGCAGTTTGCTGAGCTGGTCAAGGTGTACTTGCTTTGTACCCCAGCTCTTCCAAGCCACGAACTTGACATTTGGTAGCCGCTTCGCCAACTCAATAAAGATCGGGAGCCCCTTCAGCCCACAAGCATTGATCAAGCCCACCTCGGACTTGTCTGCGTTAGTGCGCCGCATAGGAACATTACCTCCTTGAAGATACGTCCAGGTGGCATGGACAAAGAAGTTCGTTTTCAACTTGCCATACTTCATGGCATAGTCGTGAATACCGCGCGACACGGTCCAAATCCCGTCGAGTTCCCGCAACATTTGGTTCTCTGCGGAGGCAGATAAGCAATGCCCGGATAATCCACCGCAGAATGGACCAAAGGGAAGCTGCTCTGAGGAATGGACAACACAGACCCGCTTGAACTTGAGATGGGAATGCGGGCTTCCTTCTTTGAGCATCTGCTCGGTGATCTTCATCGTGAGGCCATCATTGAAGACAACATGGGTGGGACGAAAGCTAGCGATCTGGTTTGACCACAAACTAATTAGGGCTTTCAACCGGAGGCTGGGGGTGCCTTTCTAAATGGTGAGAGATTAGCAACAATTAGTAGTTGTCAAGTTGGCTCATTGTTGGAGAGTATAAAGTACCTCCAAGTACGCCCGTTGATCCGCAGTCAGTTCCTCGCCCGGGTACAGTTTCCACAGGCTTCGAGAGATGGCAATGTTGAGAATGCGGTTCTCGTCAACAAACTTGGTGACCTTAAGTCGCCGTGCTTGGCCAGTTTGCGGATCCTTGCCAAGATGAACGTCGGGGAGGCGACACAACTCAGATTTAATCCCCTTAGACTTCGCCGTCACAGCCGCCTTCTCGATCTCGTCGTCAAATGCGAAGCATGTTTGTGCGACTGCATGACCATAGCTTTCGAGCTGATGAATGAAACCGTAGTTAGACCTGTAACCCCCGGATGCCGAATTGAGGCCGTGGGCCGTTTGGACGAGGAACACCCTCATCGTGCCAAGCACGTATAATTATCGCTTCAATGAGATTAACCACGAGAGGGTTCGGATGAGAAGAAAGTGGACTCTGGATTGCCACGAGTGGGGACTGAAGAGAGAGCGGAAGATGGACTATTTACATATTTTATTTGTAGCTGACCACTTCCCGACCGTTAAGACCAGCGGCCATTGATGTTTCATGACCAAATGGCGTTTCTTGCGGCAAAGTGAAACGTATGGTGGCCGTGTGCCGCTGCGAATCGGTTGTTGGCATCATTAATTATCGGTCAGCCGGTCGACTTGTGGGCCAACGCTTTCGCTCTCATTAATACCTCGGCGACCCGAAAGTTGATTGTTTCATAGGCTGCGTATAAAGACGAAGGATCAGGATCCGAGAATGTCAGATTTGGATATGACCAGTTATTAATAAGCGTTATCTTCTGGGCTCTAGTGGCCGTTAAAGACCGCCATTCCGTGATAGCGTTATCATACTTGCGATGCGGAAGGGCAACCAAACAATGTTGTAAATAACGTTGATTGTGGGCGACATTTTTGAGCCGAGGCAGTGCTTTTAGCGTGAGCGAAGCGAAGTTGGCGATCGATGAGACTATTCCTTAAGTTTCTTCTTCGTGCTTAATGTTTCCTCTCTGATCTCCCTCAAGACCACTAAATAAGTAATATCAACCATGATCTGGGGAGTAAACTTTAATCCCTGGAGGGAAGATTGATCGAATGACCGATTGTTGGATGCCGCAAGTTTTAATTCGTTGAACTGAGTTTCTTCACATACTTATACACCTGAGTTCTCTCATCAATTTCTGTATCGAATGTCCTGTCAATCTAGCTTCATGTTTAGGTACCGCTGATGCCGAAGGGGTTAATTGTGTTTTAGATGGGCAATCGTTCCCATTCTAGGATTTGGTGGTTCTGTATGCAGGGTTAAGCTCAGTCAGCGGTATCTTCAGCTGTGCAACGAAGGTTTGCTTGGCCGCTTTTCGAAAGACATTTTTCCTTGAACCTGCCTTCATTTTACCTTCCTTTCTAACCTTTGTCACCGGGCAATTATGATTTCAATTTGCCTTTGCCAGTAACGTAATACTAGGTTTCTACAGACATGGAGCATGTGAAGACGCATCTCTCAGCTCCTCGGCGGGTTGAGATCGGGGTTAGCTCCGTTTTCGCCACCGAATGTGACGCGCCAACCGGCCCGCGGGGTCCCCTGAACGGAGGCGCTGGCCATAATATCCACAGTAACGCCCACGTGCTTAAAAACTGGTCGAATCAGAGCCAAACAACGCGCTCAGGAATCACCGGTTGCGACCGCGTCGGGCTCTCGCGGGTTTCAGTAAGAAAGGACGCATGTCGTCGGTGTGGGGAGGTGTACGAAGTTAGTTGGATCATTGGTTGCGATTTTCCGAACTGCCTCCACGGTCGCATTGCTCCTCCGGTATTGTTGACTGGCCCTAGAGGATTATAAAACCGGCTTACCAGGGACTCTAACAGTCCATGCTGTATTTCGGGTCGAAGCGTTCCACAACATCGCGCGCAACCTTATCAGAACAAGTTCCAGATCCAAGGAGCTGGGCCATCGCTGACAATGCGTGCTGAGGGACTTCTCGCCGTTCTTTCGGCCGTCGGTGCCAACGGCATCCGCATCATCCAAGCCAACGACGATGGCTGGGCCGAGCAGTATGCGCGCTCGTTCCACAATGGTCTGATTGCGGCTGGCCACGATGCCGTGCTCTCGGCTCCCGCTGAAAACAAATCCGGAACCGGTATGGTCACCCATCACGTCTTCTTTGGGTAATCGTGATCTTAATAATATTTTTAGGTTCCTCGGATGCTGAGCCCAGCCCTAGGGCGTCGGCCTGCCAGTATAACAGCTGCCCTGCCAACAGCGGGCCCATCGGGCGGAACGAAACTGACCCGCGATTGAACTGGGTCAACTCCTACCCAGCTACTTCCATGCGGTATGGCATCGACACGATCGGCCCCCAGCTTTGGGACGGCGCAGCCCCCGAGTTCGCCGTTGCTGGTCCCAACGTCGGCAGCAACCTCTTCTTGGCCGTTCAGTTCTCTGGTACCGTTGGCGCGGCCGTCTACGCTGCCAAGACCGCGAAGATCCCCTCCATCGCTTTCTCCGGCGCTTCAGACGGTACCATCCCCTTCTCCGACCCGGAGGCCCCGCGGAGCAAGGTGTATGCCGACCTCGCCACGAGTCTTACCAACGCTGTCATCGACAGCGGCAAGCCGTACCTCCCTGAGGATGTCTGGCTGAATGTGAACTTCCCCAAGGTGGAAGGCCAGTGCACCGATGTCAGCCAGTTCAAGTGGGTGTTGAGTCGTATTAACGTCGGTGTGTTCTCGGAGCCGGATACTGAGCAGTGCGGCGGGACGAGGCTGCCCACGGAGACTTCGGTGTTGGATACGGATGGCTGTTACATCTCGGTTAGTGTGGGGGATGCCAACGATAAGACGACTGCGCCGGCGGAGAAGCAGGCGGTGGTGTTGGAGAAGTTGCAAAGCATCCTCACTTGTCTCCCGTAAGGGACGGGGAGCAGTTAGTAAACTCGGGGATAAAGAGACTCCGAGAATCCGAGTCAAGCTCGTAATGGGTAGTGATTCTTGGCATCGATATGGGATATGGGTCCATTGCCCATGTCTTTGCTAAATGCAAGGACCCCGAATGGAAAGGTTATCTCTACATGTCAATAGGTCATCAATCGCTGCAACCCCTTCCTCGCGTGATGCGAGAGATTTTCGTTAACAGAGATCTCAGCCAAGTTAATTAAACTGTTAACCCTTTCCTTCCCGGCTAGTTAATTCTTTTTGAGATCTGCCAGTTCACCAGCAACGGCAAAGATTCCACCGCCACGCTCTCTGAATGCTTGAACTCAAACCGCTTCAAAATAGAAATCCAAACTTGCCTTGATCAGCGTCTGGGTGCGGTTAGGGGTAACTACATGAGTGTCGTGCACTCGACGGGGAAAGGGTGGGCCCAGAGTTCTATTTTTGGGAGCTCGACGTGCCGAGGTGACGGAGAAGCCCGGGGCTTCATGGGGGTTTGACGCTGCTCTGAGCTTAATGAGGGTCTCGGCGCGCACGGAACGCTCGATTGTCGGCGATTTGTGGGATTTTCCACGGGGTTACTTCGTCCAGGGCAGTGCTAAATCCGGGGAAGCTGGCGAACATCTCGGTCGCTATCTGGGAAATCTTCGATCTTTGTCTGGGTATCCCCCCACGTCGTTCCGTCAAACCCCGCCAAGATTCGACCCGTCGGGTCAGCGTTCGCCCGTGACGGCGCAACATCCGCGTAGGTCAACGGGCGGCAGCATCGTATCTGACACTGTCGTCGTAGCTAGAAGCCGCCCCTTTTGGCAATGTGTTGGTTGAATGCAACTGAGCGTGGTTCTCGCGGAAAGTAATTCCGCGATACTTGCCATCCAACGTTACATTGTCAAATCTTAGACGACCAGATGGAGCCAGCAGAACCACACGATCTTACTATGTATCCAACGAGGTCGCGTGCGTGTTGACCGGATTTGATCTCGAGAGGGGAAGCCAGAGGGCTAAAAATATGGAAGCATTTAAGGGGGAGAGATCTCCTCCCGCCTCTCTCATGGGTTCTCCCGTCACTCCAAACTCAGCAAGCACTGTCGAGTACCCAAGATGAAGCTCTCCTCGACCCTTTTCGCCGCCGCCGTGGCCTTCCTGGCCCCTGGCTCCCTTGCTGCGGACCCCAACGACTGCAGTTCGGCGGCCAAGGCCCGGACCGGATCCGACTTCGTGCTTGTCGAACAGGCCGATAACAAGAACGTGGCTTCGTTGGCCAAAATCCTGAAGAACGTTACTGTGGCTACCGTCTTCAACGATGCCAACCACCAGATGACGACCCCGAGCACCGGTCGATTGGCTTGGCAAGCGACGTCCGACTTCAACGACATGGCCACCACAAAGTGGGTGCCGCAAGGTCTCACTACGACGGCCGATGCCGACGCCAGCGGCAAATATGAGGGCAAGGACGGCTTTATCGTCAGCTGGCACCGTGACGACGACAAGAGCGTGCGCATCACCTTTGTCGACCGCGCCAACAAGAAGTACCGCCACGCCCTCCTGGTGTATCCTCATGCGGCCGATGACTTCCGTGAGGTGCCTGTCCATGCCGGCGGCATTGCGTGGTACGGCGACAAGCTGTACGTTGTGGACACCAGCAACGGTATCCGCGTCTTCGATCTGGCCAACATCTGGCAGGTCAGCACCGGTGACGCTGTCGGCAAGAGTGGTAGCACCTACACTGCGGCTGGCTACAAATATGTTATTCCCCAGATTAGGTCAGTGGCAACCCTCGTTGAGAATGATCCGGCGTGAGGACATGCTAATAAGTGTCAACAATACAGGTGGTACAAGTGGTCGTCTGACTTCCCCTTCCGCTTCTCGTACATCTCGCTGGATCGCACCGGCTCGCAGCACGAGCTCATGGTCGGCGAGTACCAGACCGACACGACCGGCCCAATCCGCTTTGTCAAGTACGCGCTTGACTCGACCACTGGTCGCCTTAAGACGACTAGTGCAACTGCCAAGGGCACTTGGGCCTACTGCGTCGGCATCGAGCGCATGCAAGGCGCCGTGTCGGCCAACGGCAAGATCTATATCTCGCGCAGCAACGGTGCCAGCAACGGCGATCTCTGGGGTTGGGTCCCCGGCAAGGCCGCTTACAACAACGCCGGTTTCTTCCCGCAGAGCCCGGAGGACTTGAGCTTTGACTCGCGCAATGGAGGTCGCGTCTACACCCTCACCGAGGCCACGGGCAAGCGGTACATCATCGACTCTGACTCTTCGAAGGTCAGGTTCTCCTAGATATTAGAAGCAGGAGACGGTGATTCTGGCTGGAAATTGAACATATCGGGGGGCAAGCATTGTACATAAATCTGCTTCTTCGTGGTCAACTCGACCCATATCGTGGCCGCAATAATTAATAAAAGTTCAACTGAGTTTCTCTGCTAATTAAGTTTGAAGAAGTCACGAACATTTGGGCGCTGAGAGAATAATGGTCATGCTCGGTAATCTCAACGGGCGTGTATTCAGAACAATGCCGTAGGCTTGATGGGCCTGTCTCCGAAAGAATGATCTGGACCAAAGATTGAGAGAAGGTGTGGCCGAAACACGCCGGTGGCTGCCCTATCTCGGATGATTCGGCAATAGTTACGCATGTTGGCCCCGGAGATATGGAAATGTTGAGAAGTCGCGAGACTCCATTATGAGCTTCGCTCAACAAACCCCATTACCGAAAGGATTCCGCAGGCTTCGAGTAACATGGTCGTCTAGAATTTGCAAGTACCTGCAACCTACTAGATACGTCGACTGGTAACTATGCGTTTCTTCCACTTTGCGAAGCTCGCCTTCGTTTGCTTGACAGATGGAGGCCTTGAGGAAAGACGGGCCGATTCACCTAACGTAAAACCTGCATAAATCAAGCGATAAATTATAATTAGTGGGAACTACCTCGGGACGAAGAGCTAGGGCTCAGCGGTAGAGTTTGGACGCATGCCGGGCGCAATCTGTGTACAATGACTGCATCATGGCCCACGTTTAGGTCCCCGTCCCACATGCTATCTGTTGCAAATCTGAGTGGTTCTCATACACCATGCGCCAATGTTCACGAACACCAAATGCAGCTGACTGCAGGATCAAGGTTTTCTGGATTATCAGCCCCTCTCGGGAGGAACCAAGTAACCGGCCCGAAGTTGTGTGTGTGTGGCTCGTGGACGGTTTCGAAGCGCCTGGAACAGCTGAGGGCTCACCGAGAACTGCATGTCATTTATTATTGAGTGGGACACATGGAAACCGAAAGGGGGCGTGTGTTTATCCCGGGTTGAGTTCGGCGCATATCTTTCGGCCGGTTCACGGGCGTGGTCTTGTCATAACCGATTCGCTGGGCCGAGTCCAAGTCGCGAGGACGCGAGTTGAGGGTTTTACGTTCCTTGCATATCCGATACCATCGGGATGCCACTGTTCTCGGAAGTAAGGAAGAGCCGGGTAACCAACTGCATGGTAACATCCGGTCCCGGCAAGATCGAGATTGGTCGGGCGCAGAGATGGCCGCGAGGGATTCGTGGGCTCGGCGACAGCGGCAGCCTCTCTGGACCACGAGGGAAGGTCGCAGGATTTCACCGGTGCATCTCTGAGAAAACTCTTCGGTGGTGTGGTCATACTATCGAGTCAACCCGACTGGGAAGGAGGTGTCGTCAGATCCTCTGGTACCGATAATATGTCAACCTGCATTGTAACGAGGTGACAAATGGGACATGCAGGGCGTCGCAGTGACCAAGGCGTTGAGGCGCTTTCGCGTGAAAGTTCAGCGAGTTCAAGCAGACCGCCTCTGATTCTCGGCGTTGCCCGGTTGTCGGCTCTCCTCGCTTACCTATCGAGACCGGGTTTGGCGTATATTAACCGGCACCTTCAGGAGCCTCATTGGTCTGGGAGTGTTACATTGGTTAAATCAATGACAGAGCCTCGGTCTCGCCAATGCGGCTGTTTCATTCCCGTGGTGACATCGTGGCACGGGAAGCATCTCGAAAATGCAGGGCGATATTGCCCTATCAGCCGCTATCAACATCTCGAACAACGGCAATGGACGGGCGTCAACCAGTATCACGCCAGGAAGTCTGAATTTTCATACTCGGCATGGAGTGGCGTCGGTCGGTCAGGCAGGCGAAGAAAGCACACGAGCAGGGCATTGTGATCAGTTCTCACCGTCGTGTGGGATGTGATTATGTTGGTAACACGAGCCACCGGGCGACCACCACTGGACGACGAAGAGTTACAGTCACACACGTAGTCTGTATCCAATGGTAATTAGAGGGTGAATTAGATCTACTTTTCGCTCTCATCCGGCGCCCACCGTAAAGCCGTCATGACTTGTTAACCTGAATTAAACCGCTAAACAAAGAGGACCCGATCACCCTGCCCGCGTCACCATCCCTCGTGTCCTTAAATGTGAGATTAAAGAAAGAATTCAAATTGTGTGAGTGGGGGTCTCTTCCTGTGTTCCACAGCCTGGAGGCTTAGCCGCAGCAAACGGTGGCCTCTTGAGACGCACTTGTTTGCTGTACACTGCTGGCCTGTTAGTAATGATCAAAAAGCTATGTGGTGTAAACGGTCTTTACTTACCCTCCCAAAGGCTCCCAGTGGAAGATGAAACTCCCAAGATACGCGCCGATGAAGATGCAAATAATGATGTAACCATTGTAGTACATGGCGAGCCTGCTTCGCGTCAGCCCAAGTCCACGACACGCTTGTGGAAGGTTGAGAAAACAAATGGACGCACAGCATGACAAAGTAAGCAACAGCAAACTGCAACATATGCAAGAGTGCTCGAATAGCCTGTTCAAAAATGCTAGGCCGGTAGCCCTTGCTGACAGCCGGGGCGCAATTGCGAGTAGGACTGCCCTCCTCGGAGATAATTTTGGAGGCCGCAGAGGTGACGAGGAGAGATGCGGCATGCTTCTTGATCAAGAAGCGGTCGTACTCCTTGACGCCACGGCGCAGCATCTCGAGGACGATGACGAGAAGGACAACACCAATGCAGGAGCCGGCAAAGACGGCGTTGGACGTGATCTTCCACGATGAGGCAAGGAAACATGAATCGATGGTGTTCCAATTCCAGAGCATCTGTGATATTGAGGAGGGTGGGGGTCAGTAAATCCGCCCATTAAGTTTGACGATGAGGAGCGCAACAGAACATACAGAAATTTTGCAACCGTTCCCTCCTCCCATGCCACCCATACCGCCCATGCTTTGGGCGGCCCCTGTAGCCGCGGTGCCGGCAGCTGCCGTCGTTGTCGTCGCCATCGTCATTCCCCCGTGTTCCATGTTGAGTTAAGCACAAGCTGACAAGCTGGTGGTTTCGTGATCGACAGTAGGTACGCCGGACAAAGTCCCGAACGAGTTTCTACAATGATTGTGGGTTGTGACTTATAAGTTGGCTTGCCCGCACTTGGCGTCGTAAATTCGGAGGGCGCAGTGGGAAGGTTAAAAACACGAAGGGAAAGAAGGATGTGGGACTGGCAGTGGCGCAGATGGATGTCTTAAACTTGCTCGTTAAAAATATCCAGCCATTTGTGCACCGCCAGGTGACGCTCCGGCCAAGAGGACGAGCAAGTATTGATCAGGACTGGATGGAGCCCAAACGGCCAAAGCGACTTCCCAACTACCCGGTCCGCAATCAATGATTGGGGGTCTTTCTGCGGCTGCCTTCCTTGAGCGGTCACACAGACACAGTAGGTTACCTGCCGTGCCATGCGGGTGCGGCGCGGGATTTGCCTTGGCAGAATACTCAAGTGGAAAAGTTGACGCAAACCATGGTTCAATCGCCCAGTTTTGAGCTCGTGTCGGCTTCCTTTTCTGCATGCGAAGGTGAGGGCGGAGCCAATTGCGTTCATTTGAGCAGATTGTCGTGACGCACCCGACTTTTCTCTCCCCGCCCATCTGGCAACCACAGCACTGAGCCACGTTGGTGCCGGCCGCTGGCCCGCTGTCGGGGCCGGGCGCCCTCTGTTGGGCCCCGGTTCGTGCTCTGAGGGTGGTTCGGGCGGCGGGTTGGGGCCCGTTAACCACTGTCTGCCCTTTCTTTGTCTTGCTTGGTTGGTGCAAATGTGTCTGGCTTTCCGCAGACGTGAGACATGAGCTACCAAGAGAGGCATGTGGCACGGTTTGATAAGATAATAAATATTTAGAAATTTATGCTCTCCTCTAAAATCTATAATTAAAAGAAACTCTGAAGGGAATGCTGGTGTCGCGTGAGCTCTAATAGCTTCGACGCAGGTATCATAGTTCATTACATTAGTGAAAGTTCCCGTCTTGGGGTGAATGCGTCAATAATCCTTCAAATGGTCGAGCCCAAGCCGATCATTCTCGGCTTCTTCGGGTTGGCTTTCGTCTTTGCTCCGGCGGGGCTACGAAAGCTGTACCCGATAATTAGCTCAAACCCCCGCGGGCCTCAAGCAACGTTGTGGGGGGTTAAGTTGCGTCAAGATGAAGGAGACAAAAGGAATGCACTGTGTAAGCGCGGCATAAGGGTTCCGACTCCTCGGTTCACCACCCGGCATTCGTCGTGGGTTGATGGTCCCAAGTAGCTCCCTCACTTATACCCCTCTTGGCCAAAGCAGGGACAAGATCCAGCGTAGTGGTCGCAACCAAAACCTGTGCTTGGTAGGGTACGTCTGCTCGCCCGGGGTTGCTGTGTTGCCCGAATTGCGCCGAACCATGGCAGCAACCACTGCATCTGCTTTTTCGGCAAAGGTAGCCGGTTTTTGCAGTTTGATCGGCGTAATAACGACGTTGGTCCCCGTTGCCTTCTTCCCTGTGAGCACATTTGGTGTGGTGGTGACGGTAATGACCACAGGGGTCCTTGGTTGTGTTTCCGAATCCATCGGCCTGACTGATGTGGGGATAACAATAACAGGGGGGGCAGACAGCGCCTGCTTCTTCTCTGGCTCCTCCGGCTGTGCAAGATGCTTCAACTGGAAGTGCGCCCGGCCCTGCTCGACTTCAACCACTCCGCCCGTTACACGACCAGCCTTGAGTGCGGCCCTCGCGAGCTTGGCCTTGGTGACAAGAATAAGGTCACTGCCGTTGAGCTGCACGACCGAATTGTGCCACGGAGTGGGAATGTGTAGAAGGTCGAGCGAGGTCATGAGCTCGCCGTCAGCCGACAAGCCTTCGACAGCCCGAACCTTGGAGGGGTCAAAAAGCTGGATGCCAAATTTGGGGCCAGCGTTGTTGTGTCTAGAACCGGGCATTGTGGTTAGTGCAAGTAATTAATGTCAAGGTCTGAAGAGTTATAGGCTTACGCATGGATTGAAAGCCGAACATGATTGGGGAAGAGCATCTCGACCAGATTGGAGTATGCTTGGTTGCGCTGGGACTAGGGTGTTAGTTACTTGGATGGTCTCCGTTACCGCGAGAAACGTAGATGAACAAAGAGTAATTACTCACCAGAATCATCTCAAACGCAACCTTGGCTGACAGTTTCTTCTGCTGTGACTTGCTCATGCCCCGGGTATGCGGATGATGCTCCAAATCCTCTAGCATAAATCGCGAAAACCCACGGTAGAGAGCCGTGATGGCCGGATCCTTGGAGTCGATCCGGGCCCGCACTGCCGACTTTTGTGGGCCGCATCCTGCCATCAATATCCGTCGGCACATCTCCGCCTCTTCTGTCACCCTGGTGTTGACGTGGTGGTCGATGGTCGGGATGTTGAGCTGCTGCGCCAAAGTCGAGAGCCCTCCTTGTTGTGACCCCACGGTAGCGAGCTGGAAGAGGTCAACAAGCGATTTGAAGCCGATGCGGCCGACATTTCCCCGGCGAAGGCCAATGGTGTGATTCATGGCCTTGAGCTTCCCGCCATATGCGTCCACATCGGCGTCGTTCACGCCAATGCAGTCGCTGAAGACGTGACCATCGCTGATGACCCAAAGCTTCGCACCAGGCTGGTAGAGTTTCTCGACGGCTTCGACAAATCCGTGCAAACGCTCGAGCGCGAGCTCCTCTCCTCGGTCCGGATCCGGGCCAGTAACCTTATCCCCGTTGGAAGACTTGCACGGGAAGGCCGGCAGGCAAAGCTCGATCGAAACATTTTGAGCAGTGAAGTGGCGTATGCGTTCGGTAAAGTACCTCCGTCCTCCTAGAGCCCACTTGTCGTCCCTTCCTTGATACCTGAGATAGGTGTCAAAGAGGTCTACCAGTTTGTCGGTGATTTGTTCGGTCTCGGGAGTTGGACTGGGCTGGGCTCGTGCGCAGAGGTCCGCTTGATCGAGGATTAACTGCACAAAGAATTGTTCGAAAGGCGCCTCTTCTGCCTGGGGAACCCGGCTGTTGACCATGACCGCGTTGCTGTTGTGCTGGGAGGCATGACGGTAAACCTTGAGGTCTGAGTCTCCAAGTGGTTCGGGCTGGGATTGAAGCAAGGTCCAGTTCTCACGGACCCATTCCTCTCTAGGGCCGGTACAGTGCATCAGTCTGCCCTTGCCGTCCTGAAGGAATGAGCCCTGGAAACGATGGTAGAAAGATTGCCCTTCGTTGGAAAACTCCATGGCGCTTGTAAGGAAGGTCCAAATGAGCCAGGAGGCGTTGGGAAGGCACGGTGCCTAGTGAGATTCAAGTTGTTTGAGGTCCCAGAAGCGGGCCGGAAATTAGGATTATCAAGTACCACCTGAGGTAACTAAAGTAAAGAAGGTTGAAGTGTGCACTTGGTTAGGTGCCGTAGGAGATGGGATCTGGGGATTTCGGCGTCGGATGGGTGGCAGCATCCTGTTTCTTTTAACATTGATCAAAGAGCCGAGAGTCGCCGATAGCATCGCCCAGCATTCTCAGTGCTCACAGCCTCCACACATCTCTGAACTTCCACATCCAGACTGGCTAATCCGATATCCGTGCGGACGTGTCCTGTCTAGTCCATGGGGAAAGGGACTTACAGGCAGAACCTGAGCAGACACCAACAGCGGCTTGGATGGATGGCAGAGAGCCGCTGACTGGAGCGGCCTGCGTCTGCACAGGCGCGCCGGGGTTTCTGATTGCGCCAACGACCGAGGACTGAAGGTAGGATAACCCGGACCCGGGGGTGAAAGTAGTGGCCGATAATCCGCCGAGAAGATCGCGAACGGTTGCCTTGACTCTGGGTCGACAGCGCGCGTCCCAAGACTCTTGGCTTGTCGGCGGTGTGCTTCTAAACAAAGCCGAAGAGAGGCTCGTCTGGGCCCGGCTGGAGGTTGTGGTCGTACAATGCCGCAAACAGTCGCAATGGTTGCGCAGTAAGTTGGGTTGCAATGAGTTGAGGTTCCGTGGGGGGCACAAAGAATAAAGTTGGACCGTTGGACTTGGCCAAATGGAAACACGAATTGGTCACAGGCTCACAGCCCGGCTCCTTGGTCCACAGCATGTTTGTGGCCGCGCCTTTGCCGCTATTCTTAGGGTCCACATCCCTGTCAGCCTGATATTTGCCGATCCCTGCCGCTGCCTCCCGACCGGGTGTGTGATTTTTAAAGGTGTGAAAACAGTGACCGATGGGGGTGAGCCCGGTGAGGGGTTCTTGACGGAAGCGAGGCTGTGGGGCCATCAGGCCGGCCGCTGCGACCCGGCCTTGGCAGTTGGCAATAGATAGTAGTGGCAATGTCCTGAGTACAAGGTGAGAACGGGGACGTCGGCGGCTCAGGATGGGTTAATTATTTCCAAATTGATGCATATTGTGACGAATGCAGTGGCCAATTCAACATTGAGTGATGCGGATTTAGTGTACAGAATGCGACCCGGTAATCCGAACAACACCGGCATGATGCATCCCATGTAACTTCCCCTTCTGGAATTGGTCTCAGCGAGCCAGCGCAACCCCCAAGACCTTTCCGAGACCCAGATCTTAGTCACCACGTCGAACTCAAGCCTCGGACAAATCTGAATACAACACCCAGGGGTAATCGGAAGTTAGAGGATATTGGGCCAGTACCCTCCCCGCGGCCCATCGACAGTGGGTTGGAGTCGTGGACAAGGCAAGCAGCTAGCCTGACTTCATACGCATCCACAAACCCTTTGACCAGTAGCCGAAATTATTCGGATGACCCTGGCAAGGTATTAGGAGTCATGAAACAGATGGTTTTCGAGGCGTGAAATAATAGAATTCCTGTGTTGGACGTTGCATGCATAGGTAGGGTCCCACCTCCAACGCGCAGGGGAATACCTGCCCGAGAAGTGACTGGATCAAGTCCGCCTCGAGAATGGGATACGCGTCTCCGAACATGACAAATTCTCCGTGAATAATTTAGGAGGGAATGTTCACACGTCATAAGGTTTTAGACATTGTTGTCAGTCGGACCACAAAACGGCGATAGATCCAAGGTGTGCCCCCCTTTAATCCGGCTCCCTTAACAACTAGGTATCGTTGACGCAGAATAGTGGATATCTTGCCACGTTCCCAAGGTTCAAGCCAAATCCTTCTGCCTGGCGGATAGCACAAGCCTAAGAGCACGTGGATACAATGGTCCAGCCTGGGAGTGAAGTCACCTGGTTAGTATTTCTTGGCGGATTCGAAGGAAGCCAAAGAGATCAACGGGAAAGGCGGTTATGGGGTATGGGGTCTTACCGGTGTCTTCCTGTCCACCCATGTCGGGTCTAGAGTCCAGCTAAATTCCCGTATGAGGGCAACAAGCGTGATGCGCATCTGTAACACAGCAAATTTCTCCCCTAGACATGCACGGCGCCCACCGTGGAAACTGATGAACTCAGCCTTCGCTCGCCGCTGACGATATTGTTTTTGGATAGCCAGTGAGGAGTCGCCCCATCGTGCCGGGTCAAAATTATGCGCCGTTGGCCCCCAAATGCCGGGGTCCCTGTTGGTCGAATAACAATTGTAGCCCAAGTAAGTGCCTTTTGGGATGACAACGTCACCGCCAAGAAGTGCATCCTTGCTCGCCCTGCGGTTCACGAGTTGGCCGATGGGTGGGAAGAGGCGCAGGCTCTCGTAAATGACCGCTGTCAAGAAGGGCATATCTTGGAGGGTGTCTGGATCAGGCTCAGCATGACCCACGCCCTTGCTCTGCTGGATTTCAGCAAGAAGCCGCGTTTGAATATTCTGTGAGACAAGCAAATCTGTGTCAGCCCGACTAGTATCGGGGCATGCTTTGAATCTTGGACTTACCGGATGCTTGGCCAAGAGGTACAACGTTGAAATCATGCAAAGTTGGGGGTTCTCCTGGCCGGCCACGAAGGCAACCGTCAGGTTATCCAGCAGTTGTTTCTCTGTCCACGTACCAGACTCACGGGCCTTGAGCATTCTGGTCCCCAGGCCGTCAGGACTCGGCCCCGAGGACAATCGGGTCGAGTCCCCTTTCTGAGTCCGCACGAGCGCACTGCGGAGCTCATTCTTGAAATTGTTGACCATTTCGCGTGCCCTAGTGCGGCTCGGAAACGGGAGGCGATCAAGAAACGGAAAATTCATGAATATGGGCTTAAAGAGCTCCCGTTTGACAGCACTTTGAAGAAGGTTGATCGGGGCATTTGCTGAGCTCAGTGCCTAGGAAGTTAAACGTGTCAGCGATTCAAACAATTTCGCAGGCGGCCCGTCTGTTTCTTACATCGAGGTTTGCCTGCAGCACGATTTCGGAACAGTTGGCGACTGAATATCGCTGCAAAAGTTCTTGCACCGGAATCCCTCGCTCACCAGCCTGGGACTGCGTCTCCCGCAGCAGTCCGCAGAGGCGATTTGCGTTCCGCGCAATTTTGTCCGCTTCGAAGCTTCTTTGTAGCCCGGGCTTGACCACGGATTGATAGCCCCTCCACACGTCGCCGTAACTAGAGATGATGTTGTCCCCAAGGAACTGGGCGAGCACGCTATGGGGAATCTTTTTCTGGTTCCCGCTCTTTTGGTACAAGTCTTCATCCTTGAACATTTCGGCCAGATATGACGGCCGGTGAACCAAGATATTCCACTGCGCCCCGAAGAAGAGCTTCACAGCACCATGAGTCAGGAGGGGCCGTTCGATGTATTGGCGAAAAATGTCCGATTGGTCGACATCTTTGAAAAAGGGGATGAGAGCGACCCAGAACGGCACTGCCGGAATGTTGATTGGATATTTTGGAGGAAGAAGTACGGTGTAGTAAACAAGCGAAATCGACAGGATCCCCAATACGGCCAATTCAGCGACAAACAAGAACATCTCGAATAGGTGCGGCGTTTATGGTGTTGAGATCGGTTTTGCGATTAGTATGATGCTGCAGCTGGTGGAAACTTCATGATTGCTTCTGTTGAGTTGAAAGATGGTTTATACTGTCGGTAATGTTGGCGACGGAGCTACGTAGTTAGCTTATCACCACTGAGCGCGAGAGTGAAGGTTGGCACCAGCTACGAATCTCTGAGACTGCGCCCTGATCACGCCTTGTGCGAGAGGCGTGGGGGGTGGCTTTAACCGAATAACTAATTGGCGCTTGCCGATGACAGCGGCCTGTGTGCCGAACAGGGGTCCACGCCAAGACGCGGACACGAGTCCTCTGGCTTTGTCGCTTGTCGCGGCGTCGCCCCCAACGGGCCCAACCTAACAACTCTCATCAGTCGACGTGACGGATGCGGGCAGGATGATGGCTGTGCCTTCTAATTACAGATGCTCCAGGCTTTACACAGATGGGGATATTTCAACCTCGAATTTCAGACTGGCGAAAAGCAAGCCCCGGCCGGTGTGTGCTGTGTACTCGTTTATTATCAGTTTCTCGCCATGGGAATTGCAACCGAGAACCAATCATGGATTCTCTAAGATTCGACCCACCACTTCCCGATTTACTCGGGGTCTCTGCAGGTGATACACAAATCAACGCCCGAGACGGTTATCTTTGACTCGTCTGTGAGTGAACTCCGAACCCGGCCGTAAGGTGGACACCTTCCCACCTACACGTATAGTACCTCCCCTCCTTGCCTCATGCAGGTCGGAATCGCCCCCGGCCCCTACCTGCAGATCGGCACTGCTGCACTACATACACCTGCAACTGACAGCCAAGTCTTTTGCTGGCAGGCCGCAGCACCGCCCACCGAGGAGGAGCACCAACGAACAGGAGTCGGCGTTAACTAGTTGCAGCCAAGGACCGCCCACTTATACACACCACAATGCCCGTGCCAAAAAGGATTCGCCTGATTTCGGGCGCCGCGCTGTTGGCACGTACAGATTTCGCTGCCAAGTATCTTGAGAAAAGGCCGTCCAGTGCAGAGTGGGAACAGCAGGAAATCTCACAGACCATCACCCATTATTATCCCAAGATGGAGCCCCCGTCATCACCGTCCCAGTCAGCAACAACGACACCACCTCAACTTCCTACACCACCGGTGCCCCAACCCGAACCTTTAGACGCTGAGAAGGGCTTGGTCACCCCACCGCCCGCCTATTCTGCGTTTTCACCATGGCGACGGCGTTTTATTCTCAGTGTTATCACTGTCGCTGGTTTTTTTGGGCCTTTGGCCGGGGGTATCTACCTCCCAGCGTTGCCAGTCCTGGAGCAGGAGTTCAATGCCACCGCAACTGCTATTAATGTCACAGTTTCTGTGTTTATGTTGACGTTTGCCTTTGGAGTGAGTCTCAATCCTTTTGATGATCATGCCAAGTTTGACTAACCTTGTACGCCCGATGTAGCCTCTTTTTTGGTCGAGCTTCGCGGATTGGAAAGGCCGAAGGCCGTTGTATTTGATCTCAATTGCTGTTTACATCCTTTCCAACATCCTTATCGCTGTGGTCCCCGCGAATTATGGCGCCCTCGTCTTTCTGCGCATAGTGCAAGCGTTTGGCGCTGCAGCCGTGGTCTCCATGGGCGCTGGGTCCGTTGCTGATGTATGACCCTCATGGAATTATACGTCCTGACCTTGTTAAAATTTTAACCCTGATGCAGACCACCGAACCAAAACACCGGGCTTTTGCCATGTCCATCTTTTTGATGGGCCCCCAATGCGGCCCCATTCTTGGACCTGTGTTGGGCGGCGCACTGGCGGAGGCGAACTGGCGTTGGATATTTGGTTTCCTGGGTATGTGGCCTCGGGTCCCTTTATAGGGTGGATTGTGGTGCTGTGATGAAACCCGGCTAACATGGCGCGCCTAGCAATCTCTGGATTCGCGCTTTGGCTGGTCATTCTGTTTACGCTACCTGAGACTCTTCGCGCCCGAGTTGGGAATGGCAATATTTACCAAGATCGCAGCTTATTCTTTTGGCCACCTCAGCTATCGTCTCCGCTTGCACCCTCTTGGGAGCGTGGTCCTCCGCCTCCGGTTCCGACCCTCAAGGGATACTGGCGTTTATTTATTTACCCTCCTATTGGAATCGTGAGCTTCAACACGGCTTTGTTGTACTCGACGTACTTTGCCATCTCAGTTGAGCTTCCGATAGAATTGTCGGCAAGGTACGGTTGGTCGTCTGCCGCTGTCGGCGCTGGGTTTCTCGCCGTTGGTGTCGCCATGATTATTGGCTCACTTTGCGGAGGGCGCTTTTCCGACTGGCGCCGTGCACGAGCTGCCGAGTCTGCGCCGGATGGGAAAGTTGACCCCGAGTTCCGGCTGGCGGATCAGATCTGGGGAGTCTTGGTATGCGTGGCTGGTTGTGTCATGTACGGATGGCTGCTTCAATATTCTTGCCATCCGGCAACGGTGCTTTTTGCAACATTTTTGAGTAAGGCCCCTCTTGAAAGAATGTCTAGGGCCTTTGCGGTGTTCGTACTGACCGTCTTACGTAGCTGGGTTCGGTATGAACTGGGTGTTCGTCACCACTACTGCATTTCTCACTGAGTGTGTCGCGCAACAAGCAGCAGGGGCGTTTGCCCTCGGAAATATGCTCCGAAACCCCGGCGCTGCCATAGCCGCGGTGCTCATTCCGACGCTCGTATCAAAGATGGGAACGGGGTGGTGTTTTACTGGGCTAGCCATCCTAGACCTTATCTTCGTCGGATCAGCTGTCATTGGTAAGGGCTGAACATCTTTAAATTACTTGGGATAGAACACTGCTAATCTGGACTCGTTTAGTTCTACGCATCAAGTGTCCCGGATGGCGGGCTGAGAGGACCGCGAAGATGAAGGCTGCAAGTGGCACCAAAATCTGAGCGGCAAACTTAGCCGAGGCATCCGGTGCTTCTCACATCCCCAGGCGCGCAATTCATTCAAAAATCAATAATAATTGTACTGAGCATGGTGATTTGGCGTATCATGATTGAGCATGTTGACTTACAAAATAATGAAGATGCAAGGACTTTTATTCGTTCCAAATAATACTTTTTAACCAACGTTCGTTCATTTTTGCACCAATCGATCTAGGATTAGTGTAGAATAATCAACAGAGGTTCCCATGAATCCTTGATTCTGGACTGCTCGCATCCAGGGGCCGGGAGCTTCCACGTGGGTCCTTCCTCTCCCCACGTGTCGATCGTTTGGCAGTCGTTCACCGTTGCAGGAGATTGGTTGGTGTGGAAGGTTACATTCTCTCTCCAGCCCGGGTCAGGAAGGCCGCAGGGAAACTGGGAGCTCGAGCCGAGAGGCTGCCGGCGAAAACGGAAGGTCTCAGCTCACGCCCAATCTTCGCCGGTGCCAAGAGATGTCAACGCACGTGTTGATAGGACGCTGCCTCCATGCCAACGCTCGCCGGATCAACATTTGGTGGGACCCGAGACAGCAAGCGGAAATAAAGAGGCCTGTTGGTCTGCCCAGAGTTGCACCGTCGTTAAGGTTCCCGGCATCCTGGACTTCGCTTCGCGCGCTCATCACTTAGGGGTTAAGGGAATTCCTTTCTCGCGAGGTTTGCGTGATCCTCGCCAGGGTGCTACTCACGTTAAGTTATGGCGATTAAACAGCTCTTGACGGCTGCGTGCCTTCTCGGCTCGGCCTTTGCGGTTTACGAGGATCACTTGGTTAGCCGAAAGCTCAACAAACGCTTTATCGACGACGCGGGCAACTACAACATTTCGTTCTACCACATCAACGATGTGCACGCCCATCTCGACCAATACACCTCTTCCGGCACCGACTGCACCGACCCCAAGAAGGGTTGCTTTGGCGGCTACTCTCGCGTCAAGACCATCTTGAAGGAGACGCAACCGTCGCACCCGGACTCCCTGCTGCTCAATGTCGGCGATGAGTTCCAAGGCACCATGTTCTTCTCCTTTTACGGAGGCGAAAAGATTGCCGACACTTTGAATGAAATTGGGTTCGATGCCATGACTCTGGGCAACCACGAATTTGACCGCGGCGACGACTATCTCGGCGAGTTTCTCGAGAACCTCACCTTCCCCATCGTCAGCGCCAATATTGTGACCGATAACAAGGTTCTCAACCGCACTATCAAGCCCTTCCACATTTTCCCGGAGTATGAGCTCGCCATCATTGGTGTCACGACCGACACCACGCCCAGCATTTCGTCGCCCGGGAAGAACACTATCTTCAACGACCCGATTGTGGCGGTACAAAACACTGTCGATTTGATTCGCGCCACCACTAACATCACCCGCATCGCGGCCATTACGCATATCGGGTATGATGTAGACCAACGTCTTGCGAAGGAGACGAGCGGGCTGTACTTCATCATGGGCGGGCACAGCCACACTCCGTTGGGCGATTTCGAGGGCGCCGCTGGCCCTTACCCGACCATCGTGGAGAACAAGGATGGAGATGAGGTGTTCATCGTCACCGCCTACCGCTGGGGCGAGTACTTTGGCTACATTGATGTGACGTATGACGCCCAGGGGAAGGTTTTGGCGTACCATGGCGCGCCAATCCACCTTACCAACGCCACAGCGCAGGACGAGGGCCTTCAAAAGGAGATTGACGAGTGGCGAGTTCCTTTTGAGGAGTATTCCAAGCAGGAGGTTGGGTACTCGAACGTCGTCCTTGACCAGACCACTTGCCAGCAAAAGGAGTGTTTGCTGGGCGATTTTGTGTCGGAGTAAGTACCGATCCGCACGCTGAGGTCAAGGGATCCGTATTCTTGGCCTCATTACTTTGGGTATAAAATGCTAACCCACCCAGCGCTATTCTTCAATACCGCCTCAACTCCACCACCCCTGAGACTGCTCCTGACTTTGCTCTGATCAATGCTGGCGGCGTCCGCGCTACCATGGATGAAGGCCCCATCACGCGCGGTGAGGTCTTGACCTCGTTTCCATTCAGCAACGCCGTGGTAGACGTCACCATCTCTGGCGACAAATTGTGGAATGCTCTCGAAGGCGTCGTCGCGGGCGTCAATGTGGACAACGGCAAGCCGGTAACTTCGTTTTTGCAGGTGTCTCGCGGTATCAAGATTGAGTACGGCCCTGATTCAAAGAGCCAATCCGGTAAAGTATTGGTCTCCGTAACTATTGGTGGCAAGCCGCTCGACAAGGCTGCGGATTACAAGATTGCAACGATGGACTTTGTGGCTGGTGGAGGAGACAACATTTTCGCGCCTTTTGAGGACTTGGTGATTCTCGACACCGTCGATGAAGTCTTGGTTGCGCATATCGGTGCCAACACACCCGTCGATATTGCGTTGGATGGGCGCTTGTCGGAAGTAAACAAGTGCAAGGCCGGAAAGGCTATTGCTCGGAGGGCGAGAACGAGGAAGATGGAAAAGGTCTCATTGTGAACCGCAAATGGGGGGTGACGCGTGGATAATATAGAAGATTGTACCAAGATACATGAAGTAATCGGAGGTAATCACGAACATATCTCTTGATATTTTGGGATATGAAATGGTTGCAGATTGACTAGTCAAGCCCGTTATTGCTCCAGATGCTCCACCGTTTCGCCCGACACTCTCTTCTCGCCCCCCTGTGCAAATGGATCGACTTTTGTCGTTGCGAATTTCCTCGCTGACACCCGCCGCTCGAAAAGGAGATCCAATTCGGCGTAGGTCCTACCTTTCGGTTCTGGAAGCCTGAAATACACCCAGATAGCTGACAGTAGGCAAGAACCGGCCCAAAAGAAAGCCGTGCGTGCGCCCCAGTTCCAAGCTGTCGAGCTCAGTTGATAGTTGGTCATGACGTTGACGAAGATGTTGCTGGCGTTGTATGCTGCGCGGGCTAAAACAATGGTCTTTGCCTTGAGACGTGTCGACGACAACTCCGACACGAGGGAATATGTGACGGGGCCGACGGTAAAGTCGTACACGAACGTGAAGACGATGAGCATCGCGCCGATGGCCCACACGGATGCCTTGGTCTGACCAAACGAAAGGCAGCCAACAATAATGAGAAGTGTGAGCTGAGCACACAACCCACCGAAATGGATCTTCCTGCGGCCAACGCGCGACATGAGAATCCACGAGCCGGCCGTGCCGACCATGCCAAGAGCATATTGACACAAGGATAAGGTAAAAGAATTGCTTGGGTCCATCCCAGCTTGGGTACTATTATTGCGGGTCAGTAGTCGTTTGTGTGTTGTCACAGGAGATTGACTATTAATTACTCACAGGAAATAGGCGAAATATCCCATCAGATTTTGACCCCCTAGTGTCTGGACGAGCCAGATGCCGACAACGATTTCAGTTCGACGGAGGTCCACGCCTTGGAAGCAGTCCCGAAAACCAACGCCGTCCTTCAAATTCTTTTCAAGCTCGTTGGTGTGCTCAATCATGGCAATGGTCTCGTCAACATCGAAACCTGGTTGATTTCGGGAGGTCAAACGCAGGAGAGATTTCTTGGCCTCCTCCTTCCTACCGTGTCTCACATACCACCAAGGCGACCTGATATCAGTCGTCGGTTATCAGTACTTGGTATTACCCGGAGGAAGAAGTATTTAGTATGGACAGCGCATGAACTTACTCGGGGGCAAAGATGAGGCCAGCAAGAATGGGTACCGGCCACACCCACTGTACAGCGAAAGGGATCTTGTACGCGAAGTCATCGGTGCGGGTGACGGATCCTTTGTTGACAGCGACGGCGAAGAACTGGCCAATGACCCAGCACATATTGATGAACGTGGTGAGGTAAGGCCGGAGAACCATGGGAGCTACCTCGGACGCATATGCTGCCGTGACACTTTGAAATGCTCCCCACGGGATCCCTTCAATGAGTCAGCGTTGCCACTGGGTAACAACCAGGCCACCGGGACCGATGGGTCGAACTCACCGCATAGTATCTCTCCAACAACAAGCACCTGGACATTGGGGGCGAAGAAAAGGACAAAGATGAAACCAATCATCAGAATTAAAGACCCTATTGTGGTCATCTTGTAACCAAAACGATCCGACACCCAGCCGGCAAACATGAGTCCAAAGATCTCGCCAGCTCTGGCACCGTTCGAGAGCCCGGATTGCCACGCAGCCGAAACAGCGTACTTGCCAGCAGCCTCGTCGTATTCACCAAACTTTTTGTTGAACGCTGGGGAAGCATAGAGGTTGCCGAGCAATGCAAGATCATAACCTTCCATGATGATGGTCGATGAGACGAGGACGGACCAACCGATTGCTTTGGGGTAGAGCCGGATTGCCTTCAAGAGTGACATTTCATGCTCTTTCTTGGAGCCATGCTTTGCCTCAAGAGTGATGTCGCGGTCGTGTGAAGCGCCAGCTGCATCTTGATCCCGAGGCCCGCCCTCGACGCGTGTCATGGTGATATCGCCCATGGTTGGTTGGGGTCGATGTTGACTGTGGGTGATGAAAGCCGACGCGACAGGCTGGATGGTAATCACTGATAGACGGGAACCGCCGAGTTGTTGGGCGCGTGGGAAACAGCTGATATTTATCCTGTGATGATCGGGTGGGTGTGTCGCTCATGCTGCGTCTTCGGGCCAGCGTCGGCACTGAAAACAGGGGTGATTTGTGGGGTTCTGTCCGTGTTCCCGACCACCTGACGCGCTGCACTTCGTGCCCGTTCTGTGTAATTTTAGGGCGCTGATGCTAGACAACCCCGCCCCCGCGTTAACATGTATTAGTGTACTTGGGTCTGGGGAAAGATAACTTCAGGTACTTGTCCTCGCCGGGCCGACGGCTTCGTCGTTCTGGACCGCGTCCAAAGTGCCCGAAACGACGGCTGTAAGCGTCGGAGTCAGGGGCGCGGGCAAAAAAAGTTCGACTCGGCTTCTTGGCGTTGATGTCACTGGGAACCAAAGCAGGGATGTCGGGGTTGGGCGGAGTTTCTCTCTACGCCAGTGGATGAACGAAAACCTGGGGTTCTGAGAAAACCCCACAGGCAGGAGCGGACAGAAGTTGGTGGGTGGCGTTCTACCTTCCTTCCACGTGGGCGTCGTGGAAAGAAAGAGGAACAGGTAAGGTCACCAGTGACGTGCCCATCTCCGCTGCCCCTGTCGATGTTCACCACGGCCACCGCCTCCCTTTTCGTACCCTTGAACGAAGGAGGTCGGATATGGTTCCAGGAGTGCGAAAGGGTGAGCATGTGGCACTAGGACAAGGGTGTCGGAACCATGCCCAGGCACAGAGCCGGAGCCCGATTCACGGCTGTAGGATGTCGACCGAGGGCTCCTGATGAATCCCCTTTTCACGAAACATCAACACGCTGACTGAACACCAGATTCTAACCGGCCCCTCCCATTGCCTTTCCTTCTTTCACCACGAATACCTTCGCAAACCGCGGAGGACCTCTGCTGCCCTGCCCCCCTTTCGCCATGGGATCCAACTTCTTCCATCACCCGGACGGTTGGCTCGGTACGACACCATGGTGGAAGGATGCCGTCTTCTACCAAGTCTATCCGGCTAGCTTCAAGGACTCCAATGGCGACGGATGGGGTGACATTCCGGGGCTCGTCTCGAAAATCGACTACCTGCACCATCTCGGGGTAGACGTCGTCTGGCTGTCTCCGATGTTCGAGAGCCCTCAGCAGGATATGGGATACGATATCTCAGACTACCAGGCGGTGTACCCACGGTATGGTACACTCGAGGATGTCGACACGCTCATCGAGGCTTGCCATAGCCGCGGGATGAAACTGATTCTTGACTTGGTGGTGAACCACACGTCCGAGCAACATCCCTGGTTCGAGGAGTCCCGCTCTTCCAAGTTGAACCCTAAGCGGGACTGGTACATCTGGAAGCCGCCACGATACGACGATGCTGGACAGCGCAAGCCGCCTACCAACTGGCGTGGCTATTTTGCCGGCTCGACGTGGACGTGGGACGAACGTACACAGGAGTATTACCTGAATCTGTACGGGCCGTTCCAGCCCGATCTCAACTGGGAAAATCCGGACTGCCGGGCAGCGATCTACAAGGAAGCAGCGCGGTTTTGGCTTGATCGTGGCATTGACGGATTCCGCATCGATACCGTCAATAAGTACTCAAAACGCACCGATTTCATAGATGCGCCGGTCACCTGCCCAGGCGCCCAACATCAACCGGCGCCCGAGATGTGGTGCAACGGCCCGCGCATCCACGAATTCATCCACGAGATGCAGACACAGGCTCTCGCCCCCTACGGCGCTGTCTCGGTGGGGGAACTGTCTAACACACCTCACCCAAAACAAGTCCTGCCGTACGTCTCGGCAGCATCGCAAGAGCTCGACATGGTATTTGAGTTTAGCATGATCCGCCTAGGCACCGGCAACCTGTTCCACGGCAAGTACAACTACCAGCCGTTTCCGCTGTCGGTGCTCAAACAGCATGTGGCGACCTGGCAGACATTCATCGAGGGGACGGATGGGTGGCACACGGTGTTTTGCGAAAATCACGATAATGGCCGAGCTGTGTCGCGGTTCGGAGATGACAGCACGCCAGAGCTGTGGGAAGCCAGCGCCAAGGCCATCGCGCTGTGGCAGGTGACGTTAACCGGGACCATCTTCTTGTATCAGGGGCAGGAGATTGGCATGAGAAACATGCCCGCGAGTTGGGGCATTGAGGAGTACAAGGATGTCGAGAGCCTTGGATTTTACAAGGAAGCCATCAAGGCCGGCGATCAGAAGAAGGTTGACACGATCCTCCACGGGCTCCGGATATTGGCGAGAGACCACTCCAGGATACCGTTCCAATGGGACGCCAGTCCCCACGCAGGTTTCACGGACGCCGGTGCTGAACCTTGGATGAGAGTACATGACGAGTACCCCAGCCTGAACGCGGCGAAACAACTGGCAGATCCCGAGTCCGTGTTGGGATTTTATAGGGCAGCGTTGAGATTGCGGAAGGAATACCGCGACCTTTTTATTCACGGGACTTTCAAGTTGCTAGCAAGTGAAGATGAGGCGCTCTTCATATATCTGAAAGAAAGCGAGAAGGACACTGGCCGAGGGACTGGTGGAGAGCGGAGAAAAGCCCTTGTCGTGATGAATTTTACGAGCCAGCGACAGCGGTGTCCGGATATCGGCGGGTTGTTGGGTTCAGGTCGAGGTCGGGAGAAATTGATGTTCGGCACAAAGAGGGATAGCCAAACTGCGGTTGGCGGTGGCGAAGAACTGACGCCGTGGGAAGGGAGGGTGTATGTGAACTTTGAGTTTTAAATGTCGTTGATGTTCAGAATAATGGGGGTAGTTTACACTTGCATGCAGAGAGATTGCTTTTTTTTATGCCGACCGCCTCCCGCCCGCTCCATCATGGAGACGGAGAAAAAGGTGCCACGCTGTCGCCGACTCATTGCATTCGTGGTTGTGTGAAGACTGGGTCATCGCTGTCCCTGAGTCGGTTCTTGGTTGATCCGATACCTGGTGGGGTGGCCGAAGGGGACCGAGCCACAAAAGCACCCCAAGCTCCAAGCTCTTGAATGGCCCCAGGCCCGGAGCCCGCTCCCCGCATTTTTACCCCAGATCATGCAAATGTGACCGCGAACCAAGATCCGAGCCGCAGCATCCAACCGACGACCACTCAGAACCCATCGATGGCGAGCCCACTTAGCACCAACGCGTCCACTGCCACAGCTGCTGTCCAACCAAAGGTGAAAAGGACGCAGGTCTCGAGAGCGTGCCTGAGGTGCAAGAGGCTGCAAAAGGGTTGTAGCGAGACAAGGCCATGTCCGCGGTGCAAGAGAGTTGGATTGGAAAATGAATGTCTGGTCGGCGATGGGCATGCACAAGGGCCGCCATCGGTATCGCAGTTGGCCGAGTTGAACTGGTCCTATCCGCAGCTCCCCGCCAGCCTTTCCCCTGAATCCATTATCACGTCGCCGCTGATGACGGTCTCTACGACACTCGGGCCACTACGAGGTCGACCTCCTGCGCTAGTCATCGGGTACTGCATCCGACGCTTCTTCGAGAAGCTGTATCCGACGATCCCCATACTTAA
The DNA here is from genome assembly GCA_020726445.1 of Chaetomium sp. MPI-SDFR-AT-0129. Lineage (NCBI taxonomy): Eukaryota > Fungi > Ascomycota > Sordariomycetes > Sordariales > Chaetomiaceae > Chaetomium > Chaetomium sp. MPI-SDFR-AT-0129. The sequence goes on along the minus strand of JAGJXA010000012.1, from coordinate 11,787 downwards.
CCCGGAATACATCGAGATTCTGATGGCGGAGGACGAGTCCTCGAAAAGCGACGCTGCTGGGTGTCTCCTCATGGCCGTGTGCGCCGTCGTTTTGATACAAGTCGAAGCACCTGATGAACGCGCATTCGAAGCCGACGGAATTCATCATTCTAACCGGAAATTCGGGGAACTTTTGTTCGATCAGGCCACGGCCGCCCACAACCGACTATCGCTCGCATTTGACCCGAGTTTGGAGCGGGTGCTCGCGACTTTCTTCATCTACGCCGGCCACGCGTTTCTTTTCCACCACAGCCAAGGCTTCTACTTCCTCCGTGAAACCGCTACCATGTGGCTCGTACTACGCATCCAAGAAGGCGACAGCTTGAGACGAAAGCTGGCGCACCGGCTGTTCTGGGTGATCTTAGTCTCGGAACGGTCGCATGGGATCCGGTATCGACGGCCCGTCACGCTTCAAGTCACCCCAACGGTGCCTCGCCTCGACGGTCTTGAGTCTCGGTCGGACCCCGCGTTGTGCGGATTGCGCTGTTTGGTGGGACTCTTCCGCCCTCTCGACACCGTATTTTTTTCGCTCCTCAACCAGGAAGACACGGCCCTTGTATCGAAGCCGTTGGCATCATTAGACGCTATCCAGGGAGCCATCCGCAGCGCGCTGGACCCACAACACATTGGGGTCCTTTGCGAGACGCAGATAGCCAACCTCAGGGTCACCCAACTTTGGCTCCTCGTCATCCTGTGGCAACTTCGGCTACGTCTGGGCTTGCTGGTCCAGGACGTTGGGGCCCCGTGTCATTTGACTTTCTACTACCCGGTCGAGATCGGGGAAGAGCTGGGCAGGGTAGTCCGCGGCATCTCGATTGACAGTATCAAGGTGCATGGGGCTGGGATCAACGAAAAGGTTTTTGACGTCGCTTGTGCCATGGTCGACGTGTTGTCTCGGGTGCCGGACTCGGACAAGGATGGGTCGGGGTTGGTGAACATTCGATATTTCCAGCGGCTCATCCACAAGCTTCCGGGCGGTCCGTCCACATACGACGACTTGCTCGTGAAGCACATTGGAAACACCTTGCCGAGCGCGTTAGACGAGGAAACAGGGGAAGGGGAAGAGAATCAACCGGAAGACCCGGGAATGGAGATGTGACGTCCAAATGATATTAATAGAGAGCACCACATGTCGAGCCCGTGAGACCTCACGCGTGGGAACATGTTTAGCGCGAAAATGAAGGGCAGCAAAGCTTCTGGAAATTGGGGCTTGTTTGGATCTTGGTCCCCGCGGCAGCAAAGAAAAGGCGGGGTTAAGGTGGAGCTTCTCCATTGGACCCACAGCCTAGGTAATTTGTCCAGTGCTTCCAGCGGCCACTGCTTCCAGCAAAATTCTAGGCTTCACCGGAAAAGACCAAGAGGTCCAATTGCAAATTGCATTCTTGCTCATTAAAGTCATCACGGCAGGCAATTGCTAAGTACATTTTTATCAGGATCCAGACTACAGCTTCGGTCCCGACGACCCCGTCTTCGGCAGATCGAACCGATCGAGCTCCGTAACCTTGGTCCACGCAGCCACGAAGTCCTTGACAAATTTGTCCTGCCCGCCCGCGCTGGCGTACACCTCGGCGATGGCGCGCAACTCGGCGTGCGAGCCAAACACGAGATCCGCCCGCGTACCCGTCCACTTCTTCGCGCCCGTCTTGCGATCGATGCCCTCGAACACCTCACCATCGACCGACTTCCACACCGTGCCAATGTCAAGCAGGTTGACAAAGAAGTCGTTCGTCAGCTTCCCGGGGCGGTCGGTGAAGACACCGTGCGACGAGCCGTCGTAGTTGGCGCCCAGCACGCGCAGACCACCGACGAGGACCGCAAGCTCAGGCGGCGACAGCGTCAGCAGGTGGGCGCGGTCGACGAGGAACTGCTCGGTCGACACACGCGAAGTGCCCTTGCCGTAGTTGCGGAAGCCGTCCGCGAACGGCTCGAGGTGCCCGAATGACTCGACGTCTGTCTGCTCCTCGGTCGCATCGGCACGGCCGGGGTGGAAGGGCACGGGGATCCCGGCGGCCTTCTCGAGCGCGGCCGCACCGCCCAACACGATCAGGTCAGCAAGAGATACCTGCTTGCCACCTTGGGCGGCGCCGTTGAACTTGGCTTGCACGCCTTCGAGGGCTTTGAGCACCTCGGCCAGCTGCGGCGGGTTGTTGACCTTCCAGTCCTTTTGCGGGGCGAGGCGAATACGGGCACCGTTGGCACCACCACGCTTGTCGCCACCACGGAAGGTCGAGGCCGAGGCCCATGCGGTCGAGATGAGCTTCTCCGGGGTAACACCGGTGGCCAGGATGTCGTTCTTGAGGGCAGCAATGTCCTGGCTGTCGATGAGCGGGTGGTTGACGGCCGGGATGGGATCTTCCCAGATCAACACCTCAGTGGGGATCTCGGGACCGAGCCAACGCGAGCGAGGGCCCATGTCACGGTGCAGCAGCTTGAACCACGCGCGGGCGAAGGCGTCGGCAAACTGGTCGGGGTTCTCAAGGTAGCGGCGCGAGATCTTCTCAAAGCCCGGGTCGAAGCGGAGCGCAAGGTCGGTCGTGAGCATGCGGGGCTTGTGCTTCTTGTTGGGGTCAAAGGCGTCGGGGATGAACTCCTCGGCGTCCTTGGCCACCCACTGGTTGGCGCCCGCAGGGCTCTTGGTGAGCTCCCATTCGTACTTGAAGAGGTACTCGAAGAAGTTGTGGGTCCACTTATTGGGCTGCTTGGTCCAGATGACTTCGAGGCCGCTGGTGATGGTGTCGCCGCCCTTGCCAGAGCCGTGCGCGTTGCTCCAGCCCAATCCCTGCTGCTCGAGGGCAGCCGCCTCGGGCTCCTTCCCAACGTTATCCGCAGAAGCAGCGCCATGTGTCTTGCCAAAGGTGTGGCCACCGGCGATTAGCGCGACGGTCTCCTCGTCGTCCATGGCCATGCGGCCAAATGTGGTGCGGATATCCCGGGCCGCTGCGACGGGGTCGGGGATACCGTCGGGTCCCTCGGGGTTTACGTAGATCAGACCCATGTGGGCGGCCGCCAGAGGAGACTCCAGGTCGCGGGTATGGATGTCGGTGTGGCCCTTGTTGGACTCGTCGGCGTCAATGACGCCCTCGCCCTTCTGGCCCGCGTTGCCCTGCGAGTAGCGGACATCGTTTCCGAGCCAGGTCTGTTCACCGCCCCAGTAGGCAGATTGGTCGGCCTCCCAGGTGTCGGGGCGGCCACCGGCGAAACCAAAGGTCTTGAAGCCCATGGACTCGAGTGCGACGTTGCCGGTGAGCAGAAGCAGGTCAGCCCACGAAATCTTGTCGCCGTACTTTTGCTTTACGGGCCAGAGCAAGCGGCGGGCCTTGTCGAGGCTGACGTTGTCAGGCCAGCTGTTGAGCGGCGCGAACCGCTGCTGACCTCCGCCACCTCCACCCCGACCGTCGAAGACACGGTAGGTACCGGCGCTGTGCCAGGCCATGCGGATGAAGAGACCGCCGTAGTGGCCAAAGTCGGCCGGCCACCAGTCCTGCGAGTCAGTCATGACAGCCGTGATGTCCTTCTTCAACGCCTCGTAGTCGAGCGACTTGAAAGCAGCGGCATAATCGAAGTCCTTGTTCTCAGGGTTGGAGGCTGGCTGGTTCTGGCGGAGGATGTTGAGTTGTAGCTGGCCGGGCCACCAGTCACGGTTCCTGGTGCCACCGCCAGCGACATTGGCATGGCGTACAGGGCATTCACCCATGGTGTGGATTAACCGTCTGTTAAACACTTGTGGATTTGTGTGGTAGGAGAGAGCGCGACGCCGTATGTGAAGTAGAGAGTTCACACACAGAGACCTGTTCATTTTGTGGAACGGGGAACGGGCAAGAGGGGGGTAAAGGGAGGAAGGGGACTTATAAAGCAAACGGAGGGGCCCGATGGGAATAACGGGAACCATCCGCCACGCAGCGGACCAACCAGGGTCTCCCGTTTTACGGACAACCTGTACCGCCGTCGCGTCGACCCCGCATTCATGAGGGGCAGGATCGCGACATCCATCTCTTACTTCCCGCCCCTCGCGCCATGCCGCGTACTCCGCTCAAAAAGCGTACCTACCTAGGTAGCTTCCTTCTTTGAAATGGAAATAATGTGGGTAGATGGTGTGTCAAGTAGAAAGAAAAAAAAAGACTCGGTATTAAGATATCCGAGCCATGTTCCTGAATCTGATTTCTTTCCGCAGGGCCCGAGTGTCTTGTCTACCATACGCGAGAGCAGCAAGAGTGCTGCCGATCTGCGGACGCGAGGGGCACTTACTCACGGTTACAGTCGGGGTGACCCCAGCGGCAGCCGTTGTGTGAGTTGAATTTGGCACTGGCGGACACCTGGATCCGTAATATATTGCCACTGATTGGTCATTGTCCCCAAGCTCGGCGCTTCGGAGATTCGAAGTGCCCTCGGACGCCAAAGTTCTCTTCGTTTTGCTCGAGCTTTTGTTCGAACTTCTGAGGGGCCAGAGTCCGGTACATTTTCGGGCGGGGCAGCCGAGGGCCGATCCCCGTTGCACGGCGGGCTCCGTCGATCTGGGATTCTGCGGGGACGGGGCCGGGCGGGCACCTTGATGGTAGGCACTCAACACTGTAGGGTCCCAAGGTCCTCACGAAACCCTTGCACGTCGCCCCTCATCATTGAGGATAGCGATGGCGGTATTCATAGTCCAGCCACAGTTCCGGACGTCGGCGAGCTTCCGTGAGGCGTTTCCTGATTCCTCACGTTGGCCAAAACAAGTGAAGTGAGTGGCTAGAAAAGGGGTTTCCGTGGTGGGCCCTGGTCTGGAGTTCGTACAAACGCCATCCGAGCAACCCAGTCACCCACTTTTTACCCACCGTCTGAAGAAGGCCAAGAAACCGGGCCCGTCTGAAAATTCCCGAATATTAATACACTGGAGAAAGAAAATGTCCTTGCCTCACAGTATGATGTCAGTGGGGCGAGTATTTGCCAACGAGACTCTTGCGCGTAAGCAACAAACGATTCAGCCAACCAACCCGGCCCTTAGGGCAATGTTTCAAGTTACACTCCTCCCATTTCAGTAGTAATTAGCATCATGTAATTAATCGGCGTTATGTTGTTAAAACAGCAGGTTGCAAAATAGTTAGCAAACTTCCGTTATCATTTGTACTTTTAGAGACACAGAGTCACAGTCGATTTGCTGAACCCTTGTTTAATCCATTCAACTTGGGTGTTTTGTGATCTAATGAATTAGTTATCCCGTAAGAATTATTAATCAATAATCACCAGAGCGCGGTCATACGACCTAGTCCAAGCACTCTAAGCTACTCCAAGTTTTGTGCCTCGCACATTTTGCGATACATCCTTCCAAGAGCAACGAGCTCTTCGTGCGTACCCTTTTCCACAATCTTGCCGTTATGGAACACACAAATAACATCGGCATCTTTGATGGTGGACAGCCGATGTGCCACCGCAATCGTGATGCGATCTCCTGCTTTTGCCGCCTCTGCGAGCGCACTCTGGACGATCTTCTCACTCTCGGTATCTAGCGCGCTAGTGGCTTCATCGAGGAGCAAAATCCTGGGGTCTCGGATCAGTGCCCGGGCAATGGCGATGCGCTGGCGCTGGCCGCCGGAGAGCTGCGTGCCGTTCGGGCCGGCTGCGGTTGACAGCCCGTCGGGAAGTGAGGACACAAATTCCCACGCATTGGCTGCACGGAGTGCGGCCTCAATTTGGGAGTCGGGGACAGCTTGGCTAGCCACGGCCTGGGCCGGGTCATCAATGCCAAGGGCGATATTTTCTCGGATCGACCCTTGGAATAGAGTCGGCTCCTGCTGTACGAGCGCAACCATCCGGCGATACAGTCGTGGGTTCAATGTGCTCAGCATGTCGTCGTTGATACGAATGCCACCAGTGGACGGGTCATAAAACCGCTCCAGCAGGGCGATGACTGTCGATTTGCCGCAACCTGAAGCCCCAACCACAGCCGCAAATTGCCCTTTCTTCACCTGTTTGGAAGTTCGTCAGCGGTCAGAGTACCATGCGATGGGTTTGATGTCGCGTATAATTACCTCTAAATCTACCCCTCGTAAAACCATTGCGTCCGGCCGGAGTGGGTAAGAAAACCTCACGTTGTCCAATGCTACCGGACCTCCCGACTTCGGGCCGTTGCTGCGGTTATCGTCCGTCTCGCGGACGGTCGGCTGCAATTCCGAGAGCCAAAACATGTAGTTGGCTGCATTCTTCCCTTTTGTAATACCTAGAACCTTGTCAGTAAACCGGGCCTCTCGTGGAAATTAGGATTAGACGGACTTGTTAAGAACCCAAACATTTGGGCAGTGGCCTGGCCGCAAAAGAACACGCCCATAAACGCAACAAAAAAGTTGTACATGGTAGTCTCGCCAAAGGCCACGAGACGGCATCCGTACCTATGATCCCGGGTTAGCCCTCGCTGAGGTGGCGTGCTTTTTTTACGGCGAGGAGACCACAAACCAAAATCCGAGGGCCATGAACCAGTACTCGATGGCCTGCGTTAACGCGAAGCAGATCATGATGACGGCGAGTGGCCGAATCGTTCCGGCCACAGCAGAGTCCAGCTCAGCCGTATACCGGGCGAGTACGCGTTCTTCAATCGCGAGAGATGAGACGGTTCGAATGGCGGTGATGGCTTCTGACGCGATCGAAGCGCTCGTTCCACTCTTCTTGGATCCGTTATGATCCATCCGCATGTCCAACCGGATCTTGGCCCAACCGGCCCCGAGCAAGGGAGGCAGACCGCCAAACACGATCACCAACCCCAACTTCCAACTATGGGCGATACCAAGAACGCTGCAGGCTACAACGTTGAGAACAGCAATGATGATAAGACCGACGTTGAACCCCATCAACTCAAAAACGGACTGCGGATTTGAATCGACTCGGCTGGCTAGAGCTCCGGTGTTGTTGTCTGGCCGGTCGAAAAATTGAAGATCTTGCCGTAGGATGTCGTCGAAGGCTTGTTTCCGGAGTTTATGTGAGAGAGTCTACCAAGGCAAGGTAGGTTAGAAGTTTTCCAGGCGGGTAAAATGCGAACCGACGACATACTTGGGCAACAACGTTCACTCCCCAACCGAGGACAAAATAGAAGACCAGGCATCCCGCAGCGAGCACGATAAACATGGAGGCAAAGAAGTTTCCTCTCTCTTTCATTGCATCGCCACTCAGGGTGAAGACATCCATCATGCGTGACAGCAGAATGGCTTGACCTGGAAATATCGCGGCTAGAGACGGGAGAGGAACGTCAGCCGAAGAACAAAACAACCACGGTAATATGCAGTGCTGCAAGGAAAGTCACTTACCGGCGCCGATACAAGATCCCACGACAGTAGCATACCACCACGCAAGCTCGGGGCTCCACTTCACTAATCGTATGACGACGGCGATTAAACCGAGGTGCCTGTGATGATCAAAGTTGTCCCGTTCCATTTGTTTTTCTAGGCGGGTTTGATCTTCAGTCCCGTACTTAGTAAGTGTTGTGGTCAGTTCGGGATGGTGGCCCTCCCCATCAACCGCGGTGTCTTCATGTTCGCTGTCGGATGATTCGCGGACGGCGTTGACTGCCAGATCTTGGATTCGGACGAGCTTAGCGTAAGCGCCATCCTGGGTGACGAGGCCCTCGTGGGTTCCCTGCTCCACGATACGCCCCTTGGACATGACGACGATGTTGTCCGCTTTTCGGATGGTCGCCAGCTTGTGGGCGATGACGATGGTAGTACGTCCTTCGGCGGCTCTGTCTAGCGCTTGCTGGACAACTCCCTCAGCGTGAGGGTCGAGGGCGCTGGTGGCTTCATCAAGCAGCAGCACCTTGGGCCGTGACACAATACTGCGAGCGATAGCGATACGCTGCTTCTGGCCACCAGACAAAAGGCTGCCACGCTGCCCAATGTCGGTATCGTACCCCTGAGGTAATTCTGATATGAAGTCATGCGCAAATGCCGTCACCGCTGCTTCCTGAATTTGAGCCATTTGCTCGCCCCTGGAAGCATTTTCCCAGGGGGTACCAACTAAGCCGTAGGCGATGTTGTCGAAGACCGAGCCCTGAAATAAGACAGGTTCCTGGAGGGGTTAGAGTTTCACATCATTAATTACGCATACGGGAAGTCACCTACTTGTTGCACCAGTCGGACATTTTTCCGGAGCCAGTTCAAGTTCAGTGCTTCAATCGGTCGGCCATCCAGTTTGATGGACCCAGTTGACGGGGTGTACCATCGCTCGATCAATCCGACAATAGTACTCTTCCCAGAACCACTTTGACCCTGGCTAGAATGTTAGTTCTTCCCAGCTTTCCACAAGCACACTGGTTTCAACACTTACCACCAAAGCGGTGACCTTGCCCGCTGGAACGATGAGTGAAAAATCGTCCAACACTGTCGTGCCCGGCCGAGTAGGATAAGCAAACGTGATATTGTTCAACTCGACGAGTCCACTGATGTTAGAAGGCTGTTCTCCATCCGTGTTGAAGGGGTCTATCGCCGATTTCCTGTCGATGAGCTTAAAGAGGGAAGCTGCAGATGCCGCAGCACGAGTGAACTCGATGGAATAAGGGGCAAGCATGGTGATTTGGATCGACCCAATGGCGACAGATAGGAGGACCCTGGAATGAATGAGTCGTGCTGCTGTGGTTATAAAGAGGGAGCATACCAAAAGTCTTGTGAAGGACGAAACTGTAAACTCACGTGAAAATTTGCCCTGATGTCTCAATATCTCCCCTCGCGAGAAGTTGTACCCCTTGCCAAAAGGCGAGTCCAAACCCAAGGTAAATAATGGTGTACTCGATGGAGAAGAGAGCGCCCAGGAGCGGGGAGATCTTGTCTCCCCAGTGATGTGCTTCCACGAGGTAACTGTCGAACTTTGCGACGAGCCTGGATCGCATCTCAAATGCATGAACAGTACGCGCGCTCGCTAAGACACCCTCAGCGAAAGAGTTGGCTTGGGCGTAAGTGTCGAGGATTTTGGTCTCGTACCCAGCTTCGATCGCAGCAACGACACCCATGGTAATGATGGTGGCCGGGGCAACGCATAGCGTAATGAGGGTGAGTTTCCAATGTGTAGCGAAGGCGACAACGAAGGCAGTGATGAAGGCGGAAAGACCTTGGAACGTCAAACCCAGTTTCTCGGAGATGCCGCCTTGGATCAGGCGGCCGTTGGACGTGGCCTGAGTTGCAATAGACCCGCCGGTGCCAACATCAAAGAAAGCCACCTCCTGACCAAGAGCAGCCTTGAGATAAGCGTGGCGGATGTTCCGGACAATCTTGTGGCCAGCATATGTCAGGAGGGTGTTGTAAATGTATGATAGGACGAAGCGGCCAATCCCAAGATACACGAAATAGAGACTGTCCGTTCCGACGGCAAGTGTCAGCTCAGCGTTCGAGTTGTAGGAAATGCGCGGGAACACGGCTTGTCGGGGCATACGCTAGATTTGCAACGTCGGCAAGGAAAACGTCATTCGACGATCTTTCGGAGGCGTAGTCTGTGATCACGGTGATAAAGGCGCCGAATATCAAATTTTGCAGCGCAATACCGGCGCCTGACGCGATAGCTGCGAGTACAGCGACGGCTTGGATAACGTATACGAAGGTCCCAGCATAACGGAAAATGCGCTGTGGTATAGACGGCGTCAGTGTTGCAATTTCTCTGCTTGGGCTGTTGGTGGCTAACCAGATACGCAGCCCACGCGTCATCCTCCCCCTTTCGCTCCTTCGTCGCTTGTGTAGCGGCAAGTGTGGTTGAGTAGTCATCTGGTTCGGCTTCGTCTTTGACCACGTCAATGCTGACACGAGCAATCATGGTCAAGCAGTTACGGGCGCCAAGGCACCGGGATCGAGCAAAACAAACAAAACGGACCAGGCCGGCTGAAGAGTAACAGTCAGACCAAGCGTCGAAAATAATGGATGGTTGTGATTCTTCTTAAAGCTACGCGAAACCACAGATCCAAATTCACGGTGGCCAGCCCGCTTGGCGCCAAGTTGGGCCGGCAAGGCGAATGACCCGGCTCCGGAACCGAGTGCGGCTCGGCGACACTCGACGGCGCTGTTCGGAGCACCGAGACACCGGGATCGTTGATTTCGCGTCGATCGTGCATACCCCCAAGACTAGCCAAGCACCGCGTTAGGCTGCCCGATGCAAGTGAGTCATATTCCGAAATCAGGGATCTGATAAAGGAGCAGGACTAATTGGCCCACTTGGTGGGGAGAAATCAATTCTTCATGGTGAGGCCGCAGTGCCTGTTGGAAACTGGAAATTGCTCAAACGTAAAATCAGTTTTGACATTGTGATGTGATAGCCGGGATGGAGTCCGTTCCACTGGACCACGCAATTGTGGTCCGAGCGTTGCTTCAATTTCAACGTCCGTCGGATTCCGCGCGTTCCGCGCTTTCCGTTTTCCTCGAAGGCCACCTCCAAACAGTTTTGGGCGAGAATTCGGCCACCGACAGGACGCGCATTGAGTGCACAGGAATCTTCAGCGCTGGTTCGTGACCATGAATGGTGGAGAGGACTTGATGGACGAAGCCGAGTCGCCGCCGCCTAACGCCTCAGCAGCCGTGGGTTCACAGACCCCAGTGCCTAGAGCCGCAAGTCACTCTCCATGTCTATTCGCACCATTAGTTAAGTGGTATTGTCCTGCTTAAAACTAGCACTAACTCATCGTTGTGTTGCAGTGCGACGCCTGCCGGGCCCGAAAAGTAGGATTGAGTTTCACCGTCACCCTGTCACTTACATCTTGGAGGCGCGTCTTTGACCACCCTTTTCCAGATTCGCTGCAACCGAGAGTCGCCTTGTGCACATTGCCTACATGCCAAAATACAGTGCACCCACTCTGGGAAAAAGCCACAAGAGAAGCGGAGCCGTATTCTCTTGACACATCAATAGTACGCTCTGTAACTTGTTGCAATCGCGTGTTGCGTCAAAGGAATCTGAACAACTCATGGTGTTCCCTAATATAGTGAACAGAAGATCGATCTCATAGACCGCCGCCTTGACGGGGTTGTCCGCCTCCTCGAGGAACTAAAGTCACAACGCGCACCGCCTTTGGGAATTGCGGGATCAACTGCCGTTCCTTCTCCAAGACCGCCGGGTCCCAACAGTCCCCCTGTCTCATTCAGCCCTGCCAGCCACGGCAGCCGTGTTCATCATGTGGAAGCAACCGGCTCAATGGTTGAGGGCGAATCTTCTCTCACGGCCCATTCCGTCTTCGCTAACGACCTGGTTCACCGTGTCATGAGTGGAGGGACCTCGATGCCAGAAATGCATGAAAGAATCGAGACGCTCCGGAACATGGTCGAAGCCATGAAAAAGCAGCCGGCTGCTCATGAGATGACCTACCCCCATGCGAAGCCGACCCATTTCGGTTCTCCGAAAGGTTGTGACTTGCCTCCAATCGCCAAGACTCTGGAACTTCTCAAACTAACCCGGGCCAATCCGCAACTGGGCATCGCCTGGGTGTTTGAGTTGTTTGAGATGGAACACTTTCCTGAGACCTGTCTCGCGTTGTACATGGCGGAAGAGTACAACGCGGCTCAATTCATCACGGTTAACGTCGGGTTGCATATCCTTTTCTCCGGATATAGCTATCTCCACCGGGAGAAAGAGCAAGAGTACCTTGATCTTGCTCTTATCTGCGCGATCAACGTTGAGACAGCCCTTCTCAGCCTCCCTTTACATCTCCCCGCCAACGACGATGTGATTGTGGCTCTTTCCTTTGGCGTACGGTTTTCCCAGTGAGGTCTCCCCTGTTTTCCGCAGTCGACTGACACCCAGTGCAGGTCTTCTATG